>KV417299.1:180220-333885 GCA_001630345.1 Calocera viscosa TUFC12733 | reverse complement strand
GTTGCGACCGTTCGAGGCAACGTGCCAATGCTTTCATCCGGTGACTTCGATAAGGAGGGAAGGGGAGACGTTGGGGAGGATGTTACAGAAGGAACAGAGGGTGGGGGAGGAGTGTCCGAGGCGCAACGGTCGTTCAAGCGAGAAAGCGCGTCAATGGGCATTGACGCGTGGTGCCGCGGTTAGGTCCGACCTACTTTTGGAAATAGCTCAAAAACCAAGAATGCTGGTGCCTATTCCTGTGGCAGGGGACCTATTTGGGGATGCCATAAGGTGTCCAGACACTATGCAGGCCAATCCTGAAGGCAGATTTTGCGCACTGGCAATGGACCTATGGCTAACCCCTATGGCCACCCACTCATAAAGTGCTATAGGATAACAGAACTACCCAAATAGGGAAAGGGAATAGGTAAGAACAGAATCAAAGGGTCTGCCATAGCAGAGAAGACAGTTTGCGTCTCTTAGGGAGTTCTGAGATTCAGATTTGAATCTCCAAACTACTCACTTGGGCCATTGGGAGTGATTATGTAATCAGTCCCAGAAAGGAAGGTGGTGGTAGAGAAGAGAGATGTGATCAGGGTCTTGGGGGGGAGGCCACAAATTTGGACGCAAACTGAGTGGCTATGCTAGGGTCCGATTATATAATCGATTCCTTTCTAGGAAATGGCCTGTTTGGTTATTCAAATCTGAATCTCTGAACTACCTCTGCGTCGAATTACTATCAGCTAATTATCTGCAATTAGCGTGCTTTATTCGTAAGATATACCGCATATGCGTGTATTGCACATGTCTGAATGCCGCATATGTGTGTATTGCACATGTCCTGGTTCTGCACACAGACATACTCTGCGTGGGCGTATTTGTCTAGTATGGCCTGTCTATTCCTTGGTTTGGACAATTATAGGTCATGTTACGATGCCTGATTCGTAGAATTGTCTAGGTCTAACCCTAACAGTGACGTGAAAGGTACTTAGATCCCTATTCCCCATCCCCTCCCAATAACTAGACTAGTTCCCATTTAAACAATTCCTAGAAATTGTTCAAACAGCACCAAGTCCAACTATTGGTCAGGCAGAGAAAATGGAAGGGGTTCCCCTAGGAGACAGGCTACCAGACTAGTTATTACTGGAGCACCAGCAATAACCCAGCCAGTGTCCGTTTGAATAATCTCTGGAAATTGTTCAAACACTCACCATGGTCGTATTCAAGATTATGTAATCAAAAGCTGAATCAGGCAGGTGGTGGTTGAAGAGAAAGATGCAGATCAGGGTCCTGCCCAGGGAAGCTGTTTAGAAATGCCTCCATTTGGAACTGTACAGTACCAGATTAAGTAATCAATGGCATAAGGGTCCTAGGCCAGTTTAAACAATTTCTGGAAATTATTCAAACACCTATTACCTGGAGGATATAGCATCCTTATTATCGCATGCAACGGTTATTATACATCTATAGACACGCAGTTCGGTGTGAATATAACATAGCTCTCGCTATATAGCTAGCCCTGACCCTAACCTGTGCAGCAAAGGTACTTAGATAGGGTTACGGGTTACGGGTTGGGGTTATAAGCTTGGACTGGGGTCAGGGTTAGTAGTGTGCAGGCTGGCTAGTGTCGTGGCGGTTGAGTGTGCGGTTAGGGAAGGGTTCCCACTGAACATGTCATGGTGTGCTGCGGTGTTTTGCGAGAGGCCCCAGTGAAGTAAAGGGTATGGCCCCGGGTGAAAGGTGGAAGGAGTCAGGTGAAACATGCGCAGTCTAGCTGCCCAGCGAGTGAAGGCTTGGACATGTCATTAGGGTGAAGTGTACATGACAAGTGGCAACAATCAGTTTTGCATGCCGACAACTTATCAAGGAGACAGCGTCCACCACTCTCATAGCTTCTAATGCCGATCGATCCATTCACTGATACGCCGCATGAGATCTGTGCGCTCTGGCTCGTACATGCTGCCTCAATCGTTGAGAACAGCGAAGTGGAGAAAGGGGATGTTCTAACCTGATCAAGAAGTAGTCATGTGGAGCCGCAGGTGTAATGTCGAGAACAAGCTGCTCGTCGGACAGGTACTTTCGCATTCTCTGCCTCAACGTCTTACCTTCGTCCAGGAATTGCTCGTCTTCACCCATAGAGATGAACGTCCTAGGGAAGCCTTCGAAGGTTGGGGGTGGGATATTTCGACAAGACGGAGATACATAAGGGGTCTCAGGTGTCATGCAATCTTCAGGGCCACCGAGGAAAGCTAGATAATTGTTCGAGCCGGGCTCACACGCGTTGCCGAGGTAATCAGTTTTCTTCTTGTCGATGCGAGAGAGGCCTGGGATAGAATGCGAACCGGAGATATCCAGCCACGGCGATAAGAGAATAATGCCGCCCAATTGTGTCTTTCCTTCGCAGCAGAGATATCGAACCAGGGCCATGACCAAGTTACCGCCCGCCGAATCGCCCAGAAGGTATATGTTTTGAGGCTGATATCCGAGAGAAAGTAGATAACGAAAGGCTGTAATGCCATCAAGCAACGCGGTTGGAAAAGGATTTGTTGATTTCCCGCCACCGGTGGGCAGAGCAGACAAGCGATACTCGACTGCGCAGTAGACATGCACGGTTTTCGATATCGCGGTAATGGTCACCGGAGCAAACGACGTGACATCCTCTGGATGAGCTGAGTTTGACTATTTGCAGAACTTTAATGTGCCATTTCCTCAAGCGTGAGCAGGGTACATACCATGTAACCTCCGCCATGGAATGATATCAAAACTCGCACATCCGCTCTTTGAGCAGGTTCGGGGCGACCTCTCTTTCCACCCCAGAACAGGGGTACCTTCACACTCTCAATACCCCTCCTTGCACCCCAATCTCTGACTTCTCCTTTGAGCTCGCCGTGCCACACAGGAGCCTCGTCATACCGCGCGCCCAGCTCGTCGAGCCTTGCCTGCACTATTTTGGGGGTACGAAGCACGGTGACAACATCGCGGTACGTGCCGGCGAATTGAATAAACCACCGGGTGAAAGCAACAACCACGGATCGGGTAAAGGAGCAGCGAGGATTGGCACGAAGAGAGGGTATGGTGTTCGCAATGACGTGGACAGGAAGGACGATGAGTATGCCGTATGCGAGGGACCCTGCGGCGCGGACCCTACGATAGAGTCGGTAGGATGGCGAGTACGCGGCTGAGAGCGACATTGCGAAAGTGAGACCTCGTCTGGTCAAGGGGGAGAAAGACTGAAACCGTCGCTCACCGCGATGATGAAGTATCGGCACGGTACATGGGTAAACAAAAAACCGAATGCACATGGCAGCATTGCGAAGCACAATCGCGGCCCCTTCGTCGAGGTTCGGACATTTCGTCGGATACTGTTCGCGCGCGAGGATTCCAACTTTCAAAGATGAAGGGTGCGTGTGCAAATAGATTGCACGAACGGGGTATAATGACAAGTATCCCAGCATCTGGAACGACCTAAAGAAACAGTGCAATACAAGAAATCCTACGTGTCCTTCTCTGTCGTATCGCTCTCTATCTCGGCACTTGGCAGTTCCGATGGCGGTTCGCTTATTGGCGTCGTGGATACAGAACTGGGTTCCAGAGAATCCTCCGAATCTCGCTGTGACGTTGATGGTGATAGTTCTGGCTTCTCGCTGTCGTGCAAGGGCGGCGGGGTAGATCGAGCCAATTCACCAGCATGAGGGGTGGGAGGAGCGTCCTCGTCCAAGCTTCCACGGGAAGATGTCGTAGGAGTCTCCAAGGGGTCGTCGAACATCCTCGATTCGTGGGAATTTCGCTCTTCCTCAAAGTCGTCGTCTCGTCGCTCGAGAGTGACGTACCCTGCCGAAGCATATCAATAGAATCCAAAGATCGGCAAAAGGGTACGAACCTTCTGGGACGATACCAGTCGTGTGATCATCATTCACCGCAATGACCCATCCCACTGGTCCGCATCTTGAAACGATGTGATACAAGTTTCCGGCAGTCATGGCCATTTCTGCTGGTCCTTCGGGCACAAAGTCGTACAGGCAGCGATACCACCCAGCTGGAAACTCGTGTTCTGCCATGTCCTGTTCATCATCATAGGCGGGATATGGTCCACGATCAACCTGTTGCAGCACATTGAGTGAAATGCACCGGGGCAGACAGGACCAACTCACGTCGATCTCAGGCTCTACCGGTTGACCGAAGCCCCAGCTCGCCTGGAATGGCTCTCTCTTTGGAGAAGACTGAGGTAGAGGTTGACCCTGTCCCTCGAGGCCCTTGCCATAATGCCGTTCATCCGTCTCATCATATGCAAAGTCCCGGACCTTGATGAGCAGGGCTGGTGACGAAGGGCTGTCGAGGGAGAATGAGGAGCTGATGAAGTCGCCCAACTGCATATTGAGCGACGAGGTACTCGATCGCAGGTCCGGAATGAAGATGGTAGGTTCTTCCAAAGGCCTTGGAGAGGGCTTGTTGGGCGATGACGTAGGGAGAGACAATGTCGAGGTCGATGACAGTGAGTGGCGGGCTTGCCGTAACGGCGTGCCGAGGAACGTCGCTGGCTGAGACGCGGTGCGCTTCTTTGTCGGTGTCGAGGATGCACTCCCCTGCGACTCTGCTATGGATAGCAAAGCAGAGGAAGGGATATCTGAGGGGGATGCGGAGCCTAGCAAACTAGCGCTGGACTGTGAGCGAAAGTCCGAGTCTGATTCGAAAACTGAGGACGAGAGGGGGAAAGGTGATGAGGGCGAGGTGGAACTGTCCCTTCTTCTGGCAGAGTCGAGCTGTAGAGAAGGAGGGCGGTGTACCGGCAAGGGGTCGACGTCGGCCATGGACATTGTCGCTGTCGCTTTTGGAAGGTGGAAGGGGTCGAGGAGGGCGCGCACGACCCGCACGCGATGCCTGTTTTGGGGCCGTAACCCACACGGGTAAGATTCCGCTCGTCCAAACTATGCTCCCGGTCATCTAGTCGATCGTGTCGCTTCCCTCCTCGCGACCGTACAGACAAACATTATGCAAATGCGTTCTTCAGCGACGATCTCCATGTTCGATTGCTGCAAGCTGTGTATTAAAGTTTACTACATTTACCGGCAACATATATTTCGCTGCAATGCCCTCTGGATGCTTGGAATGCCTGGGTTTCAGAAGCTGCCAACCATTGACGCTACCTGGTACCTACATACTACTGGACTGCAGAGGGAGTCACCCCTGCCAATCCCAGATACTGCAAGAAGCCCTGGATGCTCATCTGCTCCTGCCTCTGACGCTCCGCTTCCTCCCGTCTCCTCTGCTCTCTCTCCTCGTAGATGCCGTGCAGTTGCTTCAGGCTGGTAATCGCATAGTCCAACGCTTGCTTTAGATTGTCCTCTCCGTCGATCGCATTCACATCAAGATTTGTCAGATGTTCAAAGGCCGCGTTGCTGCGCTGTTCCTCGGTCATCGCACCGCTGCTGTGCTTCTGGGCCATGTGGACTGCCCGCTGCCGGCGACGTACATCGGCGACCGCGGCGAATGACTGTTGAGCAGACTGCGCGTGAAGCATGTGCTCTTCAGTCTTCATGACTGACCGGCTCAGGACCAGGTGAGTATGGCGCTGATCCGGGTTATTCGCAATGAGGAACATTGTCGAATCCGTCATATTGTCAAGTTCGCGGAACTAAATGAGCGCCCATGTCAGCTGCGTTCACGGAGGAAGAATCACTAATCTCACCTGTCGGACCAGGTTGCGCCACTTTTGTTCGAACTTCTGACGCCTCTTTCTGTCGTTGGTGATAAAGTCCGGGTGGAAATCGCCGTTCATCTCTGCATCGGATGGCTCGTCCAGCCAAACGTCCTCCTCCTCGTCTTCCCCCTCGGACTCGGTCTCCTGCGGTGCTGTGCTGTCACCAGACTCGGAAGGCGGGCGTCGCCGGACATTACGGCGCGGTTGAGCCACACGGACGGGAGGTCGTGGTTCGTTGAGAGGTAGAGGGATATGCGACGGCGATGAAGCGACGGAGGGCGGGTATTGCAATGGCAGGAATGGATTGAGAGGCCCCGGATAGGGGGAGGATGCAATTGAGTCAACACCAGATGGAGGTCGGCGGGGTATGAGTGCAACAGGAAGGCCACGGAAATGCGGCGTGGGTGGAATTGGCGCCATGGGCCTCGCATAGGATCCATTCCCAGGCGGCGCAGGTAATGGCGGTCCGGCAACGGACGGCTCGCGAGATGGGTACTCGGGGTATGGTGCCAAAGCCGGATATGCCGGAGCATATTCAGCTGGTGGGTATGTTGGAACAGGTGCTGGTATTGCTTGTTGCGAACCGAATTGCAGTGCCATGAGCAGCTGGTGAATCGAGCTTTGACCCTCGGCTGGTAAGGCACCCGGCCGTGATCGGGGTGTGTTGGCGACGGATGTGTCCAGATCGGAGGTTTCGGTCTGTATGAGAACCGAGGAAGTCAGGGGAGAATTGAAATCTTCCGCAGGCTGCACAAGTGTGTTATTAGACGGCGATGCTTTCAAAGAGTTCTTGCGTACCTGGGTTACCACCTGCCATCCATTGCCTTCCTTGTCGATGTCGTCTTCGCCGTCATCTCGGTCATCCACCAGCTCCGCAGAGTCCTTCTTATCTCGGAAAGCGACTGATATGTTTGCCGGGTTTGGTGGTCTGTATTGGGCGGTATCGAACACAAACGGCGGAGAGCCGCTACTCGTGCTCCGGGTTGTTGTGCCGCTCTGGAGTGTAGACCCCGAGGTGAGTGGCGAGACCGGGTTTGAAGTGGGAAGGGGAACAGTATATGCCGGGGTTGATTGCGTTGCAGGAAGTCCTAGCAAGTAGCTCAGGCGGGCGCTACTAGTAGGATTCACGGGTTGCGTGCGAGCTTGACTATTGCTGACAGGAGGATTCGGTAAGGGTCGCTCGGATGCAGAGCGACCGGGCAGAGTTGAGGTCAAGGGCAAAACGTTGGTTGCTGGAGGGCTATTTGCGGTCGGAGTCACCATTGGTTCCATCGGAGAGGCAGAGGTCTCCTGAAATGCGAACGGACTGGGGTGACCTGGCAAGACTTGGAATGACATAGCCTTGCGACCCCTTTCAGGCATGGCGCCGACATTGAGAGTCGGAGCCGGGGATGTCGGCTGCATGCTCGCATCGGCTCGAGCAAACTCTTTGAATTCGTCCATAAGTTCTCGGGTCAGCGGCCACACCTGGAGCTTTGGTCAATAGGAAGATCGTGTCCAACAGCCAAACTGCTCACCTCTGGCTCGCTCTCGCTCTTGTATGCCGGTGCAGGCACTCTGGTGATCTGGCGCCTAACCGGACTAGAATCCTGAGATTTGGCAGTGGAAAAGGGGGTCGGTGCAGTGTCGTTTGCGAGGCTTGACGCATCCGCCATGGACGAGGACAACAGGGACAGCAACTGCGAGTGGGATGTGGAACGAGGCAGTCTAACCGTCCCCGTTGGTCCTACATTCCAAGACCCAGGGAGATTGGCATTATGGGTGACGCGAGAGTCCAAAGACGGCGGTCGAAGCCTGGCGCGATTATAGGTAGAAGGAGGGGAGGAAGTCGTGTGCGAGTCCATTCTGGTGGGCGTTGGTTGAGAGCTGCCGCTGCCGCTGCCGCCTGAGTGATATAATTCATCAAAGGGTTGACTCGACCGTTGCGCAGCATCTGACGCGCGTGTGCCCCTATCAGAGCCCCTGGATTGCTGGCCGGTAGACGACGAGGTAGACATGATTTGCGAACAACCAGACGAAGGCGCAGTTCAGGAGATATCGGTCAAGATCGACAGTCCAAATTTTCTCAGGAAGGAACTAGAAAGACCCTGGGTGGAGCTCCAGCCGAGAGAAGGTAAATGTCGAGAGATGCAGCTGCTAAAAACGCGTGTTTGAGAAAGGAATATGCGTCGTGATGGCCAGTGATGCGGTATTTGCCTCGAGGCCCAAGCATGCATCCCAACCCTTGTCCCACGCGGTATAGCTTCCGTTCCTGCGTCTTCGACGTCACTTTGCGCCGGCTTACAATAGCACCGACCGCCAGAACAACAGCGAACTACCAGCTCGGTACCGTATTCAAAGCTTTGTGTACTGGGTGCGAGAACAGAGCGAGACCGAGTCAGAAGGATGAATACAGAGGAATGGAAGTCGGTCCGAGACATTGACTGGAATGTCATGACATTTCATTAGCAAGCTTAATCGCTGGGGCAGAAGCTGTGCAGTCGGATTGCTTCTGAAGATCAGGGACCCAAACAGGTGAACGAAAGATGTGAATTGTCCATACGAGTCTATAGCTAGAATACATGCGTCTGGAGTTGTCTAGGGGTAATAAGTCATGCCGGGAATAATCTTGTATGCGGGAATGAGTGAGTCCTTGATGCGGCGTGCAATGAACATATGGAGATGGTTCTCCATAATGTTGTCGTCTACTTATCCGCAAGTGGCAGATGTCCGTCGGATTCTATGGTGGGAAAGCCTGTAGCTTGGCGTAGCTCTGCAAGGGACAATCAGGATGTTATACACTCTCCAACGAGTGACAGCTTACGATATAACAACATGTCTCCCCAGAGGTATGCAGCGGGCAACGCTCCGGGATGCAATTGATCTTGTTGGTGTGCGTGCTGCCCGAGAAGCAGGTTGCCCCAATTACTGTACCCGACGCCGTCCAAGCCGTTCCGCCTCGAGTTCCTCTTCCAAGACTGATAGGCCTGCGGGTTCTCCAGATGCCAAGGCTGTGGCAAGAAGAGACTCCGTGCCGCATGATCAAGTTGCAGGAGGCGGTTATGATGGAAGAAGGGTCGGTGCGCATCTGGGTTGTCCCAGCTCCAGCCCATGAACCAGTCGATCTTGGCACTGCCGTCGCTTGGCCAATGGGAGGATTTCCAGACGAGGGTAGAAGTCGGCCAGATGTCTTTCGCTTCTCGGACTACTGCGGCGACGCGCTGTCTCCACCATTCAAGGCGTTCGGAGGACAGATCGGTGATGGTCATTTCATGAGCGTCGAGGTCGTCCCGAGCCCACTTGGCAACATCCCACAGCGTACTGCTAATCTCGATGAGGTCGGGTACCGCGGAGCGTGCATGAGGTGCTAAACCGCCCTCGGTTTCGGGCAAGGCAAGTCTTTCCAGCAGAGGAATAGCGATAACCTGCATGCGCTGCTCTAACAGACCGGGCGGGTTGTACTGGTCCTTGGTGCGCCAGTAGTCGGTATCGTCCATCCTGTGGAATTGTGAGCAGGTGTGCAGCCTGGATTATAATCCTGCTTACCCCCAGTGGAATATAGACACGATTGCAAAGTCCCATTCCGGAATATAGCAAACCCTTGGCCTACTCATATTCTCCTTATCCCTCAGCCAGTCCTCCCAATTCTCCCTCTCGGCCCATTCCGCAGGGATCCACTCCTGAGGGATCTGATCGAACAGATCCCACGTATGTCCGCGCTCGATCTTGATCGACTCCTTCCCCAGCAGTTCACAGAATTGCTGGACCGTGTTGCGGGTGACAGAGTCGCCTACCAGGAGGACGGTGCGGTTGTGGAGGAAGGGCAACAGCTCGTCGGACAGTGAGGGAGGGTAGGGTTGAAGGCCGGAGGAGCGGATGTTGAGGGACTCACGCAACGCGCGCATTAGCGGCGGGGGAGTACATGCTCTAGTTGCCGCATCGGGACTAGGAGTGGACTGCAACCAAGGATACGGACGCCAGACGTTCTCTTCTGGAACATCCGTGTTGACGTTCAAGTGACCATAGGACTGCCAAGGATCGCATGACGGGGGAGAAGGAGGCTCGAATGTTGTGTCAAGCAGATTGGATAGCCAGCAGATGCATAGAATGAAGGCGACACAAACGGCGAGAACGGGGATCAAAGCCGACCTGCGATGTAGTCTGTGGCCCTTTGGTGAAGGGGAGCGCCAAGTGTTTGGAATGAGCGAGTATTGATATGCTGGGTAAGATTTGTTGGACTGCATGGAGGAGAGAATGAAAGAGACGTGGGTGAGTAGACCCCGGCCATTGCTGCCCAAGACTGCCCCCTCGTTCTGTGCTGTGCTTCCTTGTTTCCCCTGAGGCTCGGGTATCGAGCAGAGATGATTAGCGGTGACGAAGAGAGCATGTGTGTGAAGTTGCGAGAATGCGCGGGGAATGTGGCCCCGAATAGCACGGTGATACGTGCGCAGTGCTGAGTCGTCCGGTGTTCAGGCTCGGTCGATTGATCGAAGAACGCGTGAAATGTAAAAGGGTGCGACGAGATGGCCTGGACACAGGGCCCTGACGTCATCAACGCGGCTCGTTGCCACTTCCATTATGCAGAAGCACATTTTGCACCAGAAATAACTTTGTCTCAATGCTTGGCATCCCGTTTTACTAATAAGTCGCCTTCACATATTTCTAAAACGTCGCCTCCAGAAAGGTGACGAGGGCCCGGGCGCATCAGTCCGGGAACATCCGAGAGCCTGTTGGAAGACTCAGGGCCACGGTCCAGGCTCGATCTTTTCTGGGGAAGAAAAATGGCGGCCGTGTGCTGCTGGCTGCGCATCCAAGAGCACAAATATAGAAACAACTATTGCTGGTCTCGTTGTTGTGGCATGAGATGTGGGCAGATATTGGTTGTAACAATTGCCCATGACAATGGCGTGGTGAACTTCGAAGAATCTCCTCGTCACTGTAGCAGTGCAGTCCCAACAGATGAAAGAAGCCGTCCTGGAATTGTGACTTTCATAGGGGACCAGCGGAAGCAATCTAACATTTTGCAAATTCGATCAGGGTTCGATGTCAGGTCACCTCGCCGCTGCCCTGAACACCACATTCCTAGTGGTGTCTTGACCCCTCTAATCACTCTCACGGCTACCGGGCTCAGACGTTTACTATGAAGCGGGCCGAACGCCCATCGCCGTCCACCTCGCCGTCCACCTCCCCGCAGCTGAAGAGGCAAAGGATCCCCGCCCCGACTCCTGTCGAAGCGCAGCTGCTCGCGGGCGTCAAGGTCAGCCTGGCGGAGGCTGCGGCGATGAGGGAAGCGGGCAAGGAGAACGGGGCTGGAGAGTGGACAATGGTCGATAGAGGGAAGATGAAGAAGCAGTTAAAGAGGCAGCAGAGGCTGGAGGTCCGTATATGCGCGTGAAGCGATGAGAATGTGGGTCTGACCACCTTTAGGCGAACCCACCCGTTTTCAAGTATATGGTGCCTGGGCTGAAGAGCCGACGAGATCCTGTCTTAATAGACGTGAGCTCATCTTAATCCCACCTCGTCCGTATGCTCACACGTGTTGTTACAGCATGTACGAGACTTTACGCTATCTCTTCTCTGCGACATGCCTCCGCAACAATGGATTGTGGCAGAGGTGCGCACACAGTCCGCTCAACTACATTGACACGCTAACCTCGTTGTAGAACCCTCGCTCCATAACCCACGTCCTAGCACTCTTCATTCCCGGCATCCAAGCCTCCGACATCGGTCTCTCAGGGCCTTCGCCTTCGGCACCTGCTATGCCTGTCGAGCTACCACGCCTCCCTCTCCCACCACCCGCAGAAACCAAACTTCCCATATTGCATACGCTCTTCTCGCATGCTTGTCGAACTCGAGCGCCGGGAGAACAGTACAAGATGCACTCCTTCATCGCCCAGTTTCTGCAGATCCCGCTGACCGGAGACGAGGCGAAGAAGCGGTACGAACAACGGCAAGAGCGTCAGTCCTTTATAAATGCTCGTGTGTTCTGAGCTGACACATGGGCTTCTAGAACAGCAGTCGAACCTCACGCCAGCAGACTTGGTCCTCACCTATCCCCAGATGAAGGAGAACGACTACCCCATCCCCACATACCTACGTCCCCAAATGCGAGGCATGTCCTCGCCCGCTATACCCGAGCCTTCGACACTGCTAGAGCCTGGCTGGATCGAGACACCCCAGACGATGGATACCCCTGCCAAGTATTCCCTTCTGGCGATTGATTGTGAGATGTGTGAGACCGCAATCGGTCAGGAGCTCGCGAGGATATCCATCATCGACGCTGCTACGAGTGCGAAGATATATGATACCATGGTCATGCCCGCCAACCCCATTACGGACTATCAGACGCGTTACTCTGGAGTCACCGAGGCAAAGCTGAAGGGTGTCACTACAACGGTGGCCGACGTACAACAGTACCTGCTTACCATCCTACATCCCGATACCATCCTTCTTGGCCACTCTCTGGAGAACGACCTGAAAGTGCTCAAGCTCTGCCATCCTCGCTGCGCCGACACGTCTGTCCTATACCATCACCCACGAGGAGGGCCGTACAAACCTGGCTTGAAATGGCTGGCTCAGCGGTGGATGGGGAAGGAGATTCAGAAGAATGACGGGAAGGAGGGCGAGCAGGGAGGACATGACCCGGAGGAGGATGCCAAGGCGAGTTTGGAGCTGTTTAAGCTGAAGTTGGAGAAAGGTGCGTCTTCTTTCGCCAAACCTTTTCACAGCTACTGATCCCCACGTAGGTACTGCATTTGGAGAGTTCCAGCAGGACCTCGAGTCGATCTTCGAAAAGATGGGCAGACCTAATGGCAAGAGACATAGTGGGGCAACTTCCGTCGTTGTGGACCACGGTCACCCAGCACAGTGGCACGGCGCGAAGGCGACGACTGCTGTCGCATGCACAAACGACGACGAGGTTGTGGAAGGCGTTGTCGACACCATACCCACGCACGACTTTGTTTTTGCTCGTATGATGGACCTGTCGCACTCTGTTGGATGGACGACAACGAAGAACGCGCGTCAGTTCCCCATGTCAGCAGTAGAGCGCGCTTCGTCCCCTCCAAACCACCCTGAGGCCTCGAGTGACGCGGTCAAGAAGGCATTCGCCGACCTGAACGATCGCCTAACTCGCTTACATCGCTCACTACCAAAATCGACCGCGATCATCCTCATGACGGGGCACTCAGATCCTCGGAAGATCGTTCAGCTCAACGCACGCAAGCAGAACTGGGAGCAGCAGTGGCGGAAGACGAACGATGTAATGCAGATACCCAAAGAGGAGTGGTGGACTTCGGAGGACGACCGCAAGCTAGCGGCGGAGGTGGAGAAGGCTAAGGCTGGACTCGGGTTCTTCTGTATTACGAGACATGCGCCTGTGGTAGCCAGCACTGCGACGACGTAATCATGCCCTTTTCTGAGACTCGCATGCTTAACGTGTGGTGCTATATATATCAGAGAAAGCATGCGTTCTAAGTGATCGGTGTGCTGGGTTCGGCATCGACCGGCAGTAGTGCCAACGCAGGTGGGTTTGCCTAGACCTGCGCGATTGTCTGCAACGCCACATCATGTTGACACCAGTCGGCCCTGCTCCACCGGCTACAGGAACAGCGACACATAGCAAAGCCAGAGGCTGAAATGAGAACCGATGGGCCGAGAATATGTCCCCAAGGTGGGAGGCAATGTCGCAGCGCTGCGCTTCGGAGTGGTCCTCGGAGGTCCTGTTGACACCAGCCGTCCCTGATGCCGTGACTACTGCCGTTATCCGCGTGCACGGGGCGTACCTCGCGAGCGGACAAAGGGAACGTGGTTGGGTGGAGTCAGGGTTGGGGTTGAGAGCCAGCCTTGCGCCGCGGCTCCAGCAGGCTCAGATCTATTGAATTTCCCCCGGGGTGCGCACACTCCTTCCTCCGAAGGCATGTCAAGCTAGGAAGTCGAGAAGCGCCAAGGCGAGGAAGGCGTCACTGCGAGAGGGTCCGCGAGGCCATCACGGCATTGTTGGGAAGATTTGGAAGCTCTGCAGAGGCGTGGACAAACGTTCGCGGCTCGATGCAGATATCGGCCTGTGTAACGGGCCAGACCAGCCCTACATGTGAGGGGTAGGAACGCCAAGTGGAGGAGGCCCTTCTACTCTAATCACCGATCGCAAGGGAAGTGGGCCCTTATCTTGCCTCGAGGCGGCGAAACGCAATGCAATTTCTGAGCACAGCCAGGCGGAGGTCGGACCAACAACGTCCGCCCGCCCGACCGCGGAGAGATGTTCTCCCGCCGCAGGGCACGTGAGTCCCGCGCGAGAGGGCGGGGCGCGCTGTTGTTGGGGCGCTTGGGCGGGCAAACC
Source organism: Calocera viscosa TUFC12733 (assembly GCA_001630345.1). NCBI lineage: Eukaryota > Fungi > Basidiomycota > Dacrymycetes > Dacrymycetales > Dacrymycetaceae > Calocera > Calocera viscosa. The sequence continues at coordinate 319,891 of KV417299.1, read as the reverse complement.
GGGTCGAAGGTCCGGGGATGCCGCCCACGAGGCGGCGGAGGTATCCATGCGCGGCACAGTCACGGGCGGCGGGAGCGGGAGCGGGAGGGAAAATATTTGGTTCCAGCCTCAGGGAACGGCGAGCTCGCGTGTCTCGCATGGCCTGCGCGCGGGGTGTGTGTCCGGGGATTCCCCGCGCAGCTGTGGTTGGTGGAGGGCGGGAAGCTTATACGCGGGTCTGTGGGCGTGACTGGTCGGAGCGCCACTGGCTGCGGGCGAATTGTGCGAGGCGTTTGTGGGTTGTTGCGTGCTCGGGGTCGGCCGACGTCCTGGCGGGAAGAGGGAGGGAAGGCTTGTCCGCCTCCGCGTTGTGAAGTGCGTGCGCGTGGCCCGAGATGGGTGAGGGCGGGGGGCGCTGTGCGCGTGCTGTCTGCCCGTCCCGACCCCCGGACTGAGCCGCCGAGGGGAGTCGAGTTCGATCAAATACAATCCAATTTGAGTTACCCGACGTCCCTCTGCCCGCTCCCTTGCCTCTCCCTTTCCCCCCCGTCGGCACAGTCAGCAGCGCCGCCCCAACGCGAGCGGCACCCGCACCCGCACGCTTCCTCTGCACCGCCGGCGGCGACATGCGCCCGCCCCGTACTTAAGCGACACCCCGACTGTGACTGTGCACACCCTTCCCCACTCATACCTTGACACACCCCGCCCTGCTCATCATCGATCGCCATCTTCCTTCTCACCACCATCTATCCGTCGCCGCCGCGATGCCTGGCTCGCCGCCTTCCCCGGCCCAGTCGTCCCTCCCGCCTCTCCCGTCCTTCGCAGGCGGCCCTTCTGCTCCAGCATCAACGATCCACGCCTCCTCCACCCCCGCCGCCTCCCTCGCCCAGCTCCTCTCCACCTCCTACACCGAGCTCGAAGCACTCCGCACCCAGCTCTCACACGAGAAACGGCGCGCAGACCGCGCAGAGAAGCTATATGCGCAGTGCACAGAGCCCGACCGCGCGGTCGCCGCACGCCGTCTGGCGGATATGGAGGCGCGCGCGGAACGGGCCGAGCGCGCGCGCCACGAGATTGAGCACCGCGTGAGCCTAATGCGCCAGGGGTGGCACGAGCTCGAGAAGTACCTCGCCATGCTCGAGGTGCGCAGTGCGGACGCGCGCGCCGCATTCGCCCGCACCTTCACAGACATCATCCTGGACGACGCGCACGGAGGAGCGAACGGGCACGGGAGGCCCGGCTCCCCATCAAAGCCCGTCCCAGCCTCCTCCCTCCTCGGCGCCAGCCCGGGCGGCTCGAGCTTCGGCGACCTCATCGCAGACCCGCGCCGCACCGCCCTCCCCTTCCCTGCCGCGCCGCCTGCGCACATGTATGCGCACCATGCACACGCGCAGACGATCCCCCTCGTGCGAAGAAGGCAAGACTCGTTCGGATCCTCTCTCTCGCACCCCTTCAAGCGACCGAGGGACGAGCGCTATGCGCAGAGCGCGAGGTCCTCGGGGAGTGGAGGCTCCGTGCATATGCAGCCGAATACGACCGTGCCCCAGCTTACCAGGGGGCTCGCCAATGCGATCCCACTGACAAGCGGACCGGCGCAGTTCCACTCCGGCCCACCGCCGTCGCCGAGCACTGCACTGGCCCCCGCGAGCTCGTCCACCGCCGTTACAGCGGTGAGCAAGCCCGCGTTCGTCCTTGCTTCACCAGCATTGGGGCCGAAAGAGGCGAAGGAGATGCCCAAGGAGCGCACCGCGGCGCGGGATGCCGACATGGAAGTGGACGGGGAGATCGTCACGCTGTCGCAGCGCACTGCACGGCGGCCAGATGCTCCCGCGCACGCTGTCCCGCGCTCGCGCACGCACTCGATCTCCGACCACCGCATGAGCCATATCTCCGAGAGCGAGGACGAGATCGAGAGCGTTCGAGCGGACGACGGGGAGCTGGACCGGGATGGCGAGGCCGGCAAGGAGAGAGACGGGGATGCGGATGCGGACGAGCTGATGGACAGCGAGGACGATCTGGACGAGATGATCCTCGCTGCTGCCGACCCGGGGCGACGGTCGCGCTCGCACTCGCACGGGCACAAGAAACATCGTTCCTCGCAACCGTCCCACTCTGGCCCTGCGACGCCGCACGGGGAGTACGCGGAGCGCCCGGTCGTAAAGGTCAATGCGGGCGCCGCACCCCCGGGGACGCTGAACGAGCGCGGGGAGCGCTGCTGCTTGCACTGTAAACTCCCCGGCAAGTATAAGGACGGAAAGTGTGTAGAGAAGTGGGGGCCGGGGCCGATGGGGCCTGGAACTGTATGCGACAGGTGGGCTTCTAGCTCTGATAGGTTGGTTGAAAGTGCTAACTGCGTGCAGGTGCCGGAAGAAGATCCGCCGCACGGAGAAGCGGGACGGGGCCGGCTCGCAGCCGTCTTCCCAGTCGCAATCCCAATCGCAGCCCCTGCCTAGCTCGCAGTCCCAGAACCTGTCTGCCTCCCAGCCCTCCGCGCTGTCCTCCCATTCGCACTCTGCGAGCTCGACGCTCGCGAGCGTCGACTATTCCCAACAATCGCAGGACTCGCTCTCGCTCTCGCATCCACGCGACCGCGAACGAGACCGAGACCTGTACAGCAACGAGCTGTCCTCCCAGCCTTCGGGCACAAACCAGAACCAGAAAACGACTGTGTCCATGTCCTCTGCCGGCGCTGGCCTCCCCCTGCGCCGCGTACCGAGCGACGTGGCTCCGGGGTCGTTCCCCTCCCTCCCGCCAGCCCCGCAGAGCAGCACCATTACCCGCACGCCCGTGTCGGACATGCGCTCCTCTGCGCAGGACTCGCGCCTGCTCAGCCTGCCCTCGAATGGCTACCAGGGCCCAGGCACCAGCTACACGAGCTCCTCTTCCTCCGGCTCGAGCGCGGTGCGCGAGCTCATGGCGGAGAAACACCTGCCGCCGCCGGAGATACGTGCATTCGGCCAGCCCTGGATGCAGTCCCGCGCGCATTACCCGGCACAGGTGCGCGCCGAGCCGCCACCCCATGGCAAGGAGCAGAGGGGGCAGACGATCAAGCAGGAACATGTGGGCGTCGAACTCCTGTGATCGCCCTTCCTAGCCATGGTACGATCTCTCTCACGGGCGCCTACGCTCCTATATCGGCAATGCGATGTCTAGCTATGGACGGATGATGGATGACGAAGCCGTGCAGGCTTCAGGATAACACCGTATATCATTGTAATCGCTTTCTCTCACGTTCCCGGCCCAGCTGTTTCTCCGGGCGCATGCCTAGAAAGCCGGGCCGTGTGAGGCTGTTGATCTTGTTCACCCGGCTCTTTTGGTACTTCTCTGGTACTCTCTCTCCCTCTGTTTATGGTAGTCTACTCGGTTTGGTTTTATTGATGGGTTCTAGACCTTGATTTCGTGGAGTTGCAGGCGGGATTACGCGGTGCTGGCGCTTATAAACTTCAATATGCGGGCCGAGCATGCGGCCGCACCGGTAGGCGTTGTTGGTATCACGGAAGACCTCCTCTGGTTGCGCGGGCGCCAGGAAGTGGAGCTTGCGAGGCGGGCTTTGGGGCCTCAGAGGCGCTGTTAGGCGCTCATTGTAGCCTCGCTCGGAGGACTATGTCGGTGGGAAGTGGAACCTTGGGAACTAGACTTCACCATCCGGGCTTGCGGCTCTTCTCGATGCACCGCTGTGAGGTACTCGTTGCACTACCCGCGGGAAGACTCGAACTCCCACATCGGGCTTGCAGTACTCCTCGATGCAGCGCTATTAGGCGCCTGCGGGAGGGCTACCTCGTTCAGCAGTGAAGTGAGCACCGGCACCTGACAATGACCCGACGAGGCTTCTAGACTGGAGATCTCCGCTCAGAAGATGGCAGCGCCCTTGATGACCAATCACATTGTTCGACGATGAATCCCGAGGAGATCATTAAAGGGGATTTGGAATGACGAGATATGGCTACAGGATATCAAGCCGGGAGATATGCCATTGGTTGTGCTGGCAGAGCAGTACGCCCGGCAAATCCCTTGTTGGAAGTTGCCGGAGCAACGCAGAATATCCGTAAATGCGGGTTTGGCGGTTGGAGGGTGGAATCCCGAGAGAAGCCCGAGAAGCGGGTTGCCGTATGCTTGGCACAGCTTTCTCTGTAACACCGCCTGGTGACGCCAAAGGCCCCTGGTCATCAGGGTCCCTTTCCAGCAACAGGGACACATATAAAACACGCTCGGCGAGCGCCCGGGCCAACTCCCACGCACACACACCATCACATCCCCTCCACCAGCAAGCTCACAACCCCTGCATGTCCGCACCGCCAAACGCAGAAGTCATCGCCGCTCGCGCTGAAGAGGTTTGTACAATCCTCGCTTTGAGCGGACGACGGACTGAGTGGCTCGCAGCATCAAGCGGTTCTGGATGAGCTCTCCACGCTCGAATATGCGCCCTCTGCACTGAAGGATAACGAATCGGCGATAAGTAGCCTGACGACGCGTATCAATGATGCGACGGCAAAGATTGCTGTCCTTCACAAGAAGACGTGCGTCTGCTCATCCTCGTCGGCGTTGCTGTGCCGAGGACTAGGAGTCACGCCGATCTGATACACCGCATGCAGGAAACATGAGCACAAAGACTTTGCAAAGCTGCAGAACAGCGCGGGAAGGCGGATGTGGGTGAAGATCAAGCACGGCGGGAAGCAGGAGGCTCTGGAGAAGAAGCTCGCGAAGGAGGAGCGCGAGTTCCTCGAGGCGCTTGAGGAGGAGCAGAATGCGGAGGAGGCGAGGACGGGGCTGGAGAAGGAGAGAGAGAGCTTGCAGGCTCAGGTACGTTTTGCGACGCTGTGAGTGGGATATGTGCTGATGGCGTGCAGAACCCCGAGCTGCAGCAGAAGGCTGGCAGACATCAGCTGCTCAGGACGCGGCTAGATCTGCTATATCGCAGCGTGTTCGAGGGCTTCACCCCTGATTATCCGTATGAGGACGAGGCTGAGGAGATGGTGCGGCAGGCAGAGGATGCTAATGCAAATGTACATTTATCCCATTTCCCTTCCCTTCCGTGACTGACTATCTCCCAGTTCCAAACTATCGTGAACCGCGAGTCGCAAGTGATGACACTCCTCGCAAACGCCAAGACCTGTCTGAACAACTGCGTCAACCTCCTGTACCAAGCGCAAGGGTGGAACTACAACGACATGTTCGGCGGCGGGCTGTTCTCAGACCTGTTCGAGAACAACGCGCTTATTGATGCAAAGGCGTACGCGTGCCGCGGACAAGCTCTCGTGCAGGAGGCCAAGAAGAAGCAGCCGCTTGTTGTTGACATCAACGATGTGGACGTCGCGCAGCTGGACTTCCTCGTCAACATCGTCTTCGACAACGTCTTTACTGATATTATGTTTGCTCGTGAGCAGTTATCTTCCTGCTTTACTCACACATCTTCTAACATGGAGACGCAGAACGCATCCAAGACTCGCTCCGCTCTGTCAACTACGGCCTCCAGCGCGTGGAGAAGGACCTGAATGCATGCAACCAACGGCTCGCTCAAGCGAACAGCAGTGTGCGCAGAGCCGTAGCCAGCCTCACCCAGCGGCGTCGTGAGCTAGAAGAGATCCGGCGTACGATCCTCCAGTCGCTGCACAACCACACGCCCGTGCCGCAGATCTATACAGAGCAGTCAGAGGCACCGGAAGAACAGCTCCCCGCATACGAGCGCGTCGCCAAGACGCCGCTCGCTGCATCCACCCCATCTGCCACCCTCTCCCCCAGCTCGGTCTACTCCCCGCCACCCACCGCCCCGCTAGGGTCGACCTCACGTCCCTCCTCTCGGCCCAACTCGCGCCCCACCACTCCCCAGCCTCAGAGCAGGCCCGTGACGCCCAACGGGGTCTACCCGCAAAACCCTTACGCGAGTGCGCTTCTCGCCCGTGCGAGGGATCAGGGGACGATGCCCGACACGCCGCAGGCGGACAGGAGCGTGAGCCAGATGATTCGGGATAGGAGGGCGAATGCGGGCGTGTCTGCTATTGCTCAGGAGAAGAACTATATTTGAGGGAGTTCTTACTGCGAGAGCTGGGTTTAGATAGTCTATTCTTTCCCGTTCTGTAGATTTATTATAACTGTTGTGCTGTAGTCGTTAATATACCCATGAATGTTCACTTCGCCTCTACCGTTCGCAAAGAAAGTTGGGAGGTCGGCGTCTATTTTCAGCTGGCCCTTGTGCGCACGCGGGCATGCCTCCGTAATCTGGTTCCGGGGAATGTGACATCCAACACCCAACATCCACCCAGAACGTCATTCACATACCATTAACCGTCGCCACCCTCTCTCTTTTCGCCAACCTCCGGGCTTGGGAATGTTACCCGACTTAGAAGTGGGCTGAACTAAAATACCCTCTGCTGATAACAACTTCTGCTATACCTTACGGCACCGATTACGCTTTTCGGACCCTGCTCTTAAGCGCTCAACGCCTCGTGTACACCACGCCTCACGCGCAGAATTCCCGAGTAAGTCGCTACGTCTTTTTTCTAGAATGCAGAAGGCGCAAGAGCTTATATATGCGCTGCGCTGTCAGGCATGGTGGAGACGGACAGCGACCCGGACGCTGCTGGACCGGATCTGGGCAGACCCCCATCCCCTTTCTCGTCCGCCCTCTCCTCTCTGCATATATAAATACTCTTGCTAACTCCGGCACAGGATTGACCAAGCTAGAGAGGCGGAAATGGAGATGATGGACGAGCGGTTGGACGAGCGATCGCTCCCCGACTTGCCGCAGAGGTCGATCAGGACGCAGCCGAGTAATGTGCGCCGGGCGGGGAACCGGCGCAATAGCGCCCTCTCGATGCGGGATATGGAGCGCGCTGTCGACCAGTGGCAGCGGGAGGCCGCTGAGCTTCGCCAACTATTGGAGGATAGCGCCGAGCAGCTTTTAAGCGAGAAGCAGCGCTCGGAGGAGCTCGAGACCAAGGTGCGCGGCGCCGACGCCCGCTTCATCGCGCACGACGTTGCACGGCAGCGGTCCGAAATGGAGAGCGCCAAGCTACTCGAGGAGACGAGGCGGTACAAACTCCAGCTCGAAGTTGCCCTGCGCGAGATTCAGACCGCCCAGCAGAATATCGACAACGCGGATGCGGAGCGCGACAGGGCGGAGGAGGCGGCGGCGCGCGCGAGGGACAGGGAGAGGCAGCTTATGCAGACGATCGCTTTGCGTGACGCGCGCGAGGCTGGTCTGAGGGAGGGGAGGAGGGAGGGTATCAAGGAGGGTATTGCGAGGGGCAGGGCGGAAGGAAGGACAGACGAGCGTGGAAGGGCGATGCGCGCGTTCGACGACTTCCTCGAACGCACCTGGCCGGACGGCATCCCTGACCAGATGGAGAGCCCCGCCCTCCGATATGGACGACGTGACCGCGAGCCAATGGACAGCATCGAGGGTCGCATGGAGCAGGCTGGAGAGATGTCGTATGCGATTCCCAACAGGGTACGCTCTCCGGCTATGCGCTCTCCAGTCCGCTCGCGCTCACCGATGCCGCCCCCCCAGCCGATCCCGGTCAACGGACAGCAGCAAAGGCAGGAGTATGCACAGCAGCCGCAATACGCCCAGCAGCCACAGTACACCCAGCAGCCACAGTATACCCAACAGCAGCAGTACGCTCAACAACCACAGTATGCTCAGCAACAAGAGTATGCGCCGCGTAGCCGCCGGGGGTCTATGGCCCACCAGGCCTCGCCGGGCCCACAGCTCCCTCCTATGCCTTCAGTGCCCGACGTGGCACCTTTCTTCACCGAGCCGCCCATCAACCCGATCGTGACTCCCTCGAGACTGCCGCAGCCGATGGTCGTTTCCCCTGCGCACTCACGTGCGCACACACCCGTCGCCAACATCCCCGATGGATATGTCCCCGTCATCGGAGAGAACGAGACGATCTCCCTTCCGCCACCGCATGAAGTTCAGCCCACGCGCGGCGTCTTACCTCAGACGCAGGAAGAGGCTGATGTCATGGGCGAGATCTCGTACGATCTCTCCCGCCAGCCGAGCAGGATCAGTATGCGCAGTGCAGCCGGCCAGACGCGCATCATCTCTCCCCAGCCGCACAGGGTGCTGGACCCGGCAAATATATACGACAACCCGCCGGGGCCGCAGGTCGTGCGCGCACCGCCGATTGATCAGGGAGAAGGCGCTCACTCGCTGCGCGATATCCGCAGTGTCTACGGCGATAATGGCGGCACAAGTGGATTCGAAGGCCAGGGATCCGAATACGCTCGCAGCGTCCGTGGCATCCCGAACGGCAGGCTGTCCCGCATCTCGGAGGGCAGGGAACGCGGAGAAATCTCGCCTGCCTCAGTTCGATACGCCGCCGCGCGCGAACTCCCGGCCAGCAGGGCGCCCAGCGTCTCTCAGTATGGCAGTAATATGGACCGGGAGCGCATGCGCCAAGCACTGCGGAACAGCGACCCGGAAATTGTGGAAGAGCTTATGAATAGATCTGTGGGCGGTGGCTCAGGGGTGCGTCCAGTATATACTTATTGAATATATATCAAATGCTGAGCTGCTTGTTTGTTCATTAGGGCAGCGGCAAGAGCGGCATATCCCACATCCGCAGGCCCAGCCAGGTCATCATCCCAGCCCCGTTGGACCCGGCAGCTTATCCAGGACGGTCCGCCTCTAGACCTGCTAGTGTTCGATCGCGGAGCGGTAGCAACCCCGTCGGAAACGGCCCGCCGACAACACAGCCGTTCGCTCCGGGCCATAGAAGGAGGGGAACAAGCATTACGAGCGTAGCACCGAGCATTTTTGTGCAGCCGCCTGTCAGTTTGATGACTTCATGAATAGATCGGACCTAACATTCTATATTCCAGTCTGATCCGAACTCTCCCGCGAGACGGCGCAGCATGGTCGCACCCGACATTCCCGATTTTGCCAACACTGCACCTGCCAGCCCTGCCTCTGATCGCACTGTCCGCCCAGGAACCGCAATGTCACACCGCTCAGGGTATCAGCAACCCACCGCCGCCGGCTACGGTGGGGACTATGCTGGAAGCGTGAGAGCACCGAGTAGGGCAGCAAGTATGAGAGACCCTGGATACACCCAGCCTGAGTATGCGGCCGGCCCTGAACCCGTCTACGAGCGATCTGCGAGTCGAGCGGCCAGTGTCCGCGCTCCAAGTGTCAGAGACGCTGTCTATGCCCAACCCACTGGCTACGATCGGTCACCCAGTCGAGCTGCCAGTAACAGAGGTGTAGAGGCACAGGATTTCGTCGCGCGACCTGCAAGTCGAGCTGGAAGTGCGGTGCGGGACTTTGGCGACAATCCTTATCGAGCGCCCAGTCGTGCTGCAAGCAACGCACCTTCTGCAAGAAATGGGTTCGGCGGTTTTGCAAGTGATCCAGCTGCTGTTCCCCTCCCACAATCAACAGCGCAGTCATACATGCCACTTTCTGGCGAAGCGAGTGCATATAGAGGAGCGTCCAGATATCAAACTCCTTCAGCGGTGAATTATCCACTTCCGCCTTCGAACAATCGGACCGAATATGGACGAACACCCGGTCAGGCTTATGAAGACCTACCCAATGCGTACGATCGCCCTCCCATCGTCCGCCCCGCTTCTCGTGCTCCAACGGTAGCAGGCAGTATGGACGTGAGCCCGACTCCCCCACAACGACCCCTGGCACCTGGTCTTCCACTGCCGGGCCGACCGGTCAGTAGGGCCGGGAGTATGCGTGCGCCAGGGACGAACAGGAGCTACTACGCAGCTCTCCCAGCTCTGCCAACTGGAGGCGGCACCGAGTGGGGCAGTCCTGAGGAGACACGCCCGGTCAGCCGAGCTCAGAGCTTCAGGCCCCAGCCACCTGGGACGAACAGGTCTATTTATCCTGATTTGCCTCCCGCGGGTGCCACAGACTGGGGCAGTCCTGAGGAGACACCGCGAGGCCGTCCGCTCAGTCGTGCCGCGAGCACTGGTGGTTTCGCCGTACCTGCCATGGCGCCGAAGAGCCCCTACTACGACGCCGCACCATTTTCAGATGAAGAAGGCGGACCTTCACGTGTTCCCATACGAAGCGCAAGTCGTGCAAGTCATCGCTCAGCTTTCCATGACCAGAATCCCGCCGCCAACGAGATCAATATGGCATATCTCGCTAACGGTCGTCAAGAGTCGGTGTTGAGAGAACCCCGTGGTATTCCCTCTCGTCCGGCTTCGAGGGCGGCGAGCGTGAGGTCTGCAATGAAGAAGACGCCTCGCTTCGCGGGTGTTGATATCGAGGATGAACCCGATCGCGACATCCTCTAAACAATACTGTGTTTGGGGCATTGCTGTACATATCTAAATACGATGGAGTACATATCAGGGATGTAATGATTCACCGTAAATACCTGCTTGTGTTTTTGCTTGTAAAGCTTTATAGGATAGACCGGAATAACAATGCGTCATCTCTTGAAGGCTGTGATACAGTATCATTTGTCCTCTAATCCAGGTCGGCATCGCCGCTGAATGCGACTTGTTCCTGTGTCACTATGTTCCATTGCCCTGAGTGTCCTATCAAAGCTATAGTATTCGCTGCCGTATGGGCACGAGTTCGATGTATCGTATCCTTCCAAATCCTGTTCGTGAAGAGGATAAAACCTCCCAATGTCAGTATACAATAATAATGATACAAGCAAGCGCTGAGTGGGATAATAGAATGGGGCGAAACACTCCAAGAACACTCTACTCATACACAACAAGCAAAAAGCGCAGAAAGGTCAGCCTTGCAGACGAAACCTCATTCATAAAGGGGCATATACCCCGCGTTGCCGGCGAAGGCGCCAATACCAAGACCTGTGGCGGCTCCGAGCTCAGGGCTTCTCAGACTACCGGTCCCGCTCCACTCCGCACGAAGACGAGCGAATACAGCACGAAGAGTCGCAGAGGCACCCTTCTCCAGCGTGAACGTCATCACGGTCGGGCCGCTATAGTTCTGGTTCGGATCGGGCGAAACAGCGACGGAAGGTGTGATGGGGGTGAGCAAGGGATTGGAGCCAGGGGGAGTGAGAGAATGGCCAGCACTGAACTGGATCCTGAACTTGACGGTCTTGAACCAGGGTGAGGCAAGAGATTCCGTCGTCCAGCACTTGAGCGACCAGGTGCCGCTGCCAGGACCGCCTTCCTCTTCCATCAGTGTATAAACCTCCATAGAACGCAGAAGACGTTGGCATTCCGTCCGAGTGTCGATGATACCCATGGAGGACGTCAAATGGTACCGCTCGCCTTTGCCCCTGAAAAGGCTTGCAAGCCAATTCACCTTGTTCTCGGAGCCGGTGGTCGAGACGGGAGTGGGGAGTGGCGGAGACTGAGACGCCGGGAAGTGGTACTGCTGGGTATGAATGGATAGAGGAGGCGAACCAAACCGCGACGGAGGAGGAGAGAAGAAGGCAGACGGCTGCTGATAAGGATGCTGATGGACAGGATGGAAGTGCTGCGCTCCGGGGTGCATATAGGGCGCATGGGCGTGCACATTGGCGAAGTTCAATACCGCGGGAGGCTGATAACGCCTTGTTTGTAGCTCGGGGACTAGCGGAGCTCCGATACCCGAGAAGGCGCCAGGCATCGCAACTTCACTGACCCGTCGCATGCTCTCGTTCTGAGAGCCCGGATACCCATTACCGACGCCTGTGTTGCGACGTGCTTTGACCATGTCCTCGCCACGGATGTTCTCCTTGTCCTCGGACGAGCGGGAATGATTACGGGGCTGGATAGAGTACGACAGAACAGTCATCCTCCGTTGATGACTCGAGCTAGGACGATAGTCCGGCTCGGCACGAGAGTGAAGCTCCGGAGAGAACGTAATGCGAGCGGAACGCGGGGATCTCACCGAGGTGGTGGGCGGGGCCTGCGAGACTGACATGGTCTTGGTTCGCTGAGGAGGCTGAGGACACGGCGCAACAGACCGGCGGCGATATCCCGCAGCAGTCGCACGATGGTCGACATTGGCTGAAGGCGGCGAGATATTGACCCAAGTCGAGTCATTACCTCCGATTCGCGGTGAATGTGGTACGTCCTGAGACTCCGCTTGCTTGATGGCCTCACGCGAGGCGACCGGCTCCGCACCCTCCGTCTTGAGCTTCAGGGCGCGGAAGAACTCTTGCATCGCAACGTCACTCTTGTGTAGTTCAGGCACACGCAGACCCATGACGGTGCTGGGAAGTGTCGAAGGGGCAGGGGCCTGCAGCGCAGTGGAAGGCCGCTCCAAGGCCTGCTTCTCCGCACGAGTCTGCTTAGCAGGAGGGGTATGCTGAGCCAGGAGGTCGGACATCATAGTCGTGTCCATCGCAAGATGCAGACCAAGACCAATCAACTCGTCTCTGAGAGTTGCCTGTTCCTCGATATGAGGGAGAGATAGATCCGGATGCGGGGCTGCAGATTTGGGTGTCGAAGACGCGCATATATCGAGAACGTGGTTAACTGCAGCCGCATCCCGGTCGTCCGTCGAGTCCGATGACACAGTGGCGGCATAGACAGAGCCTGAAAACGCATCTACTTTCATCGGAGACGTTGTGACACATGACGTCTGGTGTGATTTCTCCGGGGTGTCAATTTCCATTGGTGAAGTAGACTGAAGCGTGTTCCCAGATAACTCCGTCATGTGATCATCGAATACTGGAAGGAATGAGCGAGGCGAGCACTTTCCAGCTGTACGCGGCCGAGACGCTTCCTTCGGAACGGGTGGCAGCGGAACCGCCGGTGGTGGAGTACGATTCTTCGCCATGATTGGAACACGATTGGTCGTGACGCCTCGATAGGGTGGCGTCGGCGTCTCGTGGATAAGACGACGAACCTCATGGGAGCTTCGTGGGCTGACGGGATTAGGTGTCTCCTTCGTAGGCGTCGGCGTGCTGTCGCTCTGAGTGGACGATCCAGACTCGTTCGCGAAGGATCCGTTGCCGTTGAGTGCGCGAAGCCGGTCTTGATACTTGCAGAGCAGCCAATAGAAGACCTTCTCCCAATTGCCTTCATTGTCGAAGAGTGCTTGAAGTATTTCGTCTTCGTCGCGGTGCCGCCAGAGAGCACGCATCCCTTTGACAATCTCAAGTTCCGAAGTTGACTTCGGATAGATAGGATGCGAGAGCTCGTCACGAGTCGGAGGCGTGGGTACGTCTGGAAGACATGACATCGGTGGATTGGCAGAGATGAAGAAGGGGTGTTTGAAGATATCGAGCATCTACATCAATGTTTTAGTATGAGAACAGACTGTAAGTGAGACCACTTACTTTGATGCGCTTCGCAGGATCGATCTCTATCATCCTGCGCATGAGGTCCTGCGCTTCGTATGGAATGCCAGTGCGCGGCATATCGAACTTGCCCTCCTTGACTTTCTTCAAGAGAATACGAATGTTGGGATCATCGAAAGGCAATCGACCCGTGAGAAGGGCGTGGAGAATGATACCGCAGGACCAGATGTCTGCAGCAGAACCATGGTACGGCTTTCCTGAGATGATCTCCGGTGCGGCGTAATGTGGGCTGCCGCAGCTGGTCTCCAGCAGTGCATCATCGCGCTGGAAGGTGGCCATGCCGAAGTCGGCAATCTTGACGTTCATATCCTCATCCAGGAGAAGGTTCTCCGGCTTGAGATCCCGATGAGCGACACTGAAGCGATGGCAGTAGTCGACGCCCCGCATAATCTGGCGGAAGTAGTGCAGCGCTTCTGCCACAGGGAGGCGACCGCGGGAGCATATATGGTCGAACAGCTCGCCGTTAGGGACATACTCGAGCAGCATGTACCTAGGATGTCAGAGCCGGGTCAGCATAAGTGGATATCTGAGGAGAGACGATGTACATGTCGGCGTCGGTCTCGAACACATCGAGGAGCTTGACGAGATGAGGATGATCGATGAGCTTCATAATGCAGATCTCGCGCTCGATGGCCATCATCAGGCGCTCGTCCTTCTCCGCCCCCTCCGCGATCGCGGACAGAGATACGCGAGACGTGAGGATAGCAGACTTGGGAACGATCTTGACGCACGCGACCTGCTGCGTGATCATATGATGCGCAAGCTTGACGCGACCTGGCGTACAGGACTGAGCGCACATATCGACCGCCAGTTGAGGACTTACCTGAAGCGCCCTTCCCGATCATCCGTCCGAAGCGCCAGTTGCCGTGCGTGCTGATATCAGTGCGTCGCTGGATCGGACCGCCCATCGCCTCTTCTTCCTGCTGATAGCGAGTCTTGTGGGCGCGACGCGTCGGCTGGGTCGCGGTCGTGCCCGTAGCCGGGGCAGAGCCGGGAGCAGAGGCCGGCATGTAGGGTTGGAGTATGTGAGTAGAGCAGATAGGTTGATGGAGTGTTACAAGAGGTTGGAGGTGTTATGATACTGATGAGTATGAACTTGAGGTAGGGAGAATAATCAAGATGGTCGAGGAGAAGGAGACGAAGAGGCGAAAGGTGAAGGGGGGGAGGAGAGTGGTGGGATGAGGGAGGAACGCGAAGGGGGGGAGCATATATGCGGTCGCCAAGCCGATACAAGCAGCTCAAACAGGAGGCATCAGGCCACCGATCCTCGCTTGTGATGTTGTTGTCTCTTTGGATATCACATAGCTGAGCAGCGCGCTTTGGTGAGACATGCCAGTCGAGCGCACGTCGAAAGCAGAACGTCCGACCTCAGATGTCGTCGCCCACACAGACAGATGTCCATATTGACAGTTACGCCAGAGAAGAATACACTGCGGAAGCATAGAACAACAGAGGAGAACGTATGTTTACCAGACTGTTCATTGGAGAGGTAGAGGAGACCGTCCAGGGATACCTTGCAAAAGAAGACGGACGAGGGTCTCACCAAAACGACTCGCCGGGACGCGGGATCCCGAGCGCCGAATGCTTCCTCCCACTTCCCGCCCACCATGCGTTGCCTCTACTCTCCGCTCGACCGTCTTCGAGCAACTAGGACATGGCCGCCCCTGCGCAATATGACGATTTCGCGGGTGTCTACACCGAGTCGACGCTGTCGAGCCTGCATAATGCGTAGGTATCGTTGTCATATGTTCTTCGACAGCCCGGGGGTCGTCGTTGCTTCATTCTTCCTTATGCGTGAAGCAATGACTCACACTGCTGGTCTAGCTACATCGAACGGCCCGCTGTACTCGATTGTATCGGCGAGGTGAAAGGCCTTGACATACTCGATCTGGGCTGTGGGACGATCGTGCTCGGCTCCAAATTGCTGGAAGCGGGCGCAGCCTCGTTCACGGGCATAGACGCTAGTGCAGAGATGCTTCGCATCGCTGAGACGCGCGTTAAGCCGGAATGGAAGCCGCATGTCTCGCTGGTCGAGCACGACTTGAACAAGCCATTTCACCTCGGCGAGAAGAGATACGACCTGGTCACGTCTTCGCTTGCCCTGCATTACCTAGCGAGCTGGCAGCTTGTGCTGAAGTCCGCGCTCGCCCACCTCAAACCAGGCGGTCGATTCGTCTTTTCCGCTCATCACCCGTTTGCCGATTGGCTCAACCACCCCGAAGTGGGCTCATACCACGGTGGTCCAACCCTCATCTACGAGGAGTGGAAAACGGCAAGCGGGGAAGTTATCAATATCAGCTTCTACAGACGATCCCTCATGATGATGTGTAAGGAGATTGCCGACTCCGGCTGGATTATCGAGCGCATCGTAGAACCCAGACCGACTGAAGAGTCGAAGGCCATCTTCGAATCGGCCAGATGGGAACGTGTCGCGAGCAAGCCGAGCTTTATTATCTTCGCTCTGGTAAAGGCGGGTGATAACTAGCTATCACGTTTACCATTTCACACAATATTAATACAGCTTTTGGTTGCAATGGTTAGTCGCGTCCTGCCAAGACGACCCTCGTAAGGGTCTTCTGATGTCCTCCCGGCGCTTTCACTTCTCCGGACTCGTTGTCATGTGTCAAGTCATCGCCCCATGCGGCATTCGATTCGTGTCCAGACGCTTACCAAGACCCTCCTAGCATCACGACCTAATAAACCTATCTTTATACCCCCATCGAGAGGGTGCAGTGCAGCCGCCATGTCGACCTATACACCAAAGCCCCTCACCATCCACTTCTCCGACGATGAAGTCAAGGAGATGTACGAGTCGCTCTCGTCCTCGCGTCTTCCGGACGATGCCGTTCCAGGCGTGACGTGGGACGACGGCATACCCCTTGCGCGACTGAAGGAGCTGAAGCATAAGTTTCAGAATGAGTTTGACTGGAGGAAGGTCGAGGCAGAGATGAACGCGTGCGCCCAGCTCCCGTTTCCCCCCCGTTTCCATTCGTTGACCCGTAGGTCTTACAGCGTGCCCCACTACACCGTAGAGATCGAAGACGTCACCCTGCATTACGTGCACCAGCTCAGCCCCGATGAGGGTGCCATCCCGTTGATCCTGATGCACGGCTGGCCCGGCACATTCTGGGACTTCTCGAAGGTCATCGAGCAGCTGCACAAGCCAGCAGGGCCGTGTATGCCATCGTACGCCCAAGTTGCGTTCTCTTAACATCGGCCTGACTTCAGCTCTAAGCTTCAACGTTGTCATTCCCTCCCTCCCAGGATACGGGTTCTCCACGCTTCCCAGGAAGTCGTGGTCTGTTGTGGACACAGCGCGTGTGTACAACAAGCTGATGACAGAGGTTCTGGGTTACAAGACTTATTTCGGGCAAGGCGGAGATTGGGTGCGTGCCACCTTTCTTATTCCATCTTCGCTTCCTAATGAAGTTTGCAGGGTTCGTATGTCCTTCGCGCCATGGCCTCCGTTTACCCTGCTTGCCGCTTAGCGCACTTCAACATGTTCCGCTGTCCGCCCGCTGGTCTGCTCGCATACACGGACTACATCGACTACCTCGCACATTTGCCAGTTGTTGGTGGATATGCAAAGACGCTGAAAGAATATGCCCGTTACTCGCTTCTGAGCGGGAACGATTTCAAGTTGATCAGGCGGTATGAGGAGTTCAGAGCTACTGGGAGAGGTTACTCCGATATCCAGGCGACGAGGGTGTGTACAGCCGTCCCACTTCCCGTTCCAGACATTGAGATCTGGTCCTTAGCCTAGCACAATCGGTTATGCCATCAACACCCCTCTGTCCTTGCTCGCCTATATCGGTGAAAAGTTCCATGCCTGGTCCGACCCTACGCTCCTCTCCGACGAGGACATCCTCTCCACCGTCGCGCTCTACTATCTTACAAACACGTTCCACACGAGTGTCGTGATCTACAAGATGTCCGGAGCAGCCAGGAACGATATGAGCATCAGCTCGAAGCTCTGGAGGGTCAATTGCAGATTCGGTTTTTCATACTATGTAGGGTTTTCGTTCTCTGGATAGAGAGCAGTTCTGATCGTCACGCGCTCAGCCTTACGAAATCGGCGCGATGGATCACCACAGCGTATCACAATGTGGGCCGATGGTCTTCTACAAAGGTTCGCTTCCTCACCCTTATCGCTATGACCGACCACTAATTCACGCATCCCAGAGCATGCTCAAGGCGGTCACTTCCCTGCCCTTGACTGTCCTCGAGACTTCATCGCCGATCTTCGCGAGATGGCGTCGCGCTACTGGTGGACGAAGGATAACCACATGGTGAAGAGCATCAATCAGAAGTTCGACAAGCCTGCAGGGCACCCATGACCAGTCATAGTTGTTATTGAGACGGTGATTATATGTGGAAATTAATGTCGATTTGAGTTTGATTAAACAGATCGTTATTTCGTAATCCTCAAACTCAAACTGTGGCCCAAGTCGTATCATCGCGTAATCTGATGAACATATTCCTACACCTTGTTGCTGACGGTTTCGACATACTCGACGCTACCCTTCTCATCTGGCGTCTCCGCACCGCTGCTGCCTCCAGTCGCCTTCTCAATGTGCGCGTGACCCTCGGCGTCGACCACGATGCCGTGGGTAACGTAGTTCTTGAACTTGCGTGCCGGAACGCGAGCAGCAAACATCTCGTCGAGCTCCTCCAGGCTGCGATCCTTGGTCTCGGGCAACCAGAACCAGAGCGCGATAGCTGTAACGGCACATGACGGGAACCAAATGTAGCCATACTTGGGGCCCCAATTCAGGTCCTCAGGGTTGCTGCATGGCAGCATCAGTCCACAAACTTCTGGGGCAGAAGGGATATGCTCACATGAAGTAAGGCGCGGTGAATGCGGCGAGCCAGCCCAGGACGAAGCCAACGCAGGCACTGAGACCCAGCGTCGTGCCGCGCAGCCGCTGGCTGGGGATTTCACCGCCGAGCAGCCACGCATACGCGCTGATGCAGCCGTTGTAGAATATGATGTAGATGACGCTGAGGCCAACAATTGCCTTGCCTGTGCTGACTGTCCCAGGCGCGTGCTGATAGACTGCAGCCACAGCGAGCTGACATATGCCACACATGAAGATGCCGATGATGATGAGGGGTCGGCGTCCGACCCGGGTGATAAGGAAGAAGGAGGCCGTGATGGCGACGCATCCTACACCAGCGAGGATGCACGAATTCTGGAAAGGCTGTCCAACGTCGGCCATCTCAAAGAAGTAAGTACCATAGACCAGCATGAACATGGCGCCACTGTGTCACGTTGTTAGACATTGTCAACACTTATCACGAAATCGACCTACCTGGAACCCTGAACGGAAACAGCCATGACAGAGAGAAGCGTGCGCCTCCTGTCGATTGGGTTGCGGAATAGGTCCCAGAACGAGACACCCTTCGTCGTTTCCGCTTCCAGTTCGGCGGCATCCTTCATCTGCTTCAGCTCCTCATCCACGTCGTCTCCGTCGGGCCTAAGCCATAGCAAGCTTGCATGTGCCGCGTCGATCTTCCCCGTTTGCACGAGCCATCGCGGAGACTCGGGAACAAAGAACATGCCGATGCTGAGAATGACAGGGACGATGTAGATGAGGGCGAGTGGGATCTGGTAACTGGCCTTGCCGTCGATTGGGGCGGTAAAGTTGTCAACAATCGTCCCGACGAGCGTTCCAATTGAGCACCACCACTGGAAGAAGCCCAGAGTGAGACCGCGCAGCTCAGCCGGAGCCACTTCATTGAGGTAGAGTTGGGAGAAAGTCATGAACCAGCCGTTGGCAATGCCGATGAAGAGACGACCGACGTAGAGGGCGCCGACGTTCGTGGTGCCCATCATGATCGCATCGCTGACGGCGCAGAGGACGCAGGCCGCCCAGAGTGCATGCCGACGGCCAATGTACGCGCCAATGGGTCCAGCGGAGAGGGAGCCGACGCAAGCGCCAAGTGTCATGAGCGAGCTGATCAGCTGCTGCACTTCGGAAGAGATGTTCCACCCAACCGGCGTAGCGGGGTCCGAATAGCCGAAAACCTAAAGAGGAACCCCCGTCAGCGATACGAACGGGATTGGAATTGCTACCAACCTTGAGGAAGCCAACCATAGCCTGCAACCCGCCAATCAAGCCGAAATCAATTCCGTACTGAAACGGGCTCATTGAGATGAGCATGCATGCGGCCATGCACCTCTTGTTCCTCAAGAGCATGGTGAAACGGTTCTCGTCGGTCCGAACCATTTTGAAAACGTTTTCCAGTCGTGTGAGTGGTGATCAGGAGGCCCTTGGAGTTTCCTGGTGTCGAACCTCTGCGGGTGGGGGGGAACTGCAAAGTCCACGCGGGCTTCCTTCCTCGCGCCGAAAGGTATTTATGCCGGGCGATTATCTCTGATCCCCGCCTACCCCACGTCAATCAGACGGAGAAACCATGTATCCCCACAGTGCTTCTTTTTCCAGAATTAGTAACTCGGCTGGTTTGCATCTGATCCCGGGTTTTTACTTTACCCGCCTTTCATCATGTGGTCACGAGACGCGGGGCAACGCATGAACCCCGTGGAGAAGGTGTGGGGGGCGCGTGCCTGGGCCACTCCGGATAGCCAATACAAAGTACGCAATCGGCAACTCGAAGTGGAGTCGACACGGGGAGGAAGTGAACGCCGAAACGAGGGCCTTTTCTTGCACGGGTCAGGGAGAAAGGGTCGGCTGGTCAAGGTTCCAATTGCCGCCGCTATTGTTGCCGTAATCCTATGCATTCTGATACAGCCTGGCCAGTTAGGCACAGATTCGCGGCGGCATTGATTCTCTTCTCAACAAGAAGATACACAAATTATTACGAACGAGGCCAACAAGCATACGTTGTCCTTTGTCATACATAGTGCCCTGACACTCCCGCAGCTCAGCGCAAAGTCTCAGTGTCCCGCGCGCATAAAGCGGCGTCGCATACACGGACGGACCAATCAAGCGCGTGCCGACCCTGGTTAAATCATTTACGACTCCGGCGCCCGTTTACGCTTGGTTTTCTCACGGCCCCTGCCTCTCACTAGTGCTCACGACCACAATTTTGCGGTCTGCCTTGCCTGTCGGTATACAGTCCACTAGTGGCTGAGCGATTTACCGGAAACCCTCATCGAGTCACGACGTATGGCAGCTTGGCGGGGCTCCGCGGATATGAGGAGCTTTTATGGCAACCTTTACCGGGTATAGACCATCCCGGTTCGAATACGCTTGCTCCACAGGAAAAGACATGGTCATCATTCGCGATACACAAGCATGGTAAGATACAGATTAACGAGACTAGTTGGTTGTTGCATTGCCCCAGTCCTCCAGCCCGCGTGCAGAGCGTTTCGCGTCCAGGAACAGGTCGTGTGTCTCGCTCACGTCTTCAGGTAATATCTCCGTCCGCCCGGCTACACCGGCAAGGATGGCAGCTGGGGAGAGGAGCTGGAGCGCGTATCTGATGAAACGTTTAGCAGCTAGACGTAGATGCGAGGGTGTCTACGCACCGTAAGGAGCTGTTATTCCCTTCATCCGCGAGCTTATCAAGCGCCTCCTCGCTCACTGACAGGCCCTCGACGACTGCCCGCACCTCGAGCACGCGCTTAATCTCGTTCCGGCTGTATGGCTCAGTCTTAACGATCAGGCACCGATCGAGCAGGTCTGACGGCATCCCGTGCGCAGAGGTGATGTCGTCCGTCCCGCGCACAAGGGTTACCCCGCGGTTGGTGGCGAAGATGACGTGTGGGGCCATGGGGGATTCCAGAGCGCGGGAAAGGTAGGAGAAGCACTCGATGTCGAGCATGTGAACCTGCAGCCAAGTCAATATCCGCACACGCGACCTGAATTACGTGGGGCAAGACGTACTTCGTCGATGAACAATACGCCAGGCACGATCTCCGCCACACCCTGGTCCACATAGCCCTTGACGACTTTGTTGACCTCCGCCCTGAGCTTGTCCGTCACCTCCGTCCTACGGCCCTTCACGAGCTGGCCCATGACGCTCATGATGTCCTGTCCTCCCTGTGGGCGGGCATTGGCGGCGTCCAAATCGTGCAGGTTGAGATCTTGCACCAGCTCTTTGCGCTTGTGAACGTCCCCTTTCGGTAGAGGCACATACGTCTCCGACTCGAGGTCGAATTCGGTCGCATACGCATCCGACCTGCCCACTCGCTGAAGCACATCAGCATCCTGAACCAAGCAAGCAGGACGCAAAGCATACCTTGACCGCGCCCGTATTCTGCTCGATATACACTACATCCCCCACCACAATACGCTCCTTCATGATCGCCTCATATACACCAGGGTCGAGCCGCAGTTGCTTCGTGCCCTTGACGGTCTTGAGCCCGATCACGACGTGCGAGATCGTCTTGCCGTAGCCGCTCAGCGGGTTGGGCGCCTCGGTCGGAGTGAGCTCGGTCAGCTCGCCTTCATACACCTCCTTTGTCTCTTTTACTCGAATACCTGCGCAGAACACAGTCAGCAAACCGTATTCCTCTCCGGATACAACGGCAAGACAGCGAACCAATCGCTCTCCGGAAGTTCTCCGCCAACACCTCAGTCTTCTTCACCTCTGCACTGTACACCTCGCTCGCGACTAGGATCCGGAAAGGCACCTTAGTCCCCAGCTCATGCGAGATGGCCATCGCTAGCGCCGTCTTGCCCGTCCCTGGTGGACCGGCGAGCAGTAGCCCCCGACCCGAGAACTTGCGTAGCCGGATGAGGTCGACTACTACGCCGCATGCCTATTCCTTGCGTCAACGACGGCCAAGAACACGGTAATGAGAGAACACACCTCTCGCGCCTGCGCCTGGCCGATGAACCCACTGCCCGTGCTGAGCGCCTCGCCCGTCTCCGACAGTCCCAGCCCCTTGATATGCGAATGCGACGCGACCCGAAGCTGTCGTGCCTGCTCCGCCGGCGCTGAAGAGTGGTGCGCGGGGCCCGTAGAGGGCTGGAGGGTCGTCACTTTCATTGCTGTTGAGGTGATGAAGGGCAGTCGGAAAGGCGAGAGAGTGGCGAAAGCGTTGAGCACAAATTCGGGAGAGGTATGACTTTGTTTCCGTTGGGCTGTGAAAAGTGCATACTGCCGGAGTTACGGCCTGTCGGAGATATATCTATGGTCGGAGTTAGAGTAGGTCGGACATACAAACATCGGCGGCCATACACCAGCATCGGAGATGTGTGTTGTCGGCATGGCCGGAGTTGTGCTTTGTCGGAGTTACCATATGGAGGGTCTTTACGGACAGCCTGTATTTTGGCCCCGTTGGACCCTGAAATTGCGTAAAATTGGGTCCGCGCTGAGATGGACCCCGGTCGCTGCCTGAGCAGCGAGAGCGAGCGGGTGGAAGGCGGGAGAGAAGTTGAAGAATGCTTACATAAGCGGTCACGTGACCAATCACCCCGACCCACACTGGGAAGCCGCAGTGTGTAGGGCAAGGCTGTGCAGCGGATACAGTTTTCAGACGGGTGAATTCGGCAGCAAAGCTGATGCCAGGCGGAGGGCCCTGATGGGAGCAAATAATTCGCACAGCCGCGGCAGAGCTTCTTAAATTTGCCTCCTTCCGTCACTGCCACTCAGCACCGCAGCCCCGAGTCACATTAAGCCGACACCAGTGCAGTCACGTGACTGATTATATAAGCGTTCTTAACATTTTTCCCCGCCTTCCACCCCGCGCGCTCTCGCTGCTCAGGCAGCGACCGGGGTCCATCTCAGCGCGGACCCAATTTTACGCAATTTCAGGGTCCAACGGGGCCAAAATACAGGCTGTCCGTAAAGACCCTCCATATTACCATGCATCGGCAATGCATCGGAGTTAAGCGTAATCGCGGCTGCAATGGGTCGGAGTTACACTCCATCGGAGCTACAACAGCGGGGTTACACGCTATCGAAGTTTGTTGGTGTCGGAGTTTGTCGGAGTTACACTGTCCCTCCCCTGGAGTCACAGGTGTATAGCCGCTACACCGCCAAGCCCTTTCTACCAGGGTTCAGGGTCCCGTCGCTAGCCCCCGCCCGCCTGTCACCGCCCACCCCGGGCATTGCACCCTTCGAGCTAAAGACACCGCCCACTGTGTCGTATTTCCGAGATGGATATCTGCCCTTAGGCGCCTGAGCGGGCAAGGGGCGCCTCTCTTCGCATCTTTTACCCCTACTTTTCCCTGACATTCTACTCGAAATGCGTGCTTCGCAGCTCGTCCCGCTCATCGCTGCTCTCTTCCTCCCTGGTAGGCGTTATCGACGGGTATAGGAGGGTGTTGCTGATCCCTGAATAGGGGTGCAAGCATCCGACGTCCAAGGGCGGAGTCTTGCACCGACGCTCTCGTCCGTATTCGGGAAGCGACAGGCGCAATGTGTTGACCTCTGCATGAGCGACTCCGACATCGCTGCATTGCAGACCTTTGCAGTACGTCCCCACTACTTTCTCCACCGAATACCTCATTGACACGTTTTTTCAGTCATGTGGCAGTGATCTAAGTACGCGCACAACCTCTCATGCAGGTCGTCTCGACTGATCTCCTTCCAGACTGCCTCTGCGCCGCTGTCGAGCAGCTCTCCCAGGCCTGCCTATTCTGCATCCTCGAAATAGACGGAATCGACGGTATGCCCAACTCTTATGACGCAATCATTACTTGCCGAGCATCTCCCTAGTATCCACCGTCCAATCCGCTTGCGGGGCCAGTGCTTCAGTCGGCGGGGCCGCGAATAGTACGTCCCTCTCTCCCTTCCCTCCCCTCCTCCCCCAACAGACCCCTCTCAGCCGGCACGGGTACCGCCAAGCCCACCGACGCGCCTACGTCGACCGACTCGCTCGCAAGCACGACCGACACGTTCATCCCGCAGACGACGTCCGCGGCAGGGATCAACATCTCGATTTGCGACGGGGTGTGCTCCAGCGCATCTGACGCCGCTGCGAGCAAAGATGTCCTGGTGCGCTGCCCACTACGCGTAGCGAGAGGATGGATGCTGACGATGTCACAGAGCTGCGAGAGCCAGGACCCGACCTGCATATGCAACGCCATGTCGAAACTATCACGCGCATGCTTCTTCTGCATGCTGCAAGTAGCCGGCATCTCCGGTGCACCCTCCACACCTCTCTCCCCAAACCGCCTCTGACCGCTCCGCAGAATCCGCATTCGAGTCCCTCTGCGCCGCCGAGCTATCCACGACCGCCCCGAGCTCCACAGCGGGGAATACGAACAGCCTAGGCGCGCTAACGGGCGCATCGACGCTCGTCGCCCCGAACGGGGTGGCGACTGGCTCGGGGACGCAGTCGGGGGCGTCTGGCTCCCCGACGCACTCGGCGGGACTGGCCGAGCGCCTTGGGGTGCAGGGGATGATCCTCGCTTCGCTAGGGGTTGTGTTAGGGCTCGCTCTGGTGATGGGCTGACCTAACAGAGAGCATTTTTTCTTTCATCTCACGGGCTCGCAGTTTCATTAACGACATTCTGGCTGATGTTTTTTCCGTGTACAGTATACTACGCGGTACGGCTGCAATATACGGGTTGTGCACGACTGAGCTGGCTGAGGTCCCTGTCTTCCTCAGCATCGAGTGATTGCGGAGGTCTTCAGTCCCTGGTCTTCCAGAACGTCGCTTACGTCTAGTGACGTAGGCTCTCTGCGCACGGACGGCTGCATCAGGCAACTCCCGCCCTGTCACACTCCCTACCTACCGCCCTTACCTACCGCCCTTACTTCTGTTCGAATTTGCCGAACAATGTCCACCCTGCGCGCGCCGACTGGCGAGCACTCAAACCATTCAGGCTTATCCTCTCCACGGACATGGCGCTGATTAGCTTGGCGACGCGCGCTTCCCCTTCCTCCCAATTCTCGCATCAACATATGCGCGTCTGTTGTCCAGCGCATCCTCCTCTGCTTCCCGCTGTCGATACTGGACAGAAGGCCGCGGAGATCTGATAAACCGCACGCTGTGGGGGCACAGATGGGGCTATACTTCTGAGATGTGCAGGGGACAGGGCTACGCCTTCCTCACTGACTCTTTGCGACTTCTTGCGGTTCATGGGTTGGACCACACAGCTCAGGTCACTCGAGGGATTCGCGCGCGTTGGCAGGGCTTGCTGGAGAGCTCAAATACCTCGCCGTCATTAACAGGACATGCAGTTGCCCAATCTCATTGGACAGCCTTCGGACATATTTGGTAGGAACGATCTGCTACCATGTCGGCACCACGAACGTCGCTGCTCCACAACAGGAAGAGCATGGTGGCATGCCTGCTCATCTCCATGTCGCCCTTCCAGTACGGAGTCGACTACGGCCTGATCGGAGGTCTGCAAGCGATGAACGGGTTCCTCGCAGTGCGTCTCATTTTCCATACTTTTGCGAGGACTCTAATGAAGCGCAAGAACAGATCTTTGGCTACGCGGATCCGGCCGCTCCGAATGGATGGAACCTCACGCCCACGGTCCAGCAGCTCATCTCCAGTCTGATGACCTTGGGCGCCTGCGTTGGCTCGCTCTCTGCAGGTACTTTCTTATATTTGGACTGTTGATACAGAGGTTGACATATCTACAGGTCCGATCGGTGCCTACATTGGGAGGCGTCCGTCACTGTGGGCCGCCTGCATCCTCTGCGGCGCTTCTAACGCTATCATGCTTGGCACGACAAACATTGGCGGACTCTATGCTGGCCGGTTCCTGATCGGCATTGCAAATGGCTGGTTCATGACCTTCAGCCAGCTGTACATCAATGTACGATCTCATTACTCTTCTCTCTACACGCTGACATCTATCGTAGGAATGCGCTCCGCCCCACTTCCGCGGTCTCGCTATGGGCTTCTTCCAATGGTGGTGCTCTATTGGGACCTTGATCGGTACCATCGTGGACAATTTCACTGCCGGAATCACCGGCCGAGCCTCCTACATGATCCCGCTCGCCCTCATCTACGCGGTTCCCTGCGTCCTCTTCTTCGGCATGTTCTTTGTTCCAGAGTCACCCCGCTGGCTGGTGGAGCACAACAAGTTGGAGGCTGGCCACAAGGCACTCGAATGGCTTCGTCCTGACAAGGAGGTCATCAAAGCTGAGATTGCTGAGATCATGGCAGCGAAAGAGTTAGAGTCTTCTGCAGCAGCCGGTGTCACATTTTGGGATCTCTGGAGGAATCCAGTTGATCGCCGGCGTACGCTCTTGAGCATTGCGGCTGTTTCAATCCAAGGAGCTAGGTAAGTGATCGCTTCCACGGGCAAAAACCGAAATCTGACGACAATTAATTCAGCGGAGCCATGTATCTCATTTCTTATGGCACATATTTCTTCGAGATGGCCAACGTCGGCAGCCCCTTTATGAACTCCTGCATTCTGACTGGTGTCGGCGTCATTGCCAACATGCTCTCGTGGTTCCTGGTCACACGGGTCGGACGAAGATCCCTCGTTATTACTGGAATAGCAGGATGCGGGATTGTGCAACTCGTTGTTGCCATTGTTTATACTCTGAACCCAGGCACGGCCGACACAGGCAAGGCCATCGTTGGGCTGAGCGTCATCTATATCATCTTCTACAATGGTCTCATTGCCGGGTATGCGTGGGTACTGGGTGAGCCGTCCTTGAATTCGTCCCGGCGGCCGTGCTGAGACGGCTTCTGTCAGGTGGCGAGATTCCCTCTCAACGTCTCCGATCTATGACGTTTGGAGTTTCTGCCTGCGCCGGATTCATTGAGGGATGGCTTGCGGTCTTCACTGCTCCCTACTTCATGTGAGTACGATCTGCCAATACCATTGTTGCGGTCACTGACACATGCCCGCGCAGTAATCCCGATGCACTGTGAGTCTCTTTCTTCGTTTCCTCCACCATTCTTCTGAATGCCGCGGCATGTTTGCAGGAACTGGTCAGCCAAATATGGCTATATTTGGTTCCCGAGCTGCATAATCACCGCCTTTGTGATCTACTTCGTTCTCCCCGAAACCAAGGACCGTACATTGGAAGAACTGGATGAGATGGTGAGCCGGTGGCTCAGAGCTTTCCAGGTCTTGAGATTTACCCACTCTCAGTTCGCCGCCCGCTTACCGCCTCGCAAGTTCAAGACCTACGTCTGCGTCGGTCTAATGGGAGTTCAAGCCGATAATTCATCTTCCGATGCCAGCTCCACTGACTCACCTATCGATGAAAAGGTTGACAATGCGGTTTCTACATCCGAGTCGCTTCCCAAGGCGTAACATGTTGAGGAAATGATTTTATCCTGTAATGTTGTAGGACAGGCTCTAGTGACAGTCCAGTTTGACGGGATGATGGGCCAAGCTTTACTCGGCTAGATGTATTCAACCCAGTACCGCTTATGAAGAACGGCAGGCTCCGGACAACCGGCCCTAGTAATATCGCGGCTCCATGTGCTCCAGTGAACTCTATTTCGGCGAACCGTGGTCCCTATTGCTTCCGAAGACGAGTGACGACGAGATGCGTGCCCTGTGCCTGTGCCCTCGCGCGCGTCGGAGGCAAATCAGGGCAGTGGCTCCCAAATATGGAAACTGTTTGTTCAAATATGCTTCCGTCAGGGTCCTGGGTCGCTGTTAGGGTACTGGTTAGGATGTGTGCGGTTAGGGTAATTGTTAGGATCCACGAGCGAAGCGAGCTTTAGGGTAGTGTTAGTGTTAGGGTAGTGTTAGGGTTAGGGTTGGGGTCGGGTTAGGGTTAGGATGATAATATCATATTAAATACACTTGGAAATGCGAAACCACTCAAGGCTAGGGGCGAAGCCCCTAGGCTTGCTGCGCTAGGGACCTAAATTACCATATTAGGAGTTTTTGGAGGCATTTTGCACCCGGCGCGCGCGAGGGCACAGGCACAGGGCACGCATCTCGCCTATACTCTCCGAAGACGCGCTTGCCATTGTTTGGTCACCTGACCCACGGCGCCCTCGCTGATAGACGTCGCCGGCCGTCTTGACGAGTCAGAACTCCAGTCTCCGTTTCACTCAGGCGACAACAATGAATCTATCTGCCTTCGCTTCGATCATTACACATGGCTTTGGTGTTAGAACCATGACCTCTCAAGGTGCCTATGTGGGTGTCTGATCCCTGCGCTGCTTCGGCAGGATCCACCGGATGGAGCGGATATAACGTTGACCCAACGGCACGTGCCTCCGTCTACGATGCTTCTCCCTCACACTGCCTGGTGCTCTTCTTAGGACGGCGGTCCTTCCATGGCGATGATCATATCGATGTCTCTGGGACCTCCGGAACTGCCTTTTGAGCCTGTCACACCCCCTCAACAGCGCGAGCTGATCCCGCGGCTTGGCCAGCGGAATGGTTTAGCCTATACAAAAAATGAGGCTCACGGTTTGGGGACGTCTTGTTAATTTAGCTGTGAAGAAGCTGGCGGACACTCCACTCCCCGGATAAACGGAAGATGCTGTGCTGGCTACGACGCGACCACCTGCTGCCATTGAAGCACAGAATCAAACGGGTCCGGACCCCGCACTCTTCCCCGCACTTCCCCACATACTCCAGGTTGCCGATAACTTCGCCGAGTTCTTGATTTGCTTCGATCTGGGTTTTTCGTTCCTGCACGCGGCGCACCTTCTCTCCGTAATGGGATGGTCAAATGACCAACCTCCCCCAATTCGTGCCTTTCGCACGCTCGAGAATGTTGCCTATGACAGTCTAAATGGGAATGGGACGCTCATCTGCGTATAAATACGACGCTGAGAGATTGAATGGAACTTACTCGTACCTCTCGGAGTGTGTCTTCCATAGGGGCCGGACGACTTTCCTCGCCTTCAAGATGTCTACTGTTCCACGCACCGGTTTGCTTCACAACTACAGGGCGGTGATAGCATGCACGCTTATCTCTATGTCGCCCTTCCAGTACGGAGTGGATTTCGGCCTGATCGGAGGTATCCAAGCCATGATCGGCTTCTTGAAGGTCTGGTCTGCGTTTGGTCTTATGTTCGATGTGCTCATCACTGCCCCCTCCAGGTCTTTGGTTACCCGGATGCCGCTTCCGTTGTCGGATGGAACATTTCCCCCGAAGTTCAACAACTGATTACTAGTCTCATGACTCTAGGCGCCTGCGTTGGTTCCGTCACGGCAGGTAAACGGTGTCTTCTTGCATCCTCCTGCTTCCCTGGTACTGAGGCTCTCAGGTCCCATTGGCAACTATCTGGGCCGTCGCTCATCGCTCTGGCTTGCGTGTCTGTTCTGCGCCGTATCTAATGGAATCATGATGGGCAGCACGAATGTCGGTGGCCTCTACGCCGGTCGTTTTCTTATTGGTATCGCGAATGGTTGGTTCATGACCTTCAGCCAGCTCTACATCAACGTGCGTCTATTCATTTTGAGTTCCGTGCTTGTGCTCACTCCACTAGGAATGTGCTCCTGCCCACCTCCGCGGCCTGGCCATGGGAGTATTCCAATGGTGGTGCTCCGTTGGAAGTTTGATCGGCACCATTGTCGATAATTTCACTGCCAAAATCGACGGTCGCGCATCATACATGATTCCTCTGGCTCTCATTTACATTGTACCGGTCATTCTCACCGTCGGAATGTTCTTCATTCCGGAATCCCCTCGTTGGCTGGTTGAACACGGCAAGTTGGAGCAGGGCCGCAAGGCTCTTTACTGGCTTCGCCCCGATAAGGAATATATCGAGATTGAGCTTGAAGAAATCAGGCTGGCTCACGAAGCCGAAGTTAACAATGCCAAATCTGTTACTTTCTGGGATTTGTTCCGTGACCCTGTGGACCGTCGTCGTACACTCGTAAGTCTGGTCTCTATCTCTGTCCTTGGTGCCAGGTGAGCTCAGTTCAATTGACCGGTGAGAGTGAAAGTTCTCTGAACAACCGCTCCCAGTGGATCTATGTACATGATTTCCTACGGCACTTACTTCTTCGAAATGGCGGGTGTTGGACAACCATTCCAGAACGCTGCAATCCTCAGCGGGGTCAGTGTCATTGCCAATATGCTCTCGTGGTATGCGATCACAAAGTTCGGACGTCGGCCTATCGTCCTCACCGGCCTTCTGATGTCCGGCATCTGTCAACTTATCACGGCTGCAGCATACCAGGCTGCCCCTGGCACAGAGGTTACGGGCAGGGTCATCGTCGGCATGGGTGTCGTTTATATCATTTTCTACAACGGCTGTATCGGCGGGTACCCATGGCTTCTTGGTAAGCTATACTATCACGTCCTTCGGAGTTTGGAACTCACCAGTCGGGCAGCCGCCGAGATCCCTTCCCAGCGTCTCCGGACCATGACTGTCGGTTTATCTGCCTGCCTTGGATTCTTCCAAGGCTGGCTCGCAGCATTCACGGCTCCGTACTTCATGTAAGCGGTTTATCCCATTGGTCACCTACCCGCTGACAACTGGGACAGCAACCCGGATGCCCTTGGCTGGGGCCCTAAGTATGGCTACATCTGGTTCCCATCATGCATGGTTACATCCATCGCGCTCTGGTTCTGGTTGCCGGAGACAAAGGATCGTAGCCTGGAGGAGCTGGACGAAATGGTACGTGGCTCTAGCCTGCATTACTTCAGATTGGAAATGATGTTGGTGTTTAGTTCGCACTTCGGCTGCCCGCCCGCAAATTCAAGAACTTTGTCTGCAGTGGCAACATCGCTGGGCGCGAGCGCCCCGAAGCTTCCGACAAGGACTCGTCTTCCTCCCCGAGCGACGAGAAATCGCAGGAGATTGAGTATATCGAGACTGTGAACAAGGCGTAGGTTGGATAGTTTATTCGTCGCTCTTTGAATAGCTTGTTCGTCGCTCTTTGAATTTCTTTGTCCTGCCAGAATAATTCCGTGGTTCGGAGTGTATGCTATGCGGATTGTACCAATGAAATGCTGCGTGAGGGTTTGTGGACTGTCGGTATCATACGATGCTCTATACTGTCAGAATGGTAGCAAAGTCTACAATCTGTTGGGATGCCGTCCCGACATTTGGCGAATGCGACGGGATTTGACGTCCGATTCAACACTGGCATGTTGGGGCACTCCGCACCGAAACACTGGGGCGTGGAGCTGAGTCCAAGTAAACCATAATTCCCTCGCATGCAGAGTACATGACGGGCTGAAGGCGCGTGAGCTAGCCTGAAAGATCGAGCACCAAACAAAGGTGGTGGACAACATCTTGAAGCATCAGCACAGTTGGACACTACCAAGGGCGTAACGAGGTATTCTATCTGCCAGCGTGTTTGTCAAACGCATTATGATCGAGGATATGGGGCCGATGCTACCAGTGAGCTTCGCCAATCTATACAGTTGCACATGAATCCTCCGCCCAGGTACATACGCCCCACACCTGCATCTGTACGCACGCAACCTCCCCATACTTGTTCACAGAGCCGTATTAGCGCACCTACATTTCCTCATCTTCTTGCCAAGGCGCAGCTAGAACACGTAGTAATACCTGCGCAGACGCGGCTGCATGAAGGAGGCGCGACTGCAATTGGTCTCAGTGAGCTCGATGAAAAGCGATCCTTGATGAAAGCTCAATATGTACACCGACACATCCGACACATTTCGGTTTCCTATGCTACTAATTCGCTCCCAGTTGTGTGCCGGGGCTCATGCTGCTTGGCTGTGGGTGAGAGATATGCGCTACCTCTTGTGGTTGTCGCTGTACGGTGCTGAGCCGGGCCCCGGCTCTGGGAGGGAGATGGAAGGCGGTCTTTGGGCGTGGTTCCTGACCGTACAGGGGCTGAGCAGAGAGCGGCATGTAGCAGAGTCAAACGCGCAGACTACAACGCCCAGGGGGCATGTACAGCCTACCCGTCGTCTGTCGAGCCGTACTGTGCGCTGAGCCAATGGGCGGCAGTGTGTAAGGCAGCAACAAGCTGTGGTGAGGATTGGTGAGAAGCAAGCAAAGCAGAGCATCCGGTGATAAGGGCAGCACAAAGGTCAAACAGGCAACATGTCGAGAAAGTGAGCGCGCAGACGACACTATGCACGAGGAATGTATGGTCTACGTGCGTCCCTTCCAAACCGCGCCTGTTGAACCGATGGATGCCAGGGTATGGGCGGGTGAAGAGATGGCGGAGAGGGCAAGGACAGCGAAGAGTACAGCAGAGTATACAGAGAAGCGTGTTTGTAAGGCAGCGCCGCCGGGGCCGAACAGATACGATACCGAAGAAGAAACAGCGGGCAGATCACATCACGCAGGAGGCACGTGTGGCTCTGCATGCAGCTCCCTACTGGGCATATCTGTTGAGCCCAAGGGCGCAGGCGTGCAGGTCGAGACGGACCGCAGAGAGGTAAGAGCAGGGAGTAGGCAAGAGTCAGCAGAAGAGGCAGAATTGTCGAGAGCAGATGGCAGCACATGGGCTGAGCAGGCACTAATGCAAAGACCAAACGCGAGGAACTCTCGATGCACGATGCAAGCGAGGTGAACCCGGCGGAGTTGGATGCACTGTGTCTCAGGAGCCGATGTGCGCTTGCATGCTTGGGAAGAGAGCCGATGGAGATGACGGTAGGAAGACAGCACGCAACAATAGACATTGTGGTATGTTGCGAGCGCAAGGCATAACACGGGCACAGCAGACAGAACACATCGACATAAACCACGGCAAGAACATGTCTGTGCAAGATATATGGTTGATGCGTCGAGGTGCCTTGGGCGCTGTCTGCTCAGCCAGTGCGCGCCAGCATGCAGGACACCGCAAGGAGACGCATGACGAGGCCAAGGAGGGGAGCATGGGCTAGAGCAGGCAGCGTTAGTGCACACCGGAAAACCAGGGTGCCTGGGTGAGGCGCCCTGGAGTGCCACACCTCGCTGCCTGCTGAGGCGCATGCTCCCGGACCGAGGAGGAGGGCCAGAGCAGCGACATAACCATCCACTGTCATACATAGGGGATGTCCTAGTGTAAGCGTCCGGCATGTGCGCTGCTGCGGAATCCCTGCCCCCAGGTGGTGGGACGGAAGAGAGATGTGGGCGGTCAAAACGAGCGGGGAGAGGGATTATATATCTTGTGGGTGGCAAGCGGAAGCAGTTGGAACCACGGTCGGGTTGACGACGAAAATTTTCGACACGTGTGCAGGTGGGTGGGTAATGCCGGTGGCCAGAGAGCACTCGGGGGAGGTGGGATGACGACGCGTGCCTTGCCGGCTGGAAGTGAGCAGAAGATGGGCGTGCTGGTGAGGACGCGCCCAGGTGCGCGCATAACTCCGAGCTGGCATAACTCCGATCTGGCATAGCTCCGGTCTGGCATAGCTCCGACTCCAACTTAACTTAACTCCGGCTCGACGTAACTCCGACCGTGCGTAACTCCGACTCAGCATTGCTCACAAGCCATGTAGCTCCGACACTGCCCAAGTCCAAAAACATAGCTCCGAATCAGCGTAGCCCCGACTCAGCATAACTCCGACTCATCACAACTCCGACTCAGCATAACGCCGATGTAATGCTATGCCGACTCAAGGCAGCTCCACGAGTCGTAACTCCGACACACATGGCAACTCCGACAAGGCATACAGTACCTCACACATCCATAGCTCCGACGCAATGCAACGCCGACTCCCACACACGCCAGCTCCGACATAACACAACGCCGACGCTATGTAGCTACGACTCGATGCGCTCCAGCATAACTCCCGCTAGTCATAATTCCGACGGAACGTAACCGCGATTCGACGTAACTCCGACTTGCCGTCGCATCGCCTCGTCCACTGACTTTGTGCTCGAGGTGCAGTGTACAATTAATATTAGTACGAGGTTGTCTATTGGCTGTCCCAGATCCAACACCGGGATGGCTGGGAGAAAGGAGAAGCATTCGCGAACCCTCTGAGGTGCACGTGAATCCTCCGCCCAGGCACGCCCCCACAGCGCCCAGCCGGTCTGTTATCAGTCCCTCGACCCGTTTTGTCCAATTTCACACTACTAGTGTACCTCACAATCTCTCGCCTTTCGGCCAAGCGCTCTGATGCATAATGAGCGGATTAGCGGACGCTGATGGGTGAGTGTGACGCGATTGGCGTTCCGCCCATCTGCAAGCCGGATGAAAAGCGAACCTTGGGCGGCAACCCGGCGGGTCCACTGGCACCCTACGTTACACCGAAGCACCACGCTGCGATTTCTCACACTACACCTTTGGGCGCTTCGAGGTGTGTGCCGAGGCTGATGCTGCGGCGCCGCAAGTGAGAGATATGCGCTACCTTTGGTCCTTGTCGCAGTCCGCTGCTTGGCCAGGCTTTGGGTCTGGGAGGGGCGGGGTTCTCGACAGCACAGGAGCTGAACAGACAGCTGTCTCGCGGGGACGATTAACGTGCAGACTGTGACGTCCATGCGAATAGATGGGCCGCGCGTCGTCCGTTTAGGCCTACCAGCCGCTGAGCCTAGGTGCGCCAGTGTGTAAGACAATCACGAGAGGTGGCGAAGAGCAATGAGAAAGCAAGGAAATCATAACATCGCGAGATACGAGCAACCCACAGGTCAAACAAGCATCAGACATGGAAAGAGACAAAGCTCGCCGACCACGCCATGCACGAGGCATGTATGGTCTACGCGCGTCTTTCCAAGCCGCGCCTGTTGAACCGATGGATGCCAGGGGTATCGGCGGTTGAAGAGAGGGGAGGGAGGGCAAGAACAAGTAAGATTACAGCAGAGAATACAGAGATAGCGTGGCGATAAGGCAGCACCGCCGGGGCCGAACAGATACGATACCGAAGAAGAAACAGCGGGCAGATCACATCACGCAGGAGGCACGTGTGGCTCTGCATGCAGCTCCCTACTGGGCATATCTGTTGAGCCCAAGGGCGCAGGCGTGCAGGTCGAGACGGACCGCAGAGAGGTAAGAGCAGGGAGTAGGCAAGAGTCAGCAGAAGAGGCAGAATTGTCGAGAGCAGATGGCAGCACATGGGCTGAGCAGGCACTAATGCAAAGACCAAACGCGAGGAACTCTCGATGCACGATGCAAGCGAGGTGAACCCGGCGGAGTTGGATGCACTGTGTCTCAGGAGCCGATGTGCGCTTGCATGCTTGGGAAGAGAGCCGATGGAGATGACGGTAGGAAGACAGCACGCAACAATAGACATTGTGGTATGTTGCGAGCGCAAGGCATAACACGGGCACAGCAGACAGAACACATCGACATAAACCACGGCAAGAACATGTCTGTGCAAGATATATGGTTGATGCGTCGAGGTGCCTTGGGCGCTGTCTGCTGAGCCAGAGCGCGCCAGCATGCGAGACAGCAGCAAGGAGACGCATGACGATGACAAGGAGGGGAGCACAGACTAGAGCAGGCAGTGTCCGAAACCGCATGAAAAACCAGGGTGCCTGAGTAAGGCGCCCTGGAATGCGACACCTCGCTGCCTGTTGAGGCGCGTGCTCCCGGACCGAGAAGGAGGGCCAGAGCAGCGACGTCCACATCAGCGCATCATACATAGGGGATGTCCTAGTGTAAGCGGCCGGCATGTGCGCTGCTGCGGAAACCCTCCCCCGGGGGGTGGGAAGGGAGAGAGATGCAGGCGGCCAAAACGGGCGCGGAGGGGATTATATACCCCGTGGGTGGCAAGCGGAAGCAGTTGGAAGCGCGGTCAGGTTGACGACGGAAATTTTCGACACGTGCGGTGGCCAGAGAGGACTCGGGGGAGATTGGATGACGGGCTCGAAGTGGGCAGAAGATGGGCATGCAGGTGAGCCCGCGCCCACTCGGGAGCAATGACCTTATGTCGGCATAACTCCGACGGGAGATGACTGCGACTGTAACTCCGACCCTGACTTGAACAAACTCCGACCTGACTCGACTCTGACCGAGCATAACTCCGACTCAGCCTATCCCACCTAGCTCCGACACCACATAACTCCGATACAGGGCACAACCCCGACCGCCAGTGGCTCGGACAACATAAGTACGTAGTATAACTCCGACTCAATGCATCACCGACCGCCCATAACTCCGATCGGAGATGTTTTGCACAGTAGTCGGTCGATATGGGCGGACCAAAGATGGGAGACAGGATAAGCAAGACAGGTAGGACATATAGTGAGGTGAGTGACACCAACTCAGCCTACTCTCGATGCGTTATAACTCCAACACATCACAACTCCCACAAGGCATACAGTACCTCCGACACGCGCCCATAGCTCCGACACAACTCAACCTCGATGTAGCTGCAACTCGACATAACTCCGTGTGGGCTTTGCTCCAACTGGATCTAAGTCCGACGCGAAGCGACCCCGCTACAGCATAACTCCGACTAGCATAACTCCGACTCAGGGATAACTCCGAGTCGACATAACACTCCCGAGTCGACATAACTCCGACTCGTCGTAAGTCCGATTCGTCCACTAACTTTGTGCCGGAGTGCAGCACACAATGGATATTAGTACAGCATGTCTGTTGGTTATCCCAGATCGGACAGCAGGATGGCTGGGAGAAGGGAGAAGCGGCGCCTTCTTCGCGAACCCTCCGACGTGCACGTGAATCCTCCGCCCAGGCACGCCCCGCAGCAGGCGCCCCGCCCATTTGTTATCAGTAGCATCATTAGCATGGACGACTCTCCCACTAGCGCAAACCCCAAGTTTTCTTTCATAATCTCATAATCTGCTTTCATCAGGCGTGATGAACGGACTAGCGGACGCTGATGCGTGAGTGTGACGTGATTGGCTTTGCGCCTCAACTGCAAGCCGGATGAAAAGCGATCCTTGGGCGGCAACCCGGCGGGTCCACACCCCTACATTACGCTGAAGCACCACGTTGCGCTTTTCACACTACATCTTTGGGCGCTTCGAGGCATTGCCGAGGCTGAGGCTGCGGACACGCGAGTGCGAGACAATATGTGCTTGGGTGGTCGGGCTTGGCGGTGGTGCGGTGCGGGCTAGGCTCTGGGAGGGGAAAGGGGTGATGATTGATGGATAGACGGTGCAGTAAGGTGCGCTTCATTTCTTATTCCTCATTCCTCTGCCTCAACTCCGGCTCACCGCTGGCAGCAGCTCTCCCCCTGCCTTCCTGCACGTCTCCGTTCCCTTGGACTCGACGATCCCCCTGTGGCCAGAGATCTCTTGGCGTGCAACACGCAGGTGTGGGCGGTGAGGGTGCTCAGTGCGGACTGGCCGGTGTTGTCGGCTTTCATCAGCTCGGCTCGAGCGCTGCCAGTGCGAGCATCTCTGCCTCTTGGACGCTCCTGCCTTGAGCCACCGTTCTACCTCTCTGCACACCGACCACCGTCCCTCGTAGCCGACATGCTCCCCCTCTCCCTCCTGCTCGCCGCGCTCGCCGCCCTGGCCTCGGCCCAGACGACCCTCCCCATCCCGCTGTACCCCAGCAGCCCCACCCTCCCCTCGATCCCTGCCAACTACCTCGGCCTCTCCATCGAGCTCTCCTCCCTCTCCTCCCTGCTCGGCCCTGGCGTCCCCTCCCGCTCAAACCTCAGCATCCCCAGCCCCTTCCTCAACTACCTGCAGAACGTCCACACCCGCCTCGGCGCGCCCTTGCGAATAAGGATAGGAGGAAACAGCATGGACTCCTCCGTCTACGTTTCCAACCAAACCACCACCCTCCTGGAGGTACTGGACCCAGAAGCGAACAGCAACAACGTCCCTGTCTCCTTCGGCCCGCTCCTCTTCTCCACCCTCAGCGCCCTCATCACCCCATCCCTAAACCTGAGCTACACATTCGGCCTCCCCCTGCTAACGCCAAACGACACTTCCTCCTACGCGCCCCTCGCAGCAGCCGAGGGATCCCTCCTCCCCCCGGGCACGCTCGACCTCGCGCTGCTGGGGAACGAGCCAGATCTGTACTACGACCATGGCGAGCGGCCGGGGTCAAACTATACCGTGGATGATTATATGGGCGACTGGGCAGAGGAGATCGAGGGCATGCAGGGGGATTTGCAATACCCCATTCTGGGAGGGTGCGTCCCTCCTTCTCTCCATCCCCCTCCTGCTACAGTTGGGCAGCGCATATACTGACTGACCGTTCCCCCGCAGACCGACAATCTGCTGTGAATGGGACCTCTCCGCCCTCCTCTCCTCCGGCTACCTCACCACATTCTCCACCCAGCTCAAAGCGATCACCCTGCAGCACTACCCGCAAAACAACTGCTTTGGCACGTACGCCTTCGGACTCTCCTACTACCTCTCTCACGCCAACGTCGTCGGGCTCGCTCAGTGGCAGGCGCCGGGCGTCGCCCTGGCCAGGGGAGCGGGGAAGGAGGTAAGGATGACAGAGTTCAACACTGCCAGCTGCGGCGGCGTTCCAGGGATAAGCGATACCGTGCGCCCTTTTCCCCCTTGCTTGTCTGTTGCCCGCCAGCCGCTAACGCCCGACAGTTCGCCGCTACTCTGTGGACGATCGACTACTCGCTCCAGCTGGCCACGCAGGGGTTCACAGGTGCGCACATCCACACGCGCGAACCGGGCGTGTCGTACAACGTCTTCTCTCCGCCCAACACCAGTGCAGTCGCTACCGACTCCCCCTTCGCCGCCTCCGTGCTCCAGGCGCTAGAGAGCGGGTGGACGACGGGCGTCACCTACTGGCCCTTGCTCGTCCTCGCCGAAGCGCTCGGGAATGCCAGTGCCCCAGGGTCGGAAGTGGCGTACACCGCGCCAGTCGACCTGAACCTATCGAGCGACAGCACGGCGGGCTACGCTTTATACTCCTCCTCCCTCGGCTGGCAACTCTCAGGCTTGCTCCTGATCAACTACGGCTCTGCCAACGTCTCCTACACGCTGCCCTCGACGCTCGCGGGGTCCTTGGGGCTCAGAAGCACTTTCCTCCTCGCTGCTGATACGGCAACTCCGGCACCGGCGATCACTTGGGGCGGGCAATCCATCTCTCCCGCGGGGACGGGCAACCTCACCGGCCCCCTGGTGTCCGTCACACAGCTGTGCTCCCCCTCCACAGAAGCAGCGGGAGGGTGCGAGATCACAGTGCCCGGGCCGGGAGTGGCGTTGGTGAAAATTACCGTTGGCGCTAGTGCGGCCGATGGAGATGGCGGAGGGGGAGCGGGAGGGAGGTCGACGGTTACGGTTCTCGCGGGCGCTTCTACAACTGGAGGGGCGGCGCCGACGCAAGGCGCCGTCTCTGCTGCTCTGGGTGGGATGGGAGGGAGGGGAGCGGTCTGGGCGGCGCTGGCGCTGGGGATGCTAGCGGCGCTGGCGGCGTGTACCTGAAGAGGCGCAAAGTAGACGCAGGGGCCTGCAGGATCAGGCTCTGGAGCACCATCGAACGACTCTCACCAAGCATGCACGACTCTCTATCACGCACCACGCATTGTCTTCCGTTCACGCATCGCACGCAATCAACTAGAATAGACGCATCACGCATCATGTACCCCCTTCGCACGCGCAATAAGATATTGGTATTTCGTGAAAGGCATAAAGGATTGCGCTCCCCGCCCGCCGTCCGCCGCGGGGGAGCGCGTCGAAAGCAGTTACGTACATTACATTAAGTTGCGGATATATGACATGGCCACGCTCCCACTCCCATTGTCCCACTGTTCCACCGCTCCGCGCCCATCCACCACACGGCCGAGCGGCATGCATTTTGCAGATCGCTCAGAACTCGATCTCCTCCCCGTCGATATGCAGGAACTTGCCGTTGTCCTCGAGCTTGAGGCCGTCGATGACCTTGATAAGCTGGGCGACGGCCTCCTGCGGCGAGAGCGGGGCATCCTGCACGCCGGTGTGAGCTCCTGGATCTGGGACGACATGTGGGAAGTGGAGACGCACCGGCCCGCCCATGTCTGTCCTCACCCACCCCGCGCTGAGCGCTACGAAGCAGAATCCCTCCTTGCCCTGCTCAACGGCATACTTGCGCGTGGCGAGGTTCAGGCAGCACTTGGAGATTGTGTACGCCGCGAAGCTCGGGGAGATGTCGAGCCCGAGATGAGGGTCGTTGTATGCCAGGGAAGACATGCCAGAGGTGAGGTTGATCACCCGCTTCTCCTTGCCCTTGCGCAGGAGGGGGAGGAAGGCGTTGATCGTGCTCACAGCGCCGGTGACGTTTGTCGCCAACTGCAACGCATACATCAGGTATCTGCGCTGTGCGGGATAGCGGAAAAGGGCGTACATGCGCATTTAGCCCCTCCGCGTCCCACTCCGCAAGTGGCCGCTTCGCATCCGTGTTTATAGCTGCGCAGTTGATGAGCAGGTCCACCTTGCCCTTCGATATCCGCGCGACGTCGCTCGCCGCCGCCTTCCCACCACTTCAGCGCCGGCACCGGCAGGCGAGAGGGGGACAGACCTTTAGGGACGCTTCGTCGGTCACATCTGCGTGTACCGCTACTACCTGCGTGGACGTGAGCTGCACGAGCTTGGATGCGGTCTCCGGGTTCCGGATCACAGCTATTATAAGCGTGCGGGGGTCTTGTGACTAAGCCCAACATTAGGGTATGCACAAATGTAAGAAGAGAGGAAAACGCACCAATTGCCTAACAAACTCGAGCTTGCTCGCCTGTCAGCCTCCTGCCTGCCATCACCAAGTCCACACTCACCCCAATCCCCTGTACACCATCAGCACGGGCAGCATACATACAG
Source organism: Calocera viscosa TUFC12733 (assembly GCA_001630345.1). Classification (NCBI taxonomy): domain Eukaryota; kingdom Fungi; phylum Basidiomycota; class Dacrymycetes; order Dacrymycetales; family Dacrymycetaceae; genus Calocera; species Calocera viscosa. Next base: position 279,274 of record KV417299.1, on the reverse strand, counting down.
TGAAAACCCGGCTCACCCGACTAGCACCCGTAACAACGACGACCCTATCGGTGATTGGCTGGTCAAACTCCTCCAAGAACTGGGTCGGGCTGCTCCGTGCGGGCGGGCTGACGGGACCCAACAAATCCTCGTACGTGTCCCTCGTCCCCCCGCGCCCTCCACGCCTCCGCGAAGTGGCATTGACGGTGCTTGTTGCCGTTGTGGGTGTTGTAGGCGTGGGCGGCTCGGGCTCGTCAGGCAACGCTTGGAGGTGCTTTGACTTCTTGGACGAGGAGGGGTCTTTGCTGTGCGATTTGGACCGGAAGAGCGTCGAGATGCGCTTGATGCCGCCGGGGGCCATGCTACCTCGTTTCTTCCCTTCTGGGTGAGGTGGGAGAGGGTGGGATTGGGCGGGGAAATGACGCCGAGGGAGGAGGACAGCCGTTGAGCGGGAGTGCTACCCTAACAGGGCGGCGTCAGCGCGAGGGTGGTCGCTTGAATGCTTCCGCAAAAGTGACGCTGGCTCCACGTGCGTGCGAAACGAAGAAGAAGCGAGGTCTAATTCCAAGCGGGGCATCAAGGGCGCCCGGCTGTTTTACCGTCCATTAGCACCTCGGACATAGGCGTCTTCGAGTTGCGAGTTGGGTGGAAGGCACGGGGCGTTCGTTGCAATAAGTACAAGCACAGGGAGTAGTAAGCAAGGAGAAAAAAGTGAAAACATATGCAACACCTCAGCCCAGCTTACGCAAACAGCCTCTTGGTGTAGCTATTAAGCCCATGCACGCCTCCCTCCACCACCCCGTTCACCGTACGCTTCTCGAACCGAACCTCGCCCACGTCCACCCCGCGCCTCAGATCAGGCACGCTCTTCACGCCCATATCCTGCATGCTGTGCTGCAAGCCCGCGTGCAGGTACTGCAGAAACGGCTTCACGCTGCCCTTATCCTGCACGTCCCCCGACACGCCCTGCGCGACTTTGACCGCGGAGGACTCGGAGAAGTAGCGCGAGGTGGCGGCGTTCTCCACCGGCCCTTTGAGGGACTTGCCCACCCCGTTGGTTTGCGTGAGCTTGCCAGCGGGCGTGGAAGAGGACGCGCGCTGCTCCATCGCCTCGAGCGAACCCATCCCGCGGTACGTCTTGACGCGCTTGCCGTCGTGCCAAAAGTACTCGCCGGGCGCCTCGGATGTCCCCGCCAGCAGACCGCCCATCATCACCGCGCCCGCGCCCAGCGAGAGCGCCTTGGCGATGTGGCCGACGTTGCCGATGCCGCCGTCGGCGATGGTGGGTACGCCAAACTTGCTCGCAAACTCCGAGACTGCGTACACGGCTGTCGCTTGCGGCCGTCCGACGGCCATCACCTCCTGCGTGATACAGATCGAGCCCGAACCCATGCCGATGCGCAGCGCGTCCGCGCCGGCGGCGATGAGGTTCGCCGCCTGCTCGCGCGTGACAACGTTGCCGGCGATGACCTCGAGGCTCGGGTAGGTCGCCTTGACCCACTTGATCATGTCGATTTGAAAGCTCGAGTTGCCTTGGCTCGAGTCGAGAACCACAATATCGAGTCCAGCGTCCACTAGCAGGGCGAGCCGCTCCTTGTCCGCCGGACGCGTGCCGATCGCCGCCGCACAGTAGAGCTGCTTCGTTTGCGGGTGCTTGCTCGCCATGGGGTACGTCTGGTTCTTGAGCAGGTCGGACCGCGCGAGCAGAGACTTGAGCCGGAAGGCAGAGTCGACGATCGGCAGCTTGCCCTTTTTGTTCTCTCGCAGCAGGTGCTGCGCCTCGCTGAGCGTTACGCCTTCGGGTGCGGTTACGAGGTCGGTAGTCATCACTTCGTGCAGGGGTGTGGTCGGAGGGCGGAACTGGACATCGCGGCGGGTGACGAGGCCGAGCAGCTTGCCGCCGAGAGCACCAGTGTCTTACACGAAGTCAGCGCGCGTTCACGAAGCGACACAATGGGAAAAGGATCAGTGGACATGGATTCTAGAATCCGCATGAGCGCCCCCACTCTGGAGGGCGCGCTCGGAAGAACGAAGGTAACATAGAGAATTTCTCATCACATAAAACGGAGAGGAAGGGGGCTCACCGGTGATGGGGATCCCGCAGAAGCCCAGGCGCTCTTTGATGTCGAGCACGTCGGCGACGACGTGGTCCGGTGTGAGGCACACGGGGTCTGTGATGAACCCGTTCTCGTGTCGCTTCACGGCGCGCACCATCGCCGCCTGCGATGCAGCAGGCTGGTTGTGGTGGATCACGCCGATTCCGCCCATGAGCTGCGTGCGGTGTTAGCATATATGGGGCTACAGAGGCAGGAGTGCGCACAGCCATGCTAATCGCCATCTCAGTCTCTGTCACCGTGTCCATAGGGCTGGACATGAAGGGCGTGGGAAGGACGACATTCCTCGTGACGCGGGTCGCGGTGCTGACCGCCGTCGCCTGGAAGTCGATATGTCCGGGGAGAAGAAGGAAGTCGTCGTATGTGCCGATGCCCGAGGCGGAGGAGTGCAGGTCTGAGATGGACAGACCGTCTCTGGCGGGGTAGGAGGCGAGCAGGTCGAGCGCGTCGGCTGGGGAGAGGACCTTGGACGTCGGGACGGGCATTTTGGGGCGTGTAAGAGTCGTAAATCGCTGTTGGGGGAGGAGAGAAGGGGCGGTAGAGGAGAGATGAAGAAGAGGATTAGAGGTTGGGTGTGATATGTAAAATTACGGAGTAGTCAGGAAGGGAGTGATGGTGGGCAGAGTGAATGCGGTAAATTTGACTGCTTACACGGACAGGCGAGGCGCGTCGACGGATTTCCGTGGCTTCTTGCGCTGATCCCTGGAGCGGCCATTCAAAATGGAAGTTTATGTCACCACTTTAGTAAACAACGACTTGTACGCGGCCGCAATGGCAACGTGTATACGCATATAGCATTTCTTCTCCACGTTTGCGGTCTACGATGCAAGGCAGGTCTTTGATCTATATTATGGGATACGCGCTCACAGCCGCACTCGAGCCTGCCCCACCGAACTACCTCCGACTCATAACTCCGACCTCACATAACGCCGAGCCAGCATAAGTGCGACTCCGCGATACCTCCGACGCGACATAAGTCCCACTTAATGTAGCTCCGACTCGGCGTAACTCCGACTGAATGTAACTCCGAGTTGACATAAATCCGACCTAAAATAAGTCCGACTCAGCATACGTCCGACTTGTAGTAACTCCGATCCAACGCAACTCCGACGCAGTATAACTCCGACCTCGTGTAAAGTCCGACTCACTGTAAGCCCGACGGCAGTATAAGTCCGACCGAGCATAAGTCCGACTCGATGGATGGGCGGCCATGAAGTCCGCGCTTGAGCTCGATAGGCCCATCTTCTCTCCACTTCCAGCCCGCAAAGCACGCGTCGTCATCCGACCTCCGAGTGCTCTCTGGCCACCGCCATCACCCGCTCATTTGTACACGTGTCGAGAATTTTCAGGCGTCAACCCGACCGTGCTTCCAATTGCTTCCGCTAGCCACCCACAGGGTATATAACCCTCGCCCATCCCGCTTTTCTTGCCCCCACGGGTCTTTCCCCTCCCACCACCTCAGCAGGCCTGGAGGCGGTCCGCAGCAGCGTGTCTGTCGGGGACTTGCATGAGGGCTCCTCCTGTGCATGTGGCAGTCGTCAGCGCACGCTGCTCTGCACCCCCTCCAAGGTCCGGGAGCATGCGCCTCAGCGCGAGCTCGTCTTCTCCAGGGGCCGACCTCTCGCCCTTTGGAGATGGATAAGTGCTTGCTTCTTCCTGCTCGAGCGTGTGTTCACCCCTCTCTCGTCTCACCTCTGCGACACCTTGCTCTAGCCCCTGCCCGCGGCGCACAACGGCTCAGCAGACACTCGCTTCTCCGCCGCACGCAGACCCGATGCCTCGAGCATGGCACGGCACGCGTTATGGCGGTGGAGTTATTGAGCCTGTTTGTTCAGCCGTTGTGCTGCCCATGTTTCCCCTCTCCACTGCTCGACCCTCGTCAACTGCCGCTTCTCGCCCTGGCTGTCGACGTCGTCTCTCAACCGGCATGCCAGTATGTCAGCGCGCATGGGCTCAACAGACGTCAACGTGCGGGAGCCTGCGTGCAGAACCATACATGCTTCGCGCATGATGTGATTTGCTCGCTGTATGGTTCCAGATGTTGCACGTCTGTTCAACGGTTCGCGGCCTCGTGCCACTATGTCTTTGTCATCGCCCTGCTCTAACCCGCTGTCTTTCTTCTTGACCACCCTACACCCTGGCACACATCAGTCTAACAGGCATGGTCGGGACCTACTCTCAAGAGCCATACATGCTTCACGCGTATTGTGGTCTCTGCCAACCTCTCCTCCATCCCTGTTTGGCCCCTGTATTGCCCGCATCGTTCTACTTTGCTGGCCCTCTCACCCCCTCTGCCAATCATCAACCAATGGCGCACCTCGGTTCAGCAGACAATGCACCTCTGCGATCACCCGTGGATTATGCATGCCCCGTGGGTATGATAGCGTTCGGGTTGGATCCGTCGACGTCTTCTCGTCTGTTCAGCCCACGTGCTGCCTGGAGCCGCGCCCATCCTGGTTCGCGGCGGTTGGAGACTGCTTAACCTGCGGCGCATCGGCTCTGCGGACAGCATACCGTCGAGTCCGGCGTGCAGACTCTCCGTGCTCATACGCAGGATGATCTTCACGCTTGTGAATTCGTCGCGATATCGCTGTCTGTTCGGCCCATGTGCTGCATCGTGCTCTTAGCCTCTTTGGGTGTTCACAGCTCGTCTCTTCCTTTGCAATCCAGCCTGCGGCGCATCGGCTCAACAGGCAGCATCCCGCTAGGTCCGGCGTGCAGAATCCCCGTGCTCACACACAGGATGATCTACACGCTTAATCCAGCTGGAATCGCTGTCTGTTTGGCCATTGCGCTGAATTGTGCTCTGTTCATTGGAGCTGTATATTTCTGACGGCCATATGTCCCCGGCACATCACGCATGACTGCATTCCTGGGGGGCTGTCTTCTTGTTCGAGACCTTTCTCTTCTGTGCAGTCCGACGGCGGCTCCTGCGCTCTCTTCATTGAGTGACTTGTGGACCACCGGGGCGCAGCAGACACGCGTTGTAGCTACCTAACGTTGGTGACTCCGAGGAGAGGCATCAAGGTTTGATTGGTGGTACATGCCGCCCGTCTGCTCCGCCCCGGCAGCACCATCATGTCTACTCCTGTTTCCATTGATGCAGCTCGTGACAGGTGCTCAAACCCTACAAGCTGGCGGGCAAGAACCGCTCTGCATATTCATGTCGTAGCTTTCACAGCTGGCAATATGCTGTATGGGCTTGTTGCTTTTCGCTGTTTGTATCGCTTTGTGTGTCAACCGCTCCCGCTTCCACATGTACGTGGCACTGTCGTCCACGGAGGACGTGTTGACCGCTCGGTGTATTCATATCCCTGGCTATCTGCCCTCCGTTGAAGAGCGGGAGATACCTCAAAGCAGATGTCCAGAACGTTGTATCTCTCATTGATGTGGGGAGGTTCTGTTTTGTTTTGACATTTTCAATATTGCTATCTGCTCTGCCTGAGCATCCGCAACTTCTCTCTGTGTTCCGCTGGCGGTATGTACTGTCGTATGTGACCAGACGTATCCAACAAGTCTTGGAGATAATACCTGCCATCAACGGCCTCAGAGCTGTTTCTGATCTTGCATCGGTTCCCATCACGAGATAGATCTCATGTTGTACTTACATACGATTCTTTCTCGTATCAGTATTGGTCAAACAACCGAATTCGTAATTACGTTTGGAGGTCAAACGAGCTACCAGTCCGAAGAGTCGAGTCCGTGCTTGTATTATCGCTGTCAGGAAGCGTCATGAAGGGGAGATTCAACATGAGGGGAGATTACAAGACTCCTGTACTCATCATTCATCATCACCTCGGCGCCTGTCACCTTCGTGTACCATCATTCAGAAGTGGATAGTGAAGATGCCGCTTGTGTTGAGGTTCTTGTTGAGATCCGCGCTGAAGCCGGTCGCATTCACCGACGTAGTGCCTCCAGCAACCTGCCCAGCCGGGACGCCATTGACAGCGATATCGAAGACGATCTCCTGTCCTTCGGGGTAGAACTGCGGGGCAGCGTTGAAGATGGATACGCTCGTGAGGTTGTCGTTGATGTGGTGCTTGAAGACAAGCGTAGAGTGGATCGTGTAGTCCGTCTCGTTCGGATTTCCGGCACGCTGCGTACTCGTGACGGGTCCGGTTGATGGTTCTGTTCCCGGTGGCATCCGTGTAGTTCGAATCCAGCGCGACAAAGAGATACCAGGAGGAGGTGTCCGGATCGTGGTGCAACTCAATGATGCTAGTCTTGGGTTCGGGGAGATATCCGCGCGATTCACTGCGGAAAGGAGCCAAGTCAAGGCGGACGGGCATACAACAGTGCGGGTGGATGAGGGAGGAGGGGAGGAGAACTGGATTGACAGGCCTAGGTAGTTGGCGGGATGGAGGGGAGGGTAGTGCTGCTTGGATAGAGGGAGAGGGGAAGCGTCGTTTGCGCCGAGGACGGGGAACGGCGTGGGCGGGGAAGAGGGGCCGTGATAGGCGTGCAGAGAGGTGCGGGTGCGCACAAGAGGTAGAGATGATCGCACCGGAAGCGCTCGAGCCGAGATGATGAATCCGACAACACCGGCCGGTCCGCACCGAGCACCCTCGCCGCCCTGCCTCCGCGTACGCCAGGAGATCTCTCGTCAAAGGGGATTGTCCTGCCCACGGGAATGGGAGTCGGGCTGCTGCTTCCTAGCGGTGAGCCGGAGCTGAGGCAGAGGACCGAGGACGAATGAAGCGCACCTTGCTGCACCGTCTATCAATCAGTACCCATCACCCCTTCCCCCTGCCAGAGCCTAGCCCGCACCGCAACCGCCGAGCCCAACCGTGCAAGCAAGGATGTCTTGCCCTCGCGTGTCGGCAGCATCAGCCCCAGAACACACCTCGAAGCGCCCAAAGGAGTAGCATGGAAAGGCGCAACGTGGTGCTTCGGTTTAATGTACAGCAAGGTAGGGTTGTGAGGTGGACCCGCCGGGTTGCCCCCCAAGGATCGCTTTTCATCCGACTTGCAAATCGGCGCAAGACCAATCACATCACACTCACGCACCAGCGGCCGCTGATCGGTTGATTACGCCTGATGAAAGCAGACTATGAGATTTTGACAGAAGACTTGGGGTGTGCTAGTGGGAGAGTCGTCCGTACAGCTGATAACAGACGGCTGGGCGTTATGGGGCGGGCCAGGGCGGAGGATTCACGTGCATCTCAGAGGGTTCGCGAAGAAAGCGCTTCTTCCCCTATGTAGCCGTCCCGGTGTCGGATCTAGGATAACCAACAGACAAACCTTTACTGATATCAATCGCGCGCTGCACTGAGTCAGTGGACTAGTTGGAGTTATGGCGATTCGGGGTTATGACGGACCGGAGTTACAGTGGATCGGAGTTACGCGTTGCGGTGAGTCGGACTTAGGTCGAGTCTGAGATGAGTCTACACGGAGTAATGTCGAGTCGTAGCGACATCGAGTCGACCTTGCGTTGCGTAGGAGTTATGCGTGTCTAGGAGGTACTGTACGCCTGTCGGAGGTGTGATGTGTTGGAGTTATGACCCGTCGGAGCTACGTTGGGTTAGGGTACCGTTGAGTCGGAGTTATGCTTCGTCGGTGTTACATTGGGTCGGAGTTATGCCAAGTCGGATTTATGCCGTGTCGGAGCTACGGGCGGTCGGCGTTGTGCCCTGCGTCGGAGTTATGTTGTGTCGGACCTACGGGACCTGTGGGCTAGGCTGAGTCGGAGTTACGCTCGGCCAGAGTTAAGTCAGGTCGGAGTTAGTTTAAGCCCAGTCGGAGTTATGTTTCGTCGGCGTTATAGCCAGTCGGAGTTATGCGAGCACGAAGTCACTGCTCCCCCATGGGCGCGCGTGCTCTGCGGCACGCCCATCTTCTGCTCACTTCGAGCCCGCAATGCACGCGTTGTCATCCCACCTCCCCCGAGTCCACCGCCATCACCCTCCCACATGCCCACGCACCGAAAATTTTGGTCGTCAACACGACCGCGCTTCCAACTGCTTCCGCTTGCCACCCACGGGTATATAACCCCCGCCCGTCCTGCCTTCTTCCCGTTCACGGGTCTTTCCCCTCCCACCACCTACCAGGACCTGGGTGGGGTTCGCAGCAGCGCGTCTTGCGGGGATTTGCACCGGGGCTCCCCCTGTGCATGTTGTTCCCTTTTGTCCACGCACGCTGCTCTGCCCCGCCCTCCCAGGCCCGGGATCATGCGCCTCAGCAGGCAGCGTAGTGCGTCTTCTCCAGGGGCCGATCTCTCGCCCTCTGGATATTCAAGGACTTATCGCTCCCTGCTCGAGCGTGTGCTCCCCTCCCTCGTCTCGCCCTTGCGACACCTTGCCTTGCTCTGGCCCTGCCCGCTGGGGCACAACGGCTTACCAGACACCTGCTTCTCCGCCACACGCAGCCCCTATGCCTCGAGCATGGTATGGCACGCGTTTATGGTAGGCGACTTGAGGCTGTTTGTTCGGCGGTTGTGCTGCCCATGTTTCCCCTCTCCACTGCTTGGGCCTTGCCTATTCCCGCTTCTCGCCCTGGCTGTCGACGTCCTCTCTCGACCCGCTTGCCGGTATGTCGGCGCGCATGGGCTCAACAGACGGCACCGTGCCGGGACCTCCGTGCAGAGCTACACGTGCTTCACGCATGAGGTGATCTGCTCGTCGCGTGGTTTCTGATGGTCGTCTGTTCAACCCTTGCGCTGCCTCGTGTCACTATGTCTCTGTATCAGCGTCGTGCTCTCACTCTCTGTCTTCCTTTTTGGCGGTCCTACACCCTGGCATACATCAGTTCAACATGCATGGTGGGGAAGGAAGCGCATGGGTCGTGCATGCTTTGCACATGTCACGGCCTGTGTGAGACTCCCTTCCGCTTTCCTGTTTGATGCTTGTGCCACCCTTGTTCTACTACCTCTCTCACCCTTGCTAACCCTCTCTGGTCGCCTCCAACGCTGGCGCACCTCGGCTCAGCAGACAGTGCACCTCCTTGACGACTCGTGGGCTATGCATGCCCCATGGGCATGATAGCCTTCGGGTTTACGTGAGGAGGCGATAATGGCTCCATCTGTTCAGCCCCTGTGCGGCCCGGAACCCCAACCGTCCTGGTTTACGGATTGGACTCTGTGCTCAGCATGTGTCGCATCGGCTCAACAGACAGCATCCCGTCGGGTCCGGCGTGCAGACTCTCCGTGCTCACATGCGGGATGATCTTCACGCTTACCATGTCCTTGCCATGTGGCTGTCTGTTTGGCCCATGTGCTGCATCGTGCTCTCAGCCTCTTTGGATGTTCACGGCTGGCTTCTTCCTTTGCAATCCAGCCTGCGGCACATCGGCTCAACAGACACCATCCGGTCGGGTACGGCGTGCAGACTGTCCGTGCTCACATGCGGATGATCTTCACGCTTACAGTCTCCCGCGTAGCGTGGTCTGTTTGGCGATTGCGCTGCCTGGTACTCTGCTCATTGGAGCTGAATATTTTTGAAGGCCATATGTACCCGGGACATTACACGTGGTTACGATCCTGGCTGCTGTCTTCCTGCTCGAGACTTTGCTTTTCTGTGCAGTCCGACCTCGGCTCCTGCGCTCTCTTGCGTAGGTAGCATGCGAACCAGCGGGGCGCAGCAGACACGCGCTGTAGCAGCATAACGTTGGTGACTCCGAGGAGAGGCATCAAGGTTTGATTGCCGACGCTGCTGCTGCTCGTCTGCTCCACCCCGGCGGCACCACCATCGCTGAGCTCGTGATGGGTACGCAAACGCGCTAGGAACTGGCGGGCAAGGACCGCTCTGCATATTCATGTCGTAGCTTTCACAGCTGGCAATATGCAGTATGGCCGTGCTGACACCACCGTTTGTATCGCTTTGTGTCTCAACCGCTTCCGCTTCCTACTGCACGTGACGCTCTCGTCCACTGAGGACGCGTTGATCGCTCGGCGTATTCAGATCCCTCGCTGTCTGTCCTCCCCCGGTGCTGAGGCGCAGCAGACACCTCTATGCAGATGTCTGAAAGGCTTTCTCCCATTGGTGGCGAAGTCCGTGTCTCCTCTGCCTGAGCTTCCGAAACTTATTTATGAATTCCGCCACCGTATCTCAAGCAGTTAACTGTGAATTTGGTGGACACCTGCTGCGTTCTACTGTCCTGTGTGGTCAGACATATCCAACAAGTCTTTGCCGTAAGAGTAGCCAACAACCTCCTCAGAGCCGTTTCTGATGTTGCATCCGACGCGGTTCACATCATGAGCATGACTTAATGTTGTACTTTGATACCACTCTTTTCCGTATTAGTATTGGTCAAACAACCGAACTCGTGATTACATTCGAAGGTCAAACGAGCTACAAGTCCGAAGAGTCCTTGCTTGCATTATCGTTGTCAGGAAACGTCATGAAGGGGAGATTCAACATGAGGGGAGATTAAAGAGTCCAGTGCTCGTCATTCATCGTGACCGCATCGGCGCCTGTCATCTTCGTCGGCCATTATTCAGAAATGGATAGTGAAGATGCCGGTAATGTTGAGTGGCTTGTTGAGATCCGCGCTGAAGCCGGTCGCGTTCACCGACGTAGGGCCTCCAGCAACCTGCCCAGCCGGGACACCGTTCACAGCGATATCGAAGAAGATCTCCTGCCCTTCGGGGTAGAACTGCGGGGCAGCGTTGAAGATCGATACGCTCGTCAGATTGTCGTTGATGTGATGCTCGAATGCAACCGGTGTCGAGTGGATCGTGTAGTCCGTCTCGTTCGGATTTCCGGCATTCACAGCGCTCGTAACGTTGAAGAAGAGTGTCACAGTAGAGAGAGGGTTGTGGGTCCCGTTGATGGTTCTGTTCCCCGTGGCATCCGTGTAGTTTTTCGAATCCAACGCGACGAAAAGATACCAGGAGGAAGTGTCCGGATCGTGGTGCAGCTCAATGGTGCCATTCTTGGGTTCGGGAGAGGTTTCCGCGCGATTCACTACGCAAAGGAGGCAAGTAAGTTGAGAGGCGGACAAGACAGAGCGGAGTAAATCAGCATACTCAAGCCACTCTCATGACGGTCCAGCAAAGGCGTCGCGGCACATAGCGACGTGAATGCATATGCAATGATCGTGAATAACAGCGCGAACTTGGCCATCTCCAGAGGAGCAAGACAGCTTTGTGGGATATTGCGGAAGGAGCTTAGCTCGCACACGGAGGGTGAAAAGGAGGATCATGTCCTTGCGGATGCCGGCGGGCCCGCTATTTACGGCCAGCCAATGCGGGGTAGCCAGGGGCCGTTCCTGCGGAATACGCGTCAAGCGAAGCGAAATGGAGGTCATGCCCGCATGCACTGCCTTGGCAGGGTCTTGGCAAGTTGATGGGAAGTCCGTGAGAAGACACATGGCACGCTGAGCTTGAGGAGGAAGTATCGGGGCAACTTAATCCGAGCCGTCCTTGTTAGTGCCGATGTCCAGGTGCCTCAGACAGCAGTGATATCTTGCGCTGTTGTTATTTTCATGCGGATTGAAGTTGGACAGAATCGTAATACGAAAGGCGGCCGACCGGATGAAACCGCTATGGATTGGTGAAATGACGAAAGAGGCGCACAATATCGGGAGCAATCCGAAGCTCGTCCCTGAATTTGCTGCTCCACCTCGTGACCGCGATCAAGCGCCCAACACGCCGAAAACAATGGAAGCGTTACAGGTGATTCAGACAATGAAATACGATGGAACATGGTGTTGGACTCGGATGGGGACACGCGGGCAGTGTCTGGGTATGAACCAAATGCATTGAGGGTATCACTAGACGCGTGCAGATGCGCGTCGCACTTACCACGTCGGTTATCAAACCGGGGTCTCCTCAACCCTTCCGCCGCTCATGACTCCACGCCCGAACGCAGCGGCGATAGCGGAGAATCCGTTCTCCTCGACGTCCGCGAGGAAAACGTCGTGTTGGTCGGCCATGCGGGCGTTGTTCCGCCTGATGTCCTTGATGATCCCATGTGCTCGGGCGCAGTTTGGGCATTCTGGGTCCTGGTCGCTGAGGCACCTGTAGCACGTTAGCGTCAGATAGGATATCAAAGTATTCACGGGGGGACACATACCGCTGGTGGTAGCTGTGCTTGCACATGAAATGCACAGCAGGCAGAGTGAGGGGGTGACCACATGCTGAACAGTTTGATACGTGGAAGACTCGGGGATGACCCGGATCGGAGATTTCTTTGATTTCCTGCTCCTTCTCCTTGGTCTCCTTTCGATACGAGTCGATGAGATGACGGTCCTGCAAGAGCGTTCAGCGCGCACGCGGAAATGCAGCACACGGGCACTCACAGCTTCAATCTCTCCTCTCGTCTCGGCAATCCGCTTCATCAGCCACATCTTGATCACTCCGACGCTAGCCACATGATTCCGACTAAGGACCTGCAACACTCCAACAGGAGGCATTATCTTCTCAAACTCGATTGTGTCCAGGATCGAAACGAGATCTTGCGTATGCCTGGACAAGAGCGCAGGACTGGACGTCAGGAATCTCAGAACGAGCGGGTATAGCTGCGGGTTTTCCGGGCCATAGGCGTTCAGATAATGAACAACCTTGAATGAAGCCGGTTCATCCGTTGTCGGAGCCCCAGATGTCTCTTGGTCCATGTAAGACCGCAGGATATCTTCATACGCTCCCATCTTCTCCCATAGTAGAACGAGGCCTTCGGTAAAGTTCTGCGTTGAGCACACCATGAGCGCGTGTGTTCGATCGTAAGGCAGAGATTGGCTGTTCGAAAGTAACTTGACCGCTTTGCCGTGCAAGACGTTCGCCAACGGGGAGTTTTGGTCGTGGAGTGCAGCAGACTGGCTGAGGTACAGCTCGAGGAGCGTATTCCACACCGCCGTACAGTCCGCTTCCTCCTCATGATCCATATCGGTCAGAGGCTTGCTCTGGCCGGAGACACCAACGGTCTGTCCCCATCGATAGAGTGCCACGGCCTCTAGGAACCGGACAAACTGCTCTGGATGGTCGACAAAGTGCGCAAAGTATAGTCGAGGAGACGGTCGCTTCTCCTGCGTGACGGTCGTGGTCTGCAAAGCTCCTACTGGCGGCGTGTCGGGCTGTGAAGCGGAGGGCGTCGCTGCCGCAGGCGGTTGGGCAGACGTCTCAGCCTGGGAGATCGTAACCGCGGGAGCCGCAGCCGAGCCGGCGTTCGTAAAAGCTCTCCCGGTAAGGATCGCACCAGCCGGGTTGTTCGTGATATAAGAGAGATAGGACGCTCCCGCTCCAGCCTGACCGTTCGTGAGCTCGGGCGACGCGGATGGCTGGGCGACATTCGCAGCGCCGGTACAGAGCTCGATGAGAAGCTGAGTCGTCTCGTCGGGGAGGTTGGAAAGCAACGCCCGGCCGTATCGCGCGATGTTGTGTTCAGTCTTCCCGTCTCGTCAGTACATTCGCCAGGCAGGGAGCGGAGGGACATACCGCCTCTGGCCCTAGCCGCCGGAGATAGGCCAGCGCCTCACTGTACCGACCAGCATCCTCTATCTGAATGCGCAGATAATCCTCGTGCCTGGCCCACTTTCGTGCCAGGTATGCCGCATGCTCGTAGTACCCCGCTTGCCGGCAGACGCGAATCGCAGTATCGAGATCAAACGGGAGCTCCTCCTTCACTTCGCCTTTCTCGCCGGGCTCCGTCTTGGACGTGACCGAGCTCGCCTTGATGAACGCATCAAGCTTGGCGACGTCCTTTAGCTTCGTATACGTGTTCAGCAAGAGAGTCGTATGGTCCGCATTGGCCAATCCGCGACTGTGCAGCTCTTGCAGGTATGTCGTAAGGTTGTGGATGCGCTGCGCATCGAGGAACTTGCGGATGACGTAGCTCGGCTGTAGGTGGCCGATGGTATGCAGGAACTGGTCCATCGCCCCATCGTAATCGCCCTGAGAGTACAGGAAGTCCCCTCGCCGGCGGTAGATGTCGGCGATGCCAGAGTCGGCTACGCCGAGTGACTGCGCAAGCCGGATGGCGAGAGAGTATTCCGAGCGCTGGTATAGCAGATCGAGCTTCGCCGGCGTGGGCTTTTCGTCGAGTCTGAATAGCTGATGCCTGCGCTCAGCACGGGTCGCCCAAGTACAGCGTAGGGAGACGCACCTTTCCGTCATTGCACAACACGAATACGCTGCCCCACTCGCATACGACATCCTTGACCCCGCCCTCAAAGTTGGACGCGAACGCGATGTACTTGTTCTCGAGGTCAAAGATTGTAACTTTGCTGATATCGCTTGGCTGGCTCTCGGCTTGTGCGGCGAACAACCGCATGGTCGCTGATGCAGCACTGGCAGAAGGCGCGAAAGGAGGCGAGACGATTATTAGGTAGGAGCGGTAGGACTGGACAAAGCTCTTTGGACCTGGCATGCGTGTCAGTGAGCGCTATGGGTGGAAGGGGACACTGCAGCGCACCCTCATACGCATAACTAGGCTCCCTGCCCTCCGGTCCGCAGAGGTACAACGCCTCGTCGCGAGCAACGACCATGTACCTCCCTTTCTTATCCATGACCGCGCAGCCCAGTCCGCACCCGACCTCGTCCACTTCCTGCGGACTTCCTCCACTCCCTCGACCAGTAGCGGTATACACCAGCACTTTGGCAGTCGTCACGATGAAAAGGTACATGTTCCCGCGTTCTGATTTCTCCGCGTCCTTGCCTTTGTCTTCTGCAGAGGGAGAGGACGCGGCGGATTCCCGGAACCCCAGACCGGTGATGGGTTCCGCTGGTGTGCCCTCGTGGATTGTCCGAGCACGCGGGAGGGCAGTCAGGGAGGTGGAGCCTGAGAAAAGGGACTGGTCCAAGTTCCGGTATAGCAGGACGGTGCCATCGCCCAGTCCGATCGCGAGGTGGGAGAGAGTGGAGGAGAGGGCGATGGTTGACACCTGACCGTGTACATCAGCGCAGGAACGCATGGCAGCCATAATGAAGGCGTACCGGGAAGGGTTTGTTGTTGCTCCCAACCTTGACGGAGCGCAGCAGGATGGGTCCATCAGTCCGTTTGTCAGTGTGCATCAGGTCCCATATCTTGAGCACTGGTCCGCGGGAACTTGCTTCCTCCTATACGCAGGTTCACAACAGTCCAATTCCGCGTGAGAAATGCTCACCCCCAGCGTCACCAATATCCCCCTCCTCTCAAGCATGTGCGTCACCCTCCCAGCATCAAACGCTGCCCACCCACGCGCACGCTCAAATTTCCGGTCGATGACATGTATCAGACCGTGCACGTCTGCAACGAGGACTCCGACGCTGGAGGAGGCGATGACGACGATCTCTGTTGGGAGACGGAAGATTGCCGGTGAGGAGGCGAGGTCCTGCGCGTCCTTGACGGGGGAGGAGTCGAAGAATGTGAACTGGCGCGGCTGTGGCAGACACGTTAGATGGTACGAAACGGCATCAGGCAAGGGACGTACCGCGAGAGCGGCGCTGCTCGCCATGATTCCAGATTGCCTACCAAAGAGGTGAACGCGCAGTATGCAATGCTGAGTTGCTCCGTTCCTAGTTGGGCTTCGAATTCCCCGGCGGTCAGGGAGAAGACAAACACATGAAAATGCACCGCCACCGGAGTCTGGTCCTCACCATCCCCATGCATGCGCCGACCTGCATCGACAACCCCGCTCTCGTCTTGCACCCCCTTGCGTACACTCCAAATCCGGACAATAGATGGGTTTGGCCGCCTGCTCACTACCGCCTGCTTGCTAGATCTAACTTGCTGTATTTGATCGATAACGGGATAGTTGGCTCTCTGATAGGGACGACAAGCGAACTCGGATGATACGCTCGGACAGCGGCGAGTTCGAGTCGGAGAGCTTGAACGGGTGGGCACCGCGCCGGCGGGAGGGGATGAAGCGGGGTGCGGCGTTTGCCGATCTTGTCAGGTGCGCCTTTCTACTCCCGGCGTGGGTGACAGAGGCTGACCAAAGTAGCTTGGTGTCCCTCCAAGCGGTCGTGGAGGACACCCGGGCGAGCGTGGACGCGATCGCCCATTCTGCCGCAAAGGTGCTGCATGATCCCGCGAACCTGTCTGCGCTGCGCAGGCGCGTGGCGGAGCAGGAGGAGTGGAGGAGGGTGGTGAGGAACCAGGCGGAGGAGGTGAAGGAACGTTGTCGGAAGGGTGCGTCCTGCTGCTTCTACTTCTGCCTGCTGGGCTGCGGAGGCTGAGAGAGGGACAGTATCCGACGATATCCTGATCAAGGCGAAGCAGCTTGAGGAGCGGCGAACGCAGCTGCAGCGCGCAAGGGAGCTGTACCGCGCCGACGTCGAGGAGCAGCAAGCGCTCTCCGAGGAGGTCACCGCCGCCCGCTCAGAGCTCGGCACGACCGCCGCGCCCATCCCCTCCCTCCGCGCCTCCCTCGCCCGCACACTCGACTCAATCTTCCCCATCGAAGCGCTCGACGCTGCCTCTCTCCTGTTCACGATCCTGGACTGCCCGCTCCCCGTCCCCCTGCCCAACTCGCCCACACCCCCGCTCTCCCTCCCCGACCAGCCGGCAGTGAACGAGGACTCTGTAGCCTCCGCCCTAGGCTTCGTAGCCCAGGTCGTGCAGCTTCTCGCAGCGTACGAGGGGGTTTACCTGCCGTACGGCATCACCTGCGCGGGCAGTAGGAGTGTGGTTAGGGACCCGATCAGCGAGATGCGCGGGCCGAGGGCGTTCCCGCTGTACTCGCGCGGGGTAGAGCAGTACCGGTTCGAGTACGCTGTCTACCTCCTGAACAAGGATATCGAACTCGTGCGCCTCTCCCCTCCCTGTCACAACCGAAACTAACGCAGGAGGCAGCTGATGATGCGGCGAAACCTGCGCGCGCTGGACCTCCGCCACACCCTTCCAAACCTCAAGAACCTCATGCTGACCCTCACTTCGGGGCAGGACGATCCGTTGCTCAAGCACCGGCACATGCACGTCCGCTCGTCAGACTCGTTGCTCGATCTCGTGGCCTCTGCGCCTGGATCGCCTGTGGCGCCAACCATCACCCTCACGTCCACGTCCACATCCACACTCACATCCACATCCGCTGCGCCATCGACATCCAAACGCCCGTGGGTGAGCCCCCTGGCAGCGATGCTCCGCTCCCGCTACGCGGGAGGCGGGTTCCTGCGCCCTGCACCTTCAGAACGCACCGCATCAGGCACGAACGTGAGCTCTGTGGAAGTAGCCCTGGGGGAAGACGTGCTCGCCCTCCCTGATGGACTGGGCGCAGCTTCACCCCTGCCGATGCTGGAGGGGGACCTGCCGCCGTTGGATCGGGCGGAGCTGGGGGACGCGAAGCCTGATGAGTTTGCTTCCAGTGCTGATGCGGAGGAGGTGGACGAGGAGGAAGAGGAGGAGGAAGAGGAAGAAGAGGAAGACGCGCTGACCCCTACGGCTGCGACCGGGAATGGGAATGGGAATGCGCTATTGGAGAAACAACGGGTGAATGGGCATGCGCAGATGGTGAGCCCTGCGCAGGAGGTTGTGCCTGTTGACGGGGCGGCGCGGTAGCGCGCTGTGGTGGACGTAAGGGAAGGGAGGTGTATGTGATGGGCATTGTACGATATTGTTGCATATATGTCGACTTTACTTTACTCCCATGGTCCTTGCGAGGGCGCGGTCGCGGGGAAGTAATGTCCGACAAGTGGCTGTGCCCGACATTCTGGCTTAAGTCCGTTCCACGTCGCGAGGCCAACTAGAGTTGATCAAAGAAGACATTTCGCCACTCCACGTCCACCTCGTCTGTTGTATCTTGATACCCCATTACAAGGATGCGCCTCCCGCGGCTCCCGCTCCTCCTCCTCCTCGCCCTCTCAGGCTACGCCCAGCAGCCGCAGCTGAGCGACACCTCCTCCCCCCTCCTCCAGCGGGCCAACACCCTCCTCTCCACAGGCCAGTACGGCGAGGCAGTCAGCGCCCTCTCAGAGCTCATCTCCAACTCCTCCTCCGACCCGGGCACGCCAGACTACCTCCTATACTACAAGCGCGCAACGGCCTACTACTCTCTCTCCCGCTACAGCCAGGCAATCGAGGATTACACAAAGGTGTTCAGCCTCAACGAGGGGATGTACCGCGTCCTCCTCCAGGAAGCGCGCTGCCACGTCTCCTCCGGCCAATTCGCCGCTGCGCGCACGGCGATCCGCGCCTACACAGCCCGGTACGAAGCTGATCCGGCAAACCGCGCCCAGGGAAGGGACAAAGATCCCGACGCCGCTGAGATCGTGTTCAATATTGCGGAAGCGGAGCAAGGGGAGAAGCGCGCGCGCCAGGCGGTCAAGGCCCGCGGGTGGGCGGCTTGCCAGGCTGCGGCGGGAGAGGTGCTCAGGGTCGCCAGTCATTGGACGGAGATTAGGGAGCTGAGGGCAGAGTGCGAGATGAGCGATGGCGCGGTGGAGGAGGCCGTGGCGGATTACACGTGAGTCCTTGCCTCATTCGAGCGGGCGAGGGCTGACCTCCTGCAGACGGCTGAGCCAGCTCCGGCCTGCCGACACAGGGCTCACACTCAGGCTATCGACACTCACCTTCTTCCTCCTCTCGAACCCCACCACACCAGCCATATCGCACGTCAAGACCTGCCTGCACTCCGACCCCGAGAACGCCGCATGCCTCAAAGCGCACCGTTCTCTCAAATCCCTGCAAAAAGCGATCGATAAAGCTCGTAATCTGAAGGAAGGCGGCAAGTGGGCGACGCTCAAGCGCGAGCTGGATGGGCCGGAGGGCCTCCTGCACAGGTTTGACCAGGAGATGCACACGGCGTTCGATGCGCTTCAGCCGCCGCTGCCTGCGCAGCTCAAGCCAGAACAGCTCTCCCAGCCCCGCGTCGAGCTCCTGGCCTGGCTGTGCGACGCCTACACGCGCACGAGCAGCGTCAAAGCCGGCGAAGCGCACTACCGCGCGCTGCTGGCACTGCGGCCGGAGAGCATCGAGGCGCTCGTCGGGCTCGGCGAGCTCGCGCTGGAGAATGAGGAGTATGACGAGGCTGTGCGACTTTTGCAGGACGCGTGGGAGGCGGAGGGCCGGCCAAGGCAGGGGGACACTGCTGACCGGTTGCGTACTGCGCAAACACGGCTGAAGCAGAGCAAGCAGAAGGACTATTACAAGGTGCTCGGCGTGTCACGGGACGCGGACGAGCGGACGGTGAAGAAGGCCTATCGGCGTGCGGCCAAGTCCGCCCACCCGGACAAGGCGGGCGGGAGCGAGACCCGCATGGCAGCTGTGAACGAGGCGTACGAAGTTCTCTCCAACCCGGAGCTCAAGGCGCGCTATGACGCCGGGGACGACCCGAATGACCCTGCCAGCGGGCATGGCCCAGGGGGAGGACAGCCGTTCTTCTTCCATGGTGGGAGCGCGGGGGGAAACCCGTTCCAGTTCTTCCAGCAGGGCGCGGGGAGCCCGTTTGGACAAGGGGGCTTCCAGTTCCAGCGCGGGTTTACGTGAGCGGGGTGCGGAGCGGGGAGGGCGAGAGGGGAAAGAGAATGTGTACTTTTGGGTTTCGTAGACGCTTGCGCTTGGACTGCTTGCTTGCGGGTCGTGGGAAATGTATATCATCAAACTCATGCGAGGGGCCGGTTTTGAAGAGCAGGGAGGGGTCAACGTCTTACACGTGCGGGAACGACCTTCGGTCCAGATGAGGTAACGACGTTGTCTTATCGCCGACACTGGCTTTCTCTCGCCAACGTCAGCCTCAACCCCGCGATTAATCTCCTTCGGCAGCAGCGCGGCGGTCACGTCCTGGGGACACTATCCCGGGTGTGAAGGAGCCGGTCGACCGAATCATTCACAAAGTGCAGTGGTCCGTAGGCGTATCCCATTGCATTCCTCAGTTCAGCCGAGAGCCCGTCACTGGGACAAGCTCGCAGTGAACGACTGTGCAAGCCAGGCGAGCGGTGCTATGTTATGGATGAAAGAACTTTCATGCGCTCAATGGGCAGGTATTGGCAATCTTCGTGGAGCGGTGTATGCGCTGCTGAGGGTGCTGGGACGCGTTAATCTAGCCCGGGGTATCTCTGCGGGTATCTACTGCACTCTGCCCTATCGGGTGTATCTCTTTCTGAGGGCGGACTACTGGAGGGCAAGATCTTTGCAAACTTGAAGCACGTCAAACACCGCCGGGGTTGTATGCAAAGCTGTCGGCTCCGGGCTCTGAACAGATTATGTCCGAGAAGGGTCTTACCTCCGACTGGCATCTTACCTCCGATTCAACGCCTCACCTCCGACTCGCCGCTTAGTTCCGAGTTGTGTCTTACCTCCGAAGGACCTCTTACCTCCGAATTTCTGACCTGCTGCTTAGCCCCGACATGCCTTGTATCTCCGATCTGCCTCTTACCTCCGACAGCTGTCTTACCGCCGACTCTCTCTTTCGACCGACATCCTATCTCCGACGGAGTGTTATTTCCGATGACATTTTATTCCCGACTTGCTACTTATCCCCGACCGGCGTCTCATCTCCGACCGCGGCCTTATCTCCGATAGACTTCTCATCTGGCCTATTACCTCCGACAGCCGTCACGGTGACTTGACGCCACTTCAACCGACGACCATTGTACATATTGTATACCCACCTTACGACTGACCGCCATGCCACCTCGACTCAACAAAAGGCAGCAGCGCGAGCTTCAGGAGCAGCAGATGCTAAAAGATCAAACGATCGTTGCAACAGCAGGGCAGGAGGCGGAGAGCGAGGAGGACGAGATCGTACCCACAGCCGCAACGGTCAACCTATTTGGAGCTGTGCGTATGTCCTCCTTGGCCAGGAGGGAGGGGCGTTGAACTAAGGATGTGGTAGCTGAAGCTCGGAGCGGATGAGGTGGAGGAAGAGGAAGAGGAAGAGGAGGAAGAGGAGCAGCTGGCATCACCCGCGGCCAAATCAAAGAAGGTGCCTGGGCGCTTACAAGCTCTATTCATTCAGCACTCTAACGCCTTGCGTAGAAGGCAAAGAAGAGGAAGAAGAAAACCGCGGTGGGCACAAGCGGTGATGCCACTTCCACCCCGACAGCTGCAGCGGAGCCAGCTGTGCCTGGTCCGAGCAGCATGGACCCGCAAGCTTCCAGCTCGACTCCGAACAAGAAGAAGAAGAAGAAGAAGCAGGACGAGATAGATATAGCGCTTGCGGAGATTGCGAAGAAGTGTGTGCTGTCTGTGTATCTATTCAACCGCCATGCTAACGCACTACTATTGCAGATATGGCGACGTGCGCGGACCTGCATCTGGATCGAAAAGTGAGGCATCCCAAGGTCACACGACCACTGCGGGGACACGCATACGGTCGGTCATGCCAATTTCTATTCGTACGACGTGCTGAACTGCGCTCTGCAGTGCTCTTCTGTCGGTGTCTTATAAGGACCTCGACCCATCCGTAGAACTACGCCGTTTCTTCGGATCGCGAGTGGTGCGCAACGTGTCACGGCCATTGTCGATGATACTGAACTCCTCCCAGATCCAACAGAATCAACCCGCGCCGAACCGCCGACACGGCCCCGTCCTCCGTTCTCGCCTCACAAAGCCCGGCCCGAACTGGCCGCCCCAGAACGTAAGACAAGGAATCGAGATGCGCGAACTGGCCCGTGAGGAGGTACAGGACCTCGTGCGCCGAAGACGCTTGGAAAAGGGTGATGCGAGTGTGGGTGGGAAGTGGTGGACCGCGGTACATTCCAGGGCGTATAAAAGTGTTCAACAGCAGTTTCTGCAAGCGGTGCAGAGCCATGGTGCGCTCGCATAACGATATATGCAGTCGGACGTGCCGCTGACCTGCACCCTGCAGATCCAAACTCGCTCATGGCGCTTCTCCAGGTCTACCCCTGGCATGTCGACACCCTTCTCCAGCTCTCAAACGTCGCGACACACCAGGGTGACCTGACGCTCGCTTCCGAGTTCATCGAACGTGCTTTATTCGGCTTCGAGCGGTGCTTCGTCCCTGCGTTTAACCTCTCCACCGGAACAGCACGGCTTGACTTTGACCGCATCGAGAACCGACCGTTCTTCATGGCACTCTCAAAGCACCTCGCCCACCTGCAACGGCGCGGCTGCCCCCGCACCGCCTTTGAGTTCGCACGCCTCCTGCTCGCTCTCGACCCGGTCGGCGACCCGCACGGTGCATCCCTCTGGCTCGACTACCTCGCTATCAAGGCCGGGCAAGGGCAGTTCCTCCTCGACATGTGGGAGGAGTGGGACGCTGCAAGGCACGGGTTTGTCGACATATGGGACCAGTGGAACGCTCCAAGCTACGGGCGTGAGCTGAACGAGGACGCGGATTTGCTCAATTTCGAGTTCCTCCCTGGCTGGTGGTACGCGCGAGCGCTCGCGCAGTACGATTCTGAAACGGCACGCGGGGATGCGGAGCACGAAATGAGCTCATCGTGGCTTCGGTATGCTATTCACCAATTCCCCATGGTGGTGCCCGTGCTCGCCGACAAGGCCGGCATCGCATTGAGCAACGAGGTTAGAGCGCACAAGGCATTCCAGATACAAGTTGGGTACTAGTACGTGCGGCTTTCCTGATCTTCCCACTGGGTGCTCATTTGTTGTAGCTCCGACAACTCCTCTACGGCACATCTCCTTGCACACCTGTACGCGCAGCGATCCAACTCGCTCTGGAAGAACGCGCCTTACAGCACATGGTTCGCGTCGGCCGTGCTGAGCTGCCTGGTCCACCTTGACCCGCCTAGCCACGCCCGGGAGCCGGAGACGCAGATGCAGAAGCACCCAACGCCCCTCTGGATCTGCCGACACATCATCGTGGCGGATCTGAACTCACTTATCACCTTCCTTCCGCCAGCGGTGACACGTGATATTGGCATGGGTTACGATCCACTCCCGCCGGCGACAAGCGTGAGCGCGTACGATGACGCATACTTTGAATTTGGAGATGGGCATGCGGGTGGGAGGGGATGGCAGAGGATGATCGCGGGTGACGAGGGCCAGGCGGGGTTCATGGAGAGACTAATGCAGCTGCTTGGCGGAGAAGGCGGCGGGGACGCGGAAAATCTCGCGGTGCGCTCTGTCATCCTGTTCTCCTGTCATTCTCTCATCTTTCATAATAGTTGCAACAAGCACTAATGGAGCACATCGCCCAACAGCAAGCTCAAGCCGCCGCCGCCAGGGAAGGGGCAGGCATCGCCCCGGGGGCATGGGAAGCACCTGACGCGGACGCGGCCGACCCGGACTTGTCTGAGGACGAGGCGTTCCAAGGGCAGCAAGCAGGCGAAGGGCAAACAGAGCAGCCGACGGGGGTAAGGGGGTTGCTGGGCGCGCTTTTGGGAAGGCTATGGCAGCGTCCGGCGGATGCTGTGGAGGATGAGGATGATGATGATGATGATGATGATGACGGTTCAGAGGACGACGATAACATTCAGCCAGAGGAGATTGATTGAGCAGGTTTAAATGCAACTAGGAACGGAGTCCGTAATATCTATCGAGCTGGTTGTGGGCACAGACAGCCGGTTGTGGTGTCATGTGGCGAGGGCCGTGCAGTGGCATATGGTCATCAAGAAGTAATGCAGGCACTGCCACTTCGTTATTGAGTTGCCCCTCGTCGTAGACCGCCCATTCTGGTCGCTTGCGTCCATGACACCTGGATCTTCAACATCTTTCACGTCTCTTCCCGCTGTGAACAATATTCTGTATATGATGAGGTCTGGAGCAGAAGTGCGGTGTACTTGCTGCTGACTGGCCTCACAAAGGAGATCAAGGCTCCCAAACGGCGATAGCTCACCTATCCTTGGTTGCTCCACCTTGCCTGCTTGTTCACTTAACCCTCTCGGCGTCCACCAAATTGGTCATACTCTTGCTTGTGAACGGTCATGTCGACGCTGGATGCCTCCCTTGAACTGGCCCCGAACGCTGCTGTCACCCCCTTGGAGACAGAAAGGAGGCCAACGAGCTCGGCAGAACTGGAAAGCGGGACCGTCTCTATACCCGAGCTGACCTCCGGGACGCCTGTTTGCGATGCAGCTGTGTTGCAACAGTCTTTGACGGAGGACAAAGAATCGTTTCCTGAACAAGTTCCTTCGCCTGCTTCTGTTGCACCTCTGGACGATGCAACAGTTCCGTTCCTGAGCAAGCGACAGGAGAGGATATACCTGGCGACCAGCATCGCGGGGGCTCTTATTCGTACTCCTGTTATCTGAGAACCTCCCCTTCGGATATCTGATGGTTAACCAGTTGGATGGAGTGATGGCTCCACGGGACCGTTGATTCTCCGGATGGAAGCCAACTACAATGCAAGTGACCATGCATGATCCAGTGCGTTACCGCACTCTTACACAACATCCAGATCGGATACGCAGTGGTCTCGTTGCTTTTTCCTGCCGCTTTCGTTGTAAGTCTTCTCTAATATCATGTCGAACTCATCTGACAGTCCCAGGGATTCGCCTTCGCCGCCCTCCTCACCGTCCCGCTCACCGACCGGCTCGGGTTCGGGAAGACGATGGTGCTCGGCGCCGCACTCGAGATCGTCGGCTTTGCAGTCGAGGCCGCAGCACCGCCCTGGCCCGTGTTCGTCGTCGCGTACGCCGTCAATGGGTTTGCGGTCGCGATCATGGGCGCGCAGGTGAACGCATTTGTGGCCTGTCTACCGGGCGGGAATTGGAAGCTGCAGCTGTTGCATGCGGGATATGTGAGTGCGACTGCTCTTGCGCGTCTCTTGAGCTGATATATGTGTCAAGGGCGTCGGTGCGTTACTTAGCCCGCTTGCGGCGACGCAGCTGGTGCAAACGCGGCACTGGTCATTTCCTTACCTCATTGCCGGCTGCATGGCGGTTGTCGAGCTCGTCCTCATCTGCCTCGTCTTCCGATTCAAGACTCAAGCGCGTGCGTCTCCGCTCCTCCTGCCTCCCCAAAGCTATCATACTAACACCCATCTGTTTCTACAGAGCTCCTCGGCACGCCTGTGCACGCCGCTACTGGGGAAAACAAATACCGCCAGATCCTACGAATACGCACAGTGCACCTCCTCAGCTTCTTCATCCTCGTTTATGTCGGACTCGAGGTCTCCATCGGCGGCTGGGTCGTCACGTACCTCGTAGAAGTCCGGGGTGCGGGGCCCAGTGCGGGGTATGTGAGTAGCGGTTTCTGGGGCGGTGGGTCCTCCGTACCCTTCTCCGCTGTCCGCCTCTGACAGTAGACGGTCGCGTGCAGGCCTGGCGCTCGGCAGACTCACTCTCATATGGCTTAACGAGAAGCTCGGCGTCAAGCGGGCCATATTCCTGTACCTAACGCTCGCCCTCGTCCTGCAGTTCGTCATCTGGTTCGTCCCGAGCATCGTGGGCGACGCAATCGCTGTCTCCATGATGGGCCTGCTTCTGGGGCCGTTCTACCCGCTCATTGTAGGAGCGGGGCAGAAGATGTTCCCCCCTGAGTGCGTACAGAATGCGGTTGCCTATCCCGCCTACTGACCTGAAGGCCCAGGCTGCTCACAGGCTGCATTGGCTGGATCGCCTCCGTAAGTCCTTCCCTGCCGCCTCTTCCACTCCTGCGTCTTCTAAGCTGCCTTTAGTTCGGCCAAGCCGGCTCAGCAGTGTTCCCTTTCCTCACGGGCGCGCTCGCTCAGAAGTACGGGATCACGGTGCTCCAGCCTGTGCTGGTCGCTATGATCGTTGCCGAGGCGGCTATATGGGTTGTTATCCCGATGCCGGGGCGGGAGGTGGAGTAGGGCGGGAGCGTGCCGGGAGCACTGCTTGTGACAGGAGCTGCATCCATAAGAGATGCACTTGTACAGAAACCAAGAGACTGCCAGCTTCTTGTAGCAACGGAAGAGCGAGATTCTACCATTCCTCCGATCAACAGCCGTAAGCTACATACACACCAAAAGGGCGCCATCCCCCGGCGCCAGGGAGCCGGTACAAGCGTGCGACCCACAGCGCTGGCGGAGTCCCGGCGCTGCCGCACATCTCGCGCCCCTATTGGGATATGGAGGGTCTTTGCGGACAGCCTGTAATTTGGCCCCGCTGGACCCTAGAATTGCGTAAAATTGGGTCCGCGCTGAGATGGACCCCAGTCGCTGCCTTAGCAGAGAGCGCGCGCGGGCAGAGGGCGGGAGAAAATAAGGAAAAATGCTTATGTAAGCAGTCACGTGACTTTCCCGTTGTCTCGCTCCTTTGACTTGGTGGTTGGGGTGTTGAGTGTGTGTGGCCGATGGAGTTTTTTTCCCGGTGCGTGGGGGCGGCTGTGTGACCTTTTTGGTCGCATCCTGGTGGTCGGCCCTGTTTCGGCTTTGCTGTGGTTGTGTTTTTTGATTTGCTTGTTTGTGTTACTGCGCCTCGCGCTCTGCGCTGCCGCTTTACGTTGTGGGTGGAAGGGTATGGTCACGTGATTGCTTACATAAGCATTTTTCCTTATTTTCTCCCGCCCTCTGCCCGCGCGCGCTCTCTGCTAAGGCAGCGACTGGGGTCCATCTCAGCGCGGACCCAATTTTACGCAATTCTAGGGTCCAGCGGGGCCAAATTACAGGCTGTCCGCAAAGACCCTCCATAATTGGGATCGTTCCAAACTGGGCGACCGGGTGATAGCCGCCCTGCGTTCCCTTCCAGTGCGCCAGCAGCCCTCTGACCCTTTGACCCCTGAACATCAGCCTGAGTCTGAGCCCTGCAGGCTCCAGGGACATATAAAGACTCGGACCCGAGGGAAGGTGGAATTATATGAAACCCGAGGATTAAGGACACAGCATGAGAGCCCGGCGCGTCCTTATTTGGAGGGCGCTGGGAAGGGGATGCCGCAGCCAGGGGGTTGGGATACAGCAGGGCTCACATGTGCAGGGTTGGGGAAGGTTCTGGCGCTCCCCGCATTGTGCGGATCATGTGTGTTGTTCGTCTGCCGAGATACCGATAGAGTAGAATGTTGCCGCTGGTTTGCCTGTCGGCTGTATCAACTTAGCCAAAAACCGCGGAAGATACGGCTCGCAGGCGGTACGGTTACGCTCCATAGACGTCATCCCACTCCCTTATACATTGGCATGTCCCCTGTACGTTCCCCTCCCGCGTGCCCCCTGCAAATTATGAAATGTGACCAGATAGGCTCCATTATTTTTCACCTGGTTACGCGCGTCCCTTCGAGTGACGCGCCTTAGATTGCGCCCTTGCCGCGGTGTGCTTATCAGCAAGTCCGCCCGCGGCTCGAGTCACCCCCGCGTCTATTATCGGCAAACAACGTTTCGAGTAATCACGCTCGTCGGGTCGGAGTTGCATCAGACCTGCAGACTCAACCACACAGTCCCGTGCAAAGGGGGAACAGGAGAAGGAAGAACAATGGACACTTGACTGGGCGATTCACCCGCCCGCCCTCACACAAGCAACACGCGCTCAGGCTTCGTTACGCCCGCAACGCCCGCACTCCCGCCCAGCGTATAAATAGGCAAAGGCACTTGTGAAACCTTCATTCCGCCTGCCCTCCCGCATACTGCCCTCGTCTCCTCCCTGCTCTTTCTACCGGCTCTCGCTCTACTAAGCACCCCGGCACCCCTCGTCCGACCCTCAGAAGCAGGGCAAGCCACCCAGAATCCCGGGCGTCATCCAGAAGCCTCGCCCCTCAGCGCGAAGCTCAGAAGCAGCAGTCCAGAGGAAAGAGAAGAGATGCCCGGGGAAAAAGTCGTCGCGTTCAAGTGGGAGCGGGGGAAGGGGTACTACCCCGGTGACAAAGTGGGGCATAGAGACAAGAAGTGGGAGTGTAAGAAGAAACGTGCGTTCTCTTCCTTTCTTTCTGGATTGCTGGGCTGCGGCTGACGAGACGTGCAGATCAGGGAGATTGGATCACAGAGGTATGCCTGGCCTTTGGTGTGGTGAGACACGCGCTTATCGCGAGTAGCCAGATATCGGCCTCTACTGGGACAGCTACTGGAAACCAATCAACTAATCTCACCTCGGTGCGTCGTCCACTCGCACACTCAAAGCTCCAGCTGACACTTCCCTACAGGGTTATCCGTCATGCCGCAGCAGTCACCGATACCCGTATATCCCTCTGCTCTGGCCTCAACGGCGCATCACCAGGGGGGATGGCGATATCTTACTCCATGATCTGCATACCTTAATTTTGATTCTGTACAAGGGCACGTTGTATCGATACACTTTGTTCTCCTTCCGTCCCTCTGGTCCGCGGTCAGCAGCAGGCGCTACTCTGGCCTGCGCTCCCCCAGGGGTATAAAGGCCCAAATCCCGCCCTCAGCGAGGATCATAGCGACCAGGACCGGCTGGAGGACCTTGATCCCGTATTTCTGGGCAAGCGTGCCTGTGAGGAAGGGGAAGACTGCTGAGCCGGCCTGGCCAAACTGTGATGGGGTCAGCGGGGCTGGTATGGGATACAGAGTGTGGGGAAGGAAGGACATACGGAAGCGATCCAGCCTATGCAGCCTGTCAACAGCCTGGGCGGACATCAGCTTCCCTCTGTCAGCTGTGAGAAAAGTACCCACCAAGCAGGGAACATTTTCTGCGTCTGGCCCATAATGAGCGGGTAGAACGGCCCCAGCAGCAAGCCGATCACCGAGATCGCTATCGCGTCGCCCACGACGCTCGGGACGAACCAGCAAACGAACTCGAGAGCGAGGGCGATCCCGAGGTAGATAAAGATGACGCGCTTCGCGCCGAACTTCTCGTTTACCCAGATGAGCGTGAGGCGGCCGAGGGCGAGGCCTGCATCCGCCGTCTACAGTGAGTCAAAGATAAGGCGAGGAGGGACAAAACACACCACCCCAGAAGCCACTGCTCACGTACCCCGCACTGGGGCCTGCACCGCGGAGCTGCACGAGGTACGTGACGATCCATCCGCCGATGGAGACCTCGAGTCCGACGTAGACGAGGATGAAGAAGCTGAGCAGGTGGACGTTGCGGATCCGCAGGATCTGGCGGTATTTGTTTCCCCCATCCGGGTGTACGGGGGTGCCGAGCAGCTCTGCACAAGCGAATTGGCGTGCGATGAGAAGGTCCGCGGGCTGTCATGAGGGAAGCAGACCTACCCGCTTGGGTCTTGAATCTGAAGACCAGGCAGAAGAGCGTGATTTCAATCACACCAAGGCAGGCGGCGATGAGATACTGGAACGACCAGTGCGGCATTTGTGCGAGCTGCGTTGCCGCCAGTGGGCTAGCGAATGCCCCGATACCCTGTGAACAACTTGTCAGCTCGACGGGCTGCCGTTGGCTGCAGGGCACGTACATATCCTGCATGCAGCAACTGCAATTTCCAATTCCCGCCTGGGAGGGAGGCCACGAGCGCGTTTGTCTGCGCACCCATCATCGCCACGCCGAACCCATTCAACGCGTATGCTATGACGAACACGGGCCAGGGCGGGGCGCCTGCTTCGATTGCGAATGCGATTATCTGCAAGCCGGAGCCGAGGACAGCGACTTTCCCAAACCCGAGCCAGTCCGTTATAGGAACCGTGACCAACGCCGCCCCGGCAAAGCCCTGCTGGGGTTATCATCGAGAAGTAACAAAGAAGAGAATCGCTTACGATGAAAGAAGCGATGAAGAGAAGTGAGACTACCGCGTAGCCGATCTGGGGGATGGTGTGAGACAATGATAATGCTCGCTCAAGTCACTTGCATTATAATTCTCCTCCATACGAAGAATCAGCGGTCCTGTCGAACCATCACTCCATCCCACTACATAACCATTAGACATGTGAAGCCAACAGTTGGAGGGATAAGATGTACTTATAGCAGAGCCAACGACGCATGTCAGCAAGTATATCCTCTCTTGCCGCTTGCTCAAGAAAGGGACGGTCGGTTCATCTGGCAGCGCGGATGGTGCAGTAATGGATGCTCGTTCTCGGAGCGACTGTTTATCTCCCGACGGGAATCGCTGTAACTCTATGGCCTCGGGCACAGAGGAGCCGGATGTGTGGACGTTGCGTGTGCCCGGGCCGCTGTATACCTTGTCGGGGGTTCTCGGCGGGTGCAAAGCTCGCAGAGCAGCGTTAGGTTCTAGTTCAAGAGCAGCATCCAGAGTCGGCATGGTCGTTCGAAAGCAGACAAATGACAGGTCGAGCGCAGCCCGATATGAAGAGAAGTGCTCTAGAGACAATCACTCGCAGTGGGCGCGGAGAAATGCGGAGGAATGACGATCCGAGATAGCCGAGATATCCCCGCAAGCGCCTGTGGAGAGCTCGTCACAGCAAAGCGACAAGAAGCATTATATGTGATACCCTCGCAAGGCTTCCACGGGCGTATCAGAGGACTGAAAAGAAACAGAATCAGTCGAAGGGTGTGGTTGTACCAAGAAGCAATGGGTTCCTCGATGATCTAGCGATTGGAACTCCTTATGGATGAGCAGTACAAACTCAGGCTCCGCACGACTTCAAGCTGCTTGCGATACATAATCAACCGAGCGTACGGAAGATCGCATGTCTATAAATTATTGCGGTCCTGTGTACTAGAATACAATGCGCTCTCGGTCCGGAAACAAGCGTACACAATCCATGCGAATCCGGCTGTAGAGAGCCACGAAAATGTCCGATATGATGGGTATCAATGAGGTTGTTGAGCGCTGGGCAGCAGGCCCTGCTGCTGGTACGCTGCGAGCGCACGGCCAAGGTTTTCCGACTCTTGCACTTTCCATTCTTCGAGGAGCTGCTGTTTGACCTGATGTCGGAGCTCGTGCGTGAGCGACTTGACAGTCACCCTGAACACGCCCACGACGGGCCGATGATCGGAGATGTTGGGCTCGAGGCGCTTGTAAGCAAGAGGCTGGATACGCTTTGGATCCCTGCAGCGAAAGAGGATGCGGTCGCACCACGCGGGTGTCCGCTGCTTCCCAGAGGAGTCGTAGTCGTCGCTCCGCTTGTCGTACTTGTACGTAGGCTTGAATGTGATGGGGGCTTCGCTGAAGCCGCGCAACCGGAATGCGGGGTTGGTACTGAGCTCTTTCTGCAGCTGGTCGTATGGCAGCAGGTCGATGTAGTTGTCCTTTTGAATGTTCGCGATAACCGCATCGCGGCGCTGATCAATGCGATAATTCAGATCGCCGTTCAGCTGTATTATTATCAACATCACAGATGGAATGGTAATGTGGGCAGTACACACAAAGCAAATCTCGTGATCCAAAGCCATTGTCCCGTCTCCACCACCGCCATACGCCAGGTTATCATCGTCCTCAATTTCGCTCTCCGGCAGGAGGGTCTTGTCTTCCATAACAGCAGCAACGTCCGAATTGCGCTCACGGACATGACGCTGACCAGCCGCCAAATGGCAGTTGATGAAGCACAGAGACGAGTCATCCACTGCAAACCGAGCAACAATTGCGCCCTTCGAACATGTCAGCACTCGTGGCACAGCGGGCGAACAAAATGCGTACCTTGTTCCCATAAATGCCGCCCATGCCTCGTTTCACTGTAGTGATGTGCACATCCTTGAAATCTGGCTTCTCGGATGCCCGGACAAATACACATGTGAACAAGCCGACAAGATTCTCCGTCAATATGGGGACATAAGGTTGATCGGGAGGCATGGCAATGCGAACTGCGGAGACCAATTTGTCATACCAAAGTCTGTAGTGCCGGGATACTTTATCGGTGAGACCACCATCAGTGCGCTTGCTGCTACCCAGAAGGACGGTTTCTAGGTACATGAGAAACAGGAGAGGTCAAACAAGGTAAATGAACGTACTGGCTGTCAGCTTGCGATTTTCTAGATCGATAAGCTCTTGGAACGAGAAGACGATAATGTCAGGTGCGTCGACAGAATGGAGAACATTCTCGAAGAAAGTGGCATTTTCCGCTGTCCCAGTGAGCATCTCCGGTTTAGCTGCGTCAACGTTCCACGTGCAGAGCAGTACGTTGATGGGGCGGAAGGTGGCGAACTGCTCTTCGCGCTTCAGAAGCTCGTCGTCTGGACGAACTCAGTTGACAAGCGATGCAGAGCGTCAGGGTTACGTACTGATCCAGTGATACATAAGCAGGCCGTCCCATAGCCTGACCTTCTCATCCTTCCCCATGCTCAACACCGTCAACCTTTGGTTCCTCTCGATGCCAATCACATCGACGAGTAGTCTTGTCACCGGACTGTCGCCGTGAGCTTTCCACATATTGGCGACCCTCCAAGGCCAAGGTGAAACATCGTAAGCCGCAATCACTCCCTGCCGATTGCCAATCCACAAGCTGTTCATAACTCCCTCAAGAGCGAGGATGTCGGAAGGACCGATCTTGACGCTCTTGATGAATTTGGGGTCTTCGTCCGTGCGGGACCAGACAGACAAATAACCACCTTCATGACCAAGGTAGATAACGTCGGGTTGAGATGGTAGGATACAGCCGGCAGTGACAGCACCGAGCGGCTCTGGACATACGAGGGTACGATAGCCTCCTCCACCATTTTCCCGCGAGCGGATGTCGTATACCCTGATGGCTGGGCCCTTGGTAGGCGTGTTGGATAGACTCTTCGCGCCTCCGACGGTGCCGCCAGGCCCAGACCCCTCGCTCGTCCAAACCTGCCCTTGCTTTCCCAAGACCTTTGCGAAAGCCTGCTTCTCCCCAATTCTGATGAATCGGGGCATCAAGTTCAGCTGAGGCGCATTGACACCGTTGGCTCCATCCGAGTCAAAGACCAGCATCTTGCCGCTCTCCTCGATGGTGACCATGCTTCGTTGATGTCTGAAGATATGAATCACCGCCGAGGAATGCGCTTGTGCCCGAGTCTCTGTAATGATGCCTGTCCACAAGTCCAGCTCCCAGAGGTGTCCGTCCTTCGTCCCCAGCCACAAGTACCGCCCCTCCTCTTCTCGTATGGCACCCGGGCGGAACTCCATAGCCGTGACCCTTGGCTCCTTGACCCTCCATTCCAACCCCGTATCATCCAAGCTCACATTCAAAGCAAGCATTGCTTCCTGTCCACTCTTCTCCACATCGTACACGCGCACTGTCCAAGCCGCGACCACGACGAAAGACCCTGCGACGGCCACAATCGGGTACTGGTTCAGGTGGCTCGTTGCAGGGAACGAGCGCTGGTCCACGAACATGTGCGGCGGGCGACGGTTCGAGTGCGTTGCCTCCGGAAGATCCTCGACACCTCTTCGATTTCCGCTACTAGGTGTTGGTGATGGAACAGGTAGCATAGAAGTTGCCCCTGGCGGGGATATCGTGTCGCCGTTCTCGTAGTCGTCGTCGCTGTCACTCTCGTCGTCCCCGCTCTTCTCTCTCTTCGAAGGACGTGCTGCCATTGTGACGGTTCGGGTGGGGGGTGGCAGACGTGGAGGCAGGGGAGATGAAGGGATGGCTGTTGGCTGAGTGTCAAGCGATCGGCTTGGAGGGGCAGGATATGCGGGCATTGGATTAGGTGCAGGCGGGCTCGTGGAAGATTCGAGCGAGGCCTGGCGCTTTTCGATTGCAGGATGTATTGGGGGCGCAGAGCGGGATATTTTAGGTAATCCAGGCGATAATTCAGGAGGTAAGAATACGTTGGAGAGGGGCAGAGGCGCGGCAATCTTCCGCACGGGCAGAGGCGGTGCGGTCCCCTGCGAAGCCGTCGCAGGAAGAGATGAAGAATAGGAGGCACCAGATGAGGAACCGGAGAGTGTGAGAAGGGTAGCAGTCGTGTCGTCCGATGAAACAGGAGAAATACGGGGGCGTGATGGTAACGGTGGCGCTTCTGGTGAGAGGACTATTTCGCGAGATACAGGCGAAACTCGGCTGCCTGTGGTTGGCCTGGGCGGAACCGAAGGCGGCGCACCGCGAGAAGGTACTGCGCTCGTGGATACCGTTGGCCGGTGCCGAAGTGGGAGGGTAGCAGAGGGGGAAGGTGCGCTCGATCCAGGCCGTCGTCCGAGCTCGTCAACGAGGGGTGGACCTCCCGGTCGTGCCGGCAATGGTGGAGGAGACTCCGTATACTGTCCCTGGTGCTCAGGCACTGCTTCGTCGTTGTGAGGACCACCGTTCGGTATGGGCACTGGCCGGGGAGCTGTGAATGACGGCGCCGATGAGGATCGTGTCACAGGAGAGAGTGAGCGGTTGGAAGGCGAGCGCGGCGCTAGCCCGATATACTTCGATGGCGTATCCGGCGTATGAACTTGGAACTGAACTTGCGGAGCGCCCTCTCCCGAAGTACGCGGCCGAGTCGGTGGAGGGGGTGGTGGCTTACGTGCCAGTGCCGCAGGGTCGATGACCACAGTCGGGACAGCGCTTGTGCTCGCGGACACGATCGGAGGAGATGCCACTGGTGGTGATTGTACAGGCGAGGCGGTCGGCGGTACAGGAGTTCGTGCGCGAGGCGGAGGTGGTGCGGGTGCGGGTGTGCGAGCAGAAGGCGGACTGGGTGCCGGCGTGTTCGAGCGCGATAATGGTCCCGGCGAGGCTGTGGGTGTGCGAGCGTCACGTCTCGAGATGGGGCGAGGCGGACGGGTATCGGCAGGGGTTGAGCCCTCCGATGATGCACCATGACCACCCGCCTCGAGGTATCCCTCCTTCCTATAGGCCGCTCCCAGATCAGGCGATGATGGCGAAGCGCGGACCTCGCTCGGTTTCCGTGGTGTCGGAGCGATCACTCCTGCAAGTGCAGTTCCGTTGCCGACTGCTTCTCCATTCTCGACGTTCGGTTTGGGACCAGGGATGGGGGGAGGCGCTGAGGGGTTGCTGCGTGCGCGCACTCTTGGCATGCCCTCGCCAAACTCTGAAACACCCAACGACTGCGAGCTCGAGGTCGCTGGTCCGCCATACTGAACAAGCGGTCGTCCACGTCCGGAAGAAGAAGACGGTGATGGAGCGACCGAGGTTGATGACTGCGCCGCTAGTTGCTCGAACTTGCTCCGCAGGCTCGACACTGGCGCAGCATGGTACTCAGGGCTGTGGGTGGGGTCGGACATGGTCGAGGTCTAGTATGAGCCAACCGCTGACAAGAGCCGTTCAGGTCTTCAAGAGAAAGTGGTAAGCAAGCTGCATTTAGGCAGATCGGATAAGTGTATGCGCGTTGGGAACGAGGGGACGGGGTTCGGTCTGCTGCAGCTGACGGCGAGGAAGCGGTGCTTGCGGGTGAGGAGAGCCCCGAGGTCGTCTTACCCTGTGCGGCGCGTAGCATCCAATTGCTCCCGTGTTTCTTCTTTTAGTAACAGCCAATGTTGTTGAGTTGCTGCTTCACTGGCTGCTTATTTCGGCAAAGTATTGAAGGAGATATCTGCGGCTGAATGGTATAACATCTGTGCTACGTGACTGCAAAAATCTTTGTAGCTAAGGGTACTAATCTTCTCTGTGCAACGAGTCGCACGATGCACGTGCATTACCCCACGCGATACGGACGGGTTCAGGGATCCCGCCCTGGCGGTTGCTTTGCAGCGGTCTTCTCAGCGCGCCGACAAACATTGGTTCGATTCCAACCAGGAGCATGAAACTATTGTTACAGGACCATTGATACAACACAACAGATGCTCATGAAGTGAAAATGAAATAATAGAATGACAGAATTCAACACGGACCGTGCCGACAGCCAGGGATGCAGAGACTGCGCGTAAAGCAAGCCGCTAGTCTCTGATCCGCCCCCAAGCTTCCCAACCTCGCCATCGTGTGCCCCCTCTGCCGCCTTTGCCAACTCCCTTGGTACCTCCGCTCGGAACTCCGCTCCCAGCGCGCCCCTCCATAGCCCAGATGACGTCCCGGACCTCGACCTTGCGACGATTGTCTTTGGATTCCTCCTTGAGGCTCTGAAATGCTCGGCCCCATCCACTGGCAGCGTTCTTCTTTCCTGCTGCTGTTGTAGGCGGGGGGACTGGAGCCGGGGTTTCCACCTCTTTGGGCTTGTCCTTATTCAGCTTCTTCAACGGCTGAATTGGGGCTGCGGCTGCGGCCGCACCAGCCTGCAGCCACGAGTACTTGCTGATCGTGTTGCCGGCAGCACGCATTGCAACCGCGTCCGACAGCCGTTTCCTGACGTCTTCGCTCATATTGCGAGCGGCAACACCAGGGCCCTCCTTCTTTTTCTTCTTTTTCGGCTGTTCCTCCTCCGTGGCGGCATCACCGTTCCCGTTGGTAGCCTCCTCTCGCTCACGCTTCTTCAGCCGTGCCTGAATCTCGTTGTCCCGTTGCACCCGTTCGATCGCAGCAATCTGCTTGCCAATATCGCGTGTTATCTCTTGAGACCACATCGGCAAAGGAGGCGCAGACGGGTCGCTAGTGGAGGCGGCAGGCTGAGGGTAGAGACCAGGCGGGCGAGTGACACCGTTCGTCGCGGGCTGTCGATTCTTGCTCGCAGCAAGGGCGCCACGTAGTAATGTGGAGATGTGTGCTTGAGCAGCGAGCGCAATGTAGGATGCTGCATCGGGTGATACAGTCTTGATACTGTGACCTGAAGCTGTCGTAGCGTCAGGACACCACTATCAATCGGACAGGATCTTGTATGACTCACCCGTTGCGGTTACTCGCTTCATGAGCGCGTTTGGCGGAATAAAGTTCTGCTTTCGTGTTCGATCGTCCCGTGGATGCAGAACAGCAGGGTATGAGCCAGGCACAGCGTCATACGTGCGATGTATAGCGTCCTCTTCAGCCTAGAGTACTAATCAGCTCCTGCGACACATGTGAGACATGCAATGAGCGCACCCTGAGATCCACCCCAGCGCTCCCTAATGCATCATTGATGGTCTCCTTGTTCTCTGGCTTCTGTGCCGCTGGTCGTCCCCTTCTTACTACACTAGAGCCAGGCAATGCATACTGCGCTTGCTGCTGCTGCTGTTGTTGCTGTTGCAGAAGCTGCTGCGCATACTGGGAGTAAGGTGGTGGCTGCTGCGTCTGCTGTTGAGCTTCTTGCTGAGCTGGCTGGGACGACTGGGAGGATGATTGGGATTGTTGAGATGCCATTCGCTGCTGGTACGCTTGGTACGCGACAGCGGTTGACTGCTGCTGGAATGCGGACGCTGCAGCGGCCTGTCCGCCCGGTGTGGTCACTGGTGGCGGAACACCGTAGTACTCGTAGTATTTGCGCACGTACTCGTCCCACGCTGCCTGGTCTTGAGCGGAGAGCCGTGGCTGCGATTGCTGCTGCGAGGCGGAAGGTTGAGAGGAGCTGGACGCCGTTCGTTGGGTAGGAGGAGGAAGATTGGCGACAGTCGGGGGATAAACGCTGCTACAGCGCGTGCGTTAGAAACACAACGATGGAAGCGCGAGGAACCGAGCTAACGCGGCCTGGAGTGATGGGTCAATCGCACTATCCATTTGCGATTGCAATTGGGAAGGTTGGGGAGTCGGATATTGTTCTGTATGTTGAAATTAGCATACATATGCAGTCTACAGGAGCGCACACGTACGCCGAGGATACCCAGTGGTTCCTCCGGCTGGCAAGGCCAAGCCGCCATTCGCGGCTTGACCTGGCGTGTACACACGCCCAGGAGTAAGGGCCGCCGTTGCCCAGCCTGTTGACTGCTGTGGAAGAGCAAGTCCGCCGTCGAGTTTCGGGCGCTTTGATGCTTGTTGGCGGGACATGGTAATCGTGGACGGCGAGGTCGTGCAAGGTCGTGCCTCCCTGAGTTGGACCTGGTGGTCGCGAGGCGGAGAAGGACGCAATCCGGGACCAAATTCTTGGGTACACCGCGGAGTTTGAACCCTAGCGCACGGACCATTGACTTGTTTATCTCCACTTAACTTACCTTACTTGGAGTTGACGTGTCTCTGACGCGAAGGAACTCTTAGCATGCCAGCCATTGGAGTCATCTACCCTGAAAGCTATTCAAGAAACGATGCTGTACCTTGCCGGTTGTCCTTATCGCCTCGACGACACAACCCACCTTGCCGCGGCCCTGGATTTGCTGTACTGTCTCATTATCTGGCTTTCCACGTGTTCTCTCGTATCTCCCACCTCAGCAAGACAACTCGACCATGAAGAGGAGTGCGTTGACTTGAGTTGTGATTGATGATTCCCTTGTACACAGCCAACTAGTCACCTGGGTCGCGTGCTCTCGTAGGCGGCCCTGGTCGTGTTGGCGTATTGTTCGGCTTTTGCACATAATGGCACATTGGCCGGCGTTCGTGTCTAACTCCTATCACAGTCTTGATCCGTCGATCAGCTGTACTGAACATTCTGATGGCATGCTGTCATGGCTCGGAGCTTGTCGCTCGGTTGGTTGCTGCTATCCGCGCTGCGAGCGCCTGCCTCGTGTTGGACATGCGCCCGAAACGGTTGCAAGTCACGTGCGGGCTTGCGTGTACGCATCCCCCCCAGAGCCCTTAATAGGACCAGTGCCGCTCTCCTCTTGTCTCTGAACGCTCTTTCGTCCACAACCGCCGAGTCACTATGGTTCGCGCTATATTCCATTCTTACCCTCCTATGTCTATTCCGCATTATCAGCAACCCTTCGCCGGAGTTGCTCCGCAATATCAGTCCAAGGAGAAGCAGAAGAGCGCTCTGGGATACCCGTACGTAGTATACGTCTCTCCATGGCCATTGTCTCACAGGCATGTCAGGCTGGAAAACCAAGCGCTTTACCTGTTGGGCACGTCTCTCCCACCAAGTCCCTTCACCGAAGATCGCTCTATCACAGCCTGGACGCTCGCCTGCGCCATGGATGACGGCACGACGGTCGTGCGTATACATGAAGCTCAGGAATTTCGTAATGCGCGCGGCCAGTTCTGGCGCAGATCATACACCGCCCTTCATGAAGTGCATTCTCATCCCAAGGTCAACACGATCCTGAAGGTTGCCGGTGCGCATATGGCGGGCTGGGATGCCTACCATGAGATGGTCAATACGGCGCTCAAGGAGTGGAATAACTGCCAGGGGAAGGGCTTCAACTTTGACGATCCACGGGGTACGAGGGACGACGTCATTTCTCTGCTCCGAATGTTCGAGAACGAGGATCGTCAACTGATGTTTTCTGCTGAAGAGCTCGCCGAAATCCTGGCTAAGTACGAGGAGCTGGCAGACTCAAGCCCTGGACGCTGCTATAGCGTTTTCCAGCTGTTCAGAAGCTCTGGCACCGACAGGGAACCCTCGAGCTCAGATAGTCTCTCCGTTGCCTCAACCAGTTCCAGCCTGTAAGTGCCCGCATTCGTGACTCATTGTCCGTGTGACTCATTCATAGCAGGCAACCTGCGAGTATGTACTACAAAGCCCCTTATCGTCAGACCCTCTACCTGGTGGTGCTCGACTGTCCATCTCATGTAGAAGCAAACAATGAACTCGGAATGACTTGGGCTATCGCATATCCGGACAACGACGGACGTCTTCGCTGTTTTCAACAGCTCTCACAAGCCGTGTGCGGCAGCACGCACGCATGGGGGCCGTATCTTCACGAATTCCGCGCTCGTCGCGTTTTCAGGCTGTCCGAGCCAGGCCGTTTCACACGACGCGTTCTCAACGCATTACTCAGAGCCAAATTCGGCGAACCACTATCGCTCAGTGCCGCTGCACTCGAGGGAGATACTGTAAGCCTAGTGCCGTCAGACTATCGTGAGGTCGTACGCTTGATCAAGCATCTGGGAGGCATGACATGTCTTCCAAACCTCTTCAGCTTCGAAGAAGAACTGGAGCAAGTGGACGCGGACGTGAGGGCGGAGGTGTTGGATGAAATGGAGTCGGCTTTGTGGGGTGGTCGCCGGGAAGCATCCGTCAGACCGGGGGGTGACTCGTTGGAAATAGTTTTTCAGTTGATCCTGAATTGAACGCATGTTGTCCGTTAGCAAATACGCTCCAGACGGCGAAGTCAGCTAGCTGCAAGCGACGTAAGAACTGTGGTCGCGTTTGCCGTGCGGCCCAGAACGTCGGACTGGCCTATTACGGGTGACTATGGACTCGCTCGCCACAAAGAAGTAGCCTATGAGTCATATGGCTTACAGTCCTAAGTCCTTCAGAAATAGCAAGCGCTTATTTGGTCGCCCGAGTCCCTCCACAAACATAAGCTTGCCTCCACCGGCACCGCCACATCGGAATCGGCTTCCCCACCCGATGAGCTCCCGGTCGGCATGAGAGCGCAGGGTCCCCGCTGGCCAGCAAGCCCAGCCCGTGTCCGTTCCAAAGCCGTCCGACGTCGTCGCCATCTCGCCTGCACTCGTCGAATGTCCTCGACGTGAGGTTATCGGGGACGGCGGTCTTGCTCTTTGCTCAGCTCCTACTCTTTGCTTGATACAAGTGACGAGTGTTGGAGCTTGTGCGGTGCAGCTCCGGGTTGATAGGGCCTTATCGCCGCGCTTCAACTTTCAGTCCACGTCACTCCCACCCCTCTGTAATCCCTCTCCCGATCGTACACCACCACACCACTGGCAGTGAGGAAGGATGGCCGAACCCGCGTCACTCAGATACAGGCGGCTCGCAAGCTTTGCAGGGTCGGTCGTGAGCGCCGTAGGGGCTGGGACGAACTATGTGCGTTGGGCATCCTCCCAGGCAAAATATAGTACTGACCGTTTGGGTAGGCGTACTCTGGTAAGCTGAATGGGGAGAACGAAGAAACGTGAGGTATTGACAACGTGCAGCGTACGCTCCCCAACTGGGCAACCGCCTCCAGCTCAGCTCCACCGACCTCAACATTATCGGCGCCGCAGGGAACCGTACGCCCCTGCACTTCCTCCTCATTATAAGGTGCACTAACTCGCCCTCGCAGTGGGCGTCTACCTCTCCGGCCCCTTCTGGGGTTTCGTCGTCGATAAGCGCGGTCCCTCGCTCCCGCTCCTCGTCGCAAGTGGTCTCCTCATCTCCGGCTACATGGGCATCCGCATGGCCTTCGATGGCGTGCTGATCCTCCGCGGCGGATGGGAACTAGGCATGCTAGCCCTGTTCGGCTTCTGCACAGGCTCGGGCGGGAACGCAGGGTTGACGGGCGCCGTGAACGCCACGGCAAAGAGCTTTCATGATCGGACGGTACGCTTGCCCCTGCTGTTGATGGGCGAGGGCACCATGCTGATACGGGTGTACAGAGGGCAACAGCAACAAGCGTCGTCCTCTCCGGCTTCGGCCTCTCCGCATTCGTCTTCTCCACCCTCGCAGCAACACTCTTCCCGGGCCAGACCAGCGCCTTCCTCCTGACCGTCGCGCTCGGCACATCGCTCGCGATGCTCATCGGCTGGCTCACCGTGCGCGCCGTGCCCCCGCACCACGAAGCACTTGCGGACCCTGCTTTCCCACACACGCATACACACGTGCACGCAGCGGAAGAGGCGGCGTTCGACCCAATGCACTCCTCCTCCGAGTCGGGGACGGAGGAGGAGCCGCTGGAGGAGCTAGACGAGGCGTATGAGGACGAAGCGGAGCCCACGTCCACTTCTGGCCTGCTGGGCACGACCATTGTGCGGGAGAGGAACCCGAGCTTCGAGTTGTCCCCTCCACGCTCGGCTAGCCCGGCTATTGGGGAAGCGCATAGGCGGCTGAGCAGCAACAGGAGAAGGGTGAGCAGCGGGAGGAGGACGGAGCTCGTCAAGCCGCCCGAAATGGCCGTGGATATCCATGGCAGTCAGCTGCTGCTCAATATTGACTTCTGGATGCTGTTCGTTATCCTTTCGTGCTGTGCGTATTTTCCTACACCTCAAGATGCAGATGCTGACGTGTGGGGGGGATAGTGAGCGGCACGGGCTTGATGTGGATCAACAACGTTGGCAGCGTAGCACAGGCGTTGTGGCGATACAACCACCCCGAGGACCCGGACGGGTTCGCAAAGCTGCAGGCCGCCCAGGTGTCTATCGTCAGCATCTTCAACTGCCTGGGCAGGATTCTCATCGGTGCGTCACTCCATTACCTACTAGGTGTTCAAGCCAGTGCTGACCAACCGCAGGTGTGTCGTCCGACGTCTCTTCGCACCACCTAGGCGCAAAACGCTCCTACCTGCTCTCCTTCGTCGCCCTCTCATTCATCGTCTCCCAGCTGGTCGCCTCGCGCATCGAGCGCGCTACCCACCTCTGGGTAGCATCCATGCTGCTCGGGCTCTCGTACGGCGCCGTCTTCGGGATAATGCCCATGGTATCCCTCGAGTGGTTCGGCATGGGCCACTTCTCCCAGAATTGGGGGTTCCTCTCCCTCTCCCCGCTCATCGGCGGGAACCTGTTCAACGTCCTCTTCGGAAGGAACTATGATGCGCACTCGCGGCCCGTCGCCGTCGGCTCGGACAATAGCACTGTAGCGGCTGTGGGCGAGTTCATCCGCCTGGCAAAACGCGCCGGCGGAGGCGTCGCCGACCCGCACAAGCAATGCTTTGACGGCCGGCTGTGCTACGTCGATTCTCTCACGCTCACAACCGTGGCCTGCTGCGCAGCATTCCTACTAAGCTTCTGGGCTGCGTGGCGCGATCGCAGGCGCAGTGCGCGGAGGGAGGGGTGGACGAGTATTGGCGAGGCGCCGAGCAAGTAGGGGCGATGCGGCTGACGCTTGAGCACACTGTGGAGGTGCAGCCGGCGGCATACGTGGGGCAACTGAGGGAAGGAGTGGACATGCTGCCGCAAGTGGAGAATCCGCGGCCGGCATCAGTGGATGTCGGCTGCCAGCCTGGGATAGGCAGCAGTGATGTCTTCAGGACGGGATCGGTGATATCTTGTGTATTTTGTAGAGTCTCCCTTTGGCTTTCCCGTTAGACTTCATCTCCTACTATACACCTCGGCAACCTAGAGAAC
The DNA here is from genome assembly GCA_001630345.1 of Calocera viscosa TUFC12733. Taxonomy (NCBI): domain Eukaryota; kingdom Fungi; phylum Basidiomycota; class Dacrymycetes; order Dacrymycetales; family Dacrymycetaceae; genus Calocera; species Calocera viscosa. The sequence goes on along the minus strand of KV417299.1, from coordinate 236,804 downwards.
TCAAGCTGTCTATATCATCTTTTCGTGCGGCTTGAATGTGAGGACACTCTTCACCGTTGCGCAAAAGCTCGGCCGTTGTGAGCCCGCGTCTATAGAGCTACCCGTACCCGCTGCCCCTCAGAAACAACTCAAGCGACTGCTTGACAGATCTTCACGCTGTTGACATCGGCGTTACAGGGGTGAAAGCACGTACTCGTCGGTACATCGGTCCGACAATGGCACCCTCGGGTATATGATCGCGTCGCCGCCGGAACGGCGGCCGCGTCGAGCTTCTTGATAGGAGCGAGCGCCGGCACGGAACAACAAATGAAAGCTGGAAAGTCGAGCCTTGCGGTGCGTGCTTGCGAAGGGAGCATGTGGGGTACAGTGTATCCCCAAGCGAGCCTGGACAGCTGGTCGGCCGCGTTGGTCCGGCTGCACTCTTCCTCATCCGGAACGCCAGGTGCACTGTGTCCGGGAAGTCGTTTCCTCTTCTTGCAATAGGACGGGGGCCGAGGAATCTGGGCTCCAAGCTCATTCAAATAATTAATGGAGGAATTAATGGTTATGTTCAGGCTGCAGGCGCTTGAGCATGCTCAGGATATAGTGTATGCCCACTCTTGTCCGCTTCCATCCAGCTATGCTCCATCACCCCCCAGCGATGTCAAGCATGTTAGGTTTCGTAAAAGTGGAGCGTTGAATGCAGCTAATGCTCGCATGGTTGTCGTAGGTACGAACATCGACTCAAGTGTATGATTGTCCAGAGATGATGGAATGATGAGGAAGAACCGCAAGGGACTCGTGACGCATGTCAGTGATTTGCTAAGCGGATATTTCGTAAGGTCCCTGACTCGGCTGGCAGATCCCGTGCTTCTTTTTTCCCGCCTTCACTTTGGAAGAGAAGGCTAGTGCTTTACTTCATTCATGGTTTCTCGATGGGGATGAAGGTCACTTGCATCGAGTGCCTGCGGCCTGCGGTCTGAGTTGACCTCGTCTTTACTGGGAGATCCGATGTGTTTTTGCCCGTGAAGGGCCCCCCGGACGTGCTCCACGTCGACGGGATGCTTCGCCCGCGAATGCCGCTCCCCACGCCAGGTCATGACATGAAATCAGGGCTGTAATATGCTGCGGACACGTTGATCCCCACGTCAACCGGGATGTCGTACGGCTGAATTTCACTGTCAAACCCCTGTCTTGGCTGTCGTTTTCTCACCGGCTCATCCCACAATAGACTCGAACCGCTAGCATTCGCATGGGCCGACATGGACCGGCATGGGCCGCCACGGCGTGACATCATCATTCCTTCGTGGCTCAGCCTGCTATTGGTTGACTAGATGCGGAATGCTCTTCCATCGTCAGGGCCACCGTGGAGGGCTGCATGTGTGGAAGCGGCGACCACGTTCCAAAGAGGCAACGAACGCTCTTGCCTACCTTTTGGAGCACCAGTCGCACAACCTATATCTTCTTTCATTCTGTTGGCTTCTTTCCAAGAACACCAACCCATACACTTCTGCCGCCGATAATGACAGACACTTGCCCGCATAATCGGAGGTCGAGACCGGACCACCCGTACGTATAAGACTGGTAGATCAGTTTCACGCCTTCAAGCCCCAACAGCTCTCAGCAAGGATGCTGACTCTACCGTCTTACAATCTCTTCGACGTGCTGGCTGTCTCAGTATGTGGCAGTGTGATTTTTGCACTCGTTAGGCGCCTTTTCCTTCGCTCGAAAAGTACGAAGCTCGCTGGCCCTAAGCGCACCAGCTGGCTATGGGGTTACACAAGGGACCTACTTGCTGGCGTCAGCGGTGACTACTTCGAACAATGGCAGAAGGAGTTCGGAGATGTGTACTGCATTCCTTCTGCAGGAGGAGTAAGTTTACTGCCAATATTCGTGTCAGGAAACATACTGAAGAACATCTAGGGAGAGCGGACCGTCTTCATGGATTCTCGTGCCATCTCGTACATCCTCAACACTAATGCATATAACTTCGTCCGCCACAAGGGAAATGTCAGCCTGCTCAAACGAATGGTAAGGAGAGGTCGATTTCAACCATGGCGTTAACTCATTAAGTTAGCTCGGCGGAGGGATCTTGACGGTTGAAGGTGAGACCACGCTGATTCGGTCCCTGTTGCATTGCCATACTTACCGAAATGTAGCAAGGGACGCTCATCAGCGGTACGTTTGTGTCTGTTGAAGATGCGGCAGGAAGCTCAGCCTTTCTAGACATCGCAAGTCCATGAGCCCTGGTTTCACCATAGCTTCGATACGCTTCTTCACAACAATTTTCTTGGGTGCTGCATGCAAGGTCGGTTCTATGCCGTCATAGATATGGTCAGTCGTTGAACGGATCCTGTAGGTGAGGGATCAATGGCTTTCTAAGATGGCTGCGGAGAGCAACGAGAAAGACATTGTCCTTAACGTTGAGTACTGGTACGGACTATTCTAAAGGCCCTTGTCCAATCTTGCTGATCCCTGTCTTAGGATGAACGCAATCTCTTTTGTGGGTGCCAGAGTGATGTATATCTAATGCAGCTCACTAACTACGCCCAGGAATCTATTGGAGAAGCGGGCTTCTCCCACGATTTCAAATGCATGGACGGTGAACTACCCCTTATCGGAAAACTCTTTACCTCCCTGGGAAAGAACAGCGGGAATGTGGCTTCCATGATTGCAATCGCTATGGTTCAAGTATTTCCGGTGGTGGTCTCACTTCCCCTCGGACGGAACATTGCTTTTGATCAGCTTCAAGCCGCGATGAGGTCTATTGCTCAGGGTATTCTCGGTGACCGGAAGGTAGTGTCAGACGCGGTGTCAGACGAGCGTCGTTCGCTTGTTGCCTCTATCAGTCAGTGGTCTATTGTTTGTTTGTTTTGCATCTGCTAACCATCTGAGTAGTGAAGGCCGAAAATCGTAGCCTTACGCAGGAGGAAGTAATTGCGGAAGTGAGTTGATCCATTTGTCAGGCAGGTTAAGTTTAACGGTGTCCAGATCAATACACTCCTACTTGCTGGATTTGAGACTACGTCATGTGAGTATTCCATTCTAAGGCCTTCGTACAGCACGCTGAGGGCTATATGTAGCAAGCATGACAGTTCGTACTGCGCCCCATCTAGATGGGAAGGACTCTTATCCCGTTGTAGTGGTGCCTCCACGAGCTCTCCATGAACCCCCGAGTCCAGCAGAATCTGCGCGACGAGCTTGTTAAATTCCCGGAACCGACTCACGAACAGCTGGCGACGGAAATGCCCTATTTGAATGCGGTTGTCCAAGAGACGTTGAGGACTCATCCAGCTGTCCCAGAGAATCATCGCCGCGTATGTGACCCGTATGTCATCGCGTTCGTACACTGAAGCAGTCTGAAGGCCATAAAGGACGACTCGATCCCGTTACAGAACCCCATCACCACCGCGTCCGGCAAAATCGTCGACCACATCGAAGTGCGCGCCGGTCAGGGTGTGATGATCTCGATTGAAGCTATGAATCGGTCCAGCCTCATTTGGGGACCTGATAGTCATGAGTTCAAGCCGGAGCGCTGGCTCGATGGCAACTTGCCGAAGAAAGTCACTGACATCCAGGGCTTCCATCATTTGCTGACGTTCATCGACGGGCCCAGGTAGGAGCCTTGAGCTTTCGTCTTTCACATATTCTGATCCCAGTGATTACGTAGAAACTGCATCGGAAAGAACTTCGGTGAGCATGAAGTACAGAAATTGTGAGACATCGACCTGATCTAGGCAACGCTTTCTACCTCAGCTGTTGCGGAGTTCAAGGTATGCTTACTCTGTTTCCCCCGTGAAAACGACCGTTCTAAAGTCCTCATTAGGCAGCCTTATCCGTCTTAATCCAAAACTTCTCGTTCGCTCCACTGACCGATGGCTCTGATGCTCACCGTGTCCGTACGCTGGTTCAGCGCGTTCGGACCACTGGGCAGGAGGGGTTTCTACTGCGCGTGAGCAGGGTCGACGCCGACTGAACAATTCTGTATGAAATACGGGTGTTACAGTACAAGGCTCTACGTTTGAAAAACACGTAAAGAGCCATAGTTACTTTGGGACGTGTCCGCTGGTTGGGATCGGTTCGCCATTGGTGCATCGGTATTGTGAATGAATAGTTGAGTTTTACGTAGTGATGATGGAACTATCCTTCCTGAAAGTCCGTGTTAGATCCTTTTCACGGCCTCGGTGGAGAGTCACTGAAGATGGACTCTATTCATGACATAAGACCATACAATTCTGTGTCGTGTTAGATAAACAAGAGATGTTCTCTTTACTATCGCTAACTCTTTCCCTCTGTGCCGCAAACAGGAGATTAAAGGTTTTGTTGGCATGATGCTCAAGACCGACATGGGGTCCCTAGGTACTGTACAGTTTATGTAAGCCGATGGGACGCGGACACAGATGGACTGTCGAATGTCCTCCTATTGTCACAGAACCTCTGCCCACGCCATGTCGAACCCGATAACTCAGGCATGATTGCGGGTGCGGCAGCGCGCGTAGGGAAGGACGAACGAACATTAGGCCGAGCTGCCGAAGTGAGTGGTGTTGGCGGAGGGTACTGCATCCGACGTTCATGAGGGCTTAGCGAAGGCGAAACGCAAAGGGCCTGCCTTTGGGATGCATGTCGAACGGCCGGACGGTGAGAAAAAGACAAGATGCTGCGGACCTGGGAGGAACAATGGAGGCGTGGCAGGACAGAAACAGAATCTCTGGTGTGCGATATATGTGCAAGTTCCATTCCTTGCCAGTCTAATTTTCGGTCGGTCGATACATTTTGGCGATCCAGAAGACCTGGCTTGCCTGCATTACCGCACGAGGCGGATTTCATGTAAGGACAGCAATGGTTTGCCGTGACAGCGCAGACTTTGAAAGGGCCGTCAACACTCTTCCTACGCCAGTACATCCAGGGTTCGATCTCTGTGTTGCTTCCACGTACCCATCGGGAAAGCACAGCCAAGATATTCACGTCGTTGATAGGCGTGCAATCAGTACAGCGGTACGGATGAGATCCTCGGCAAGCTGGCATACGTGGCCTGGTCGAGTGTACGGACCCCGCCCACGCCCCTTGACAAGAATGAATGTCGTTGGGAAGGAAGAATGAGGATCAAACTTCTAACAATGTCAGGGGTTCGTGCATGTGAAGGTGCATGTGAAAGAAGCATGTGCGTCAAGCGAGGGTGGACTCCACGGGACCGAACCACCGGCTGCCCGATTGGGCATGATGGCTGCCACGTTCTTCCCATTCTTTGTGCGTGGGTGCCGAGAATGTTTGGCGCACTCTCATTTTGGAATAGATGCTCTCAGGATGAAAGCGACTCAAATCCGACGGCTGCTCTGCAAGCCATGAATTCTCGATCTCGTGGAGGGATGTCGAGCTTTGAAAGTGTGCAGCGAACGGAATTAAGACGTCGTAGCCTAGGGTCGAGACTCGGCAACGCCTATCTCTGCTCATTGGTCCGAGAGGACGGAATGACGAAGGAAGATGGTATGGCCGCCGCCGTGCCTTGTCTGTACTGCATGTACCCCTGGGATTTGCTAAGCCAATCTGGCAAGGTTGCTGACTCAGTTAGCAAAGTCCCGTGCTTTTCCCGCCAGCAATCTTGGAACAGAAGCTCTACCGTTGACTCCATTGTTGGCCTTCTCCATGCGGAATAAGCTCTTTCTCCCCCAATATCGTCTGATCTCAGCACATGCTTTCGGCCCCCTTGTGCCCATGAAGTGTCCCCTTGCAGCTGCTCCACGTCGCCAAGTCGCTTCTTTTGCAAATGCCGCGCCCCGCACAGCTGGTCATAACGTGAACTCAGGGCCGTGATATAGTGAAGGGGCCGTCATTCACATGTCAACCAGGATGCTTCTGAATGTCTATGTCCATTCGTGGTCAAACCTCCCTATTACCAGTGTCGTTTCTCAACGGCTTATTTGTGTTGTGCTCAGCCTGCTGGTTGGGCATGTATAGGACGCCACATTTGGTGTCGATGGTTGCCTAATGGTTGCCTACAGACGGAACACTCTGTACCTTAAGGTCACGTTTCAGGTGGACGGAATCGTAGGAGAGCCGCGAAACGCGCGTCCAGACGGCAGTGTTCGCTGGAAATAGTTCATTGGGAACGAGCGCAGTATGTAACTTCCTCTAGCACCTCGGATTCACTCTCGAGAACCCCAACGCATACACTTCCCCCGCTGATAGTGACAAGCACTTGACCACATAATCGGCTGCAGAGACCGGACCGCTCGGTGTATATATTGCAGTGCAAGACTCCTCTCAAGCCGTCAGCTGTTACTCTGTCGGCTCAGCGAACATGCTCTCCCTACCCTCTTTCAACTCCCGCGATCTAATGGCTCTCTCATTCTGTGGGGGCCTGCTAGTGATCTTCGCGCTCGTCGGAAGTATCATTCGCCGCTCGAAAGCTACCAAGCTCGCCGGTCCCAGACGCACAAGCTGGCTGTGGGGCTACACAAGGGTTCTGCTTGCCGGTGTCAGCGGCGACTATTTCGAAGGATGGCAGAAAGAGTTCGGAGATGTGTACCGCCTTCCATCCGCAGTAGGGGTAAGCTTACTACCCCCCTCAAACTACCTGCGACCTTTTGTGAACACCTTCTAGGGAGAGGAGACCGTCTTTATGGATTCCCGTGCAATTTCCTACATATTCAACACCAACGCCTATAATTTCATTCGCCACCAGGGCGGTCGGAACGTGATCAAACGCATGGTGAGCAGGGCTTGTCCCATTGACAGAGCACAGTAGTTGATTCAACACCTTAGGTGGGGGGAGGGATCCTGACAGCTGAGGGTGCGTTAACATGCTACTCGTCCTGGAGAACGTCCTTCTCATTCCCTTTTGACAGGGGATTCGCATCGCAGGTACGTGGTGTCCGGCTCTTGAAAAATAAATGTTGAAGCACTTCATTGAAGGCATCGCAAGTCCATGAGCCCTGGATTCAACGTAGCTTCAATCCGATTCTTTACCACCATCTTCTTGGAGGCCACTTACAAGGTTTGTCTTCGGATGCCGTGAGTATCAGTTGCATTGAAAGACATCTGCAGGTGCGGGATCGTTGGCTTGCCATGATGGTGTCGGAGGGAACCGGGAAAGAGTTCGTCCTGAATGTTGAGCACTGGTGAGTAAAGCTATTTTAGCGCCCCTCACCAGCATTGCTGAGAACCAGACAAGGTTGAATGCCATCTCTTTTGTGGGTGCACGTCCAATATATCATGTTACAGTGCTTTGCCAATCGTTCTCAGGATTCTATCGGGGAAGCAGGATTTTCTCACGATTTTAAATGCATGGAGGCCAAGCCCCCCGCGATCGTCAACACATTCACCTCGATGGGAAAGAACAGTGGAGATCTGGCCTCAATTATTGCCATTACGCTCGTTCAAGTCCTTCCATGGGTCGCTTTCCTTCCCCTGGGAAGGAACGTTGCCTTTGATCAGATGCAAATCGGGATGAGCTCCATCGCCAAAGGATTCCTCAAGGACCGAAAGGCAGTGACGCGAGAAGTGTCAGATGAACGTCGTTCTCTTGTTGCCTCTATCCGTCAGTGGTCTATTGGGTTTTCATTGCGTCGGCTAACCATCTGAGTAGTGAAGGCCGAAAATCATAGCCTTACTCAAGAGGATGTAATTGCGGAAGTGAGTTGATCCATTTGTCACACCGGTTAAGGTTAAGGATGTCTAGATCAATACCCTCCTACTTGCTGGCTTTGAGACTACGTCCAGTGAGTGGTAGCGTTTTTTGCTGCACAAGCCATGCTTACGGGTTGTTTGCAGCGAGCATGGCGGTACGTATGGTGCAACGACGAATCGAGATCTGGATGTATCTTATCCCAATTTAGTGGTGCCTGCACGAGCTCTCCATGAACCCCCGAGTTCAACAGAAGCTGCGTGACGAGTTTGCTAAGTTCCCGGAACCAACTCACGAGCAACTGGCCGCGGAAATGCCTTATCTGAACGCGGTCGCCCAAGAGACGTTGAGGACTCATCCGGCCGTTCCCCAGGTTCCTCGTCAAGTACGTCATTCCTTTGATATCTCCATGTTGCATTGCTGGACAGTTTCAAGGCCATCAAGGATGACTCCGTCCCGCTGCAGAACCCTATCACCACCGCATCGGGCCAAGTTGTCGATCACATTGAAGTCCGAGCCGGCCAAAGCGTTCTGATTCCAATAGAAGCTATGAACCGGTCTAGCCTGATTTGGGGACCTGATAGTCATGAGTTCAAGCCGGAGCGCTGGCTCGATGGCAACTTGCCGAAGAAAGTCACTGACATCCAGGGCTTCCATCATTTGCTGACGTTCATCGACGGCCCGAGGTGAGCCTCGGTCCTTTTCCTGTTCCACATCATTTACCCATTTGCCCGTAGGAACTGCATTGGAAAAAACTTCGGTAAGCGGTGACAATGTAATGAATCTGAGAAACCGAACTGATGACCATTACCTCAGCTGTTGCGGAGTTCAAGGTATGTTGATCGTCGAAAGTGCGATCCTTTCTGAAGTCATCTCCAGGCGGCTATTTCAGTCCTTATCCGAAACTTCTCGTTTGCTCCGCTTAACGACGGTTCCGACGTCCACCGTGTCCTCACGCTGGTTCAGCGCGTTCGCACCAAAGGACAGGACGGGCTCTTGCTGCGCGTCAGCAAGGTCGAGGTGGACTAGGGACTGACGTCGTTGTCTCAGACCACAAATTTTATGTTCCAGCCCACAGAAGTGGACATGCATGCGTGTTCATTACGAAGTGGGGTATGCAATGATGGGGATTGGCTTTTGTTACTCGAACACCGGTTTTGATGAAACGTGGTAAAGAATAGATTTTATGCAGTAGTTGCGAAAGTGTATTCCCTGCGCCCTTTCGTCAGAGCTGGAACTCAGGATCAAGGGGAAATGAGGACGACTCACGTATCAGACAGCCCCACACGGTTTCGCGTCGTGTCATACACACTATAAAAGCGTTCTCTGCCTGCTCGTCAGTTCCTCCAATATAGAGCAAGGGAGAAGATCACGGACAAGAACTTCTGCCCCAGTACAAAGTCGAACCCCGCGCCCGAGTCGCTGCCCATCGGCCCGATATACGAATAGTAGTGCCCATTGCGGCCGCCGTACGCCGCAACCTCGCTCTGGGGGATGAGCTGTGCGCCGGCGGAGAGGGTGAACGCGCGCCCGCCGATGGTGAAGTTGAGCGACTGGATGGTGCTGGCTTGCGAGGCGGGGACCTCAAGCAGGCCGGTGATAGGGTCGATTGCGGAGCCGGGGATGGCCGCGCGGTACTTGGCGAAAAAGTTGTCCGCGATGTACACTAGTGTCGTGCCGCTGTGTCTGGAGGTTACCTCGCTGACAGTAGGGGAATAGCAGGCAGGCTTACGTATCGACGATGCCCGCGTCGTTCTTGAACAAATTGGTGCTCCCATAGTCCAAGCTGCTGACGTTAAGCCCCCAATAGTACCCGCTCGGCAGCGTCTTCGTCACAGGCACATATGTGATCCCTGCCGCGTACCTCTGCTCGACGCCGCCAAACGTGAGCGCACCATTGACACTATTGTTGCTCGTCGTGGGGGCCAACGCCACGCCCAGCACGCGGTCGGGCACGAGCCGCTGTGTGTAGGCCGTGTCGACCACGGTGGGGATCTCGAGGTCTGCCCCGGGATAAAGGGTTCCTTGCGTCAGCAGCGTGGGGCCCACGCCGAGGATCCCGTCTACCCCAGGGAATTGCGCAAAGGAGGTGGCGGCCCCGATGGACTGGTTCTTCAGGACGAGCCCGGCGCCGAGCGTGACTTGGTCCAGGTCTGGACGCGCGTGAGACAGCGGGAAGGCGGGAAAGGAAAGGACCTACACTCGTCGCCTCCGAAGTACCCTGAGCCGTACGAAACGTACACCTGCTGTCCCGTCCGTACGGATGTCTTTGTCTTCACGAACGGCTTGCCCGTCCTGTGCACGTCCATCAGCCTTCCTCCCGACTCGGCCGCTTGACGCTTACTCACCCAACAAACGTATTACTGCTCCCCGTGTCGATGACGAGGTTATACGTTGTCGCCGGACTTCCGACGCCAATGACGGCCGTGTACTGCACATACTGGTAGTTGACAGCCGGGATCGACTTGACGCTCGGGCTCGTGTCCTGCGCGCGCATGTTGCCTGCAGAGTAGGGTGTGTACGTGCGCATGGACTGGATGCGCTGCTGTTCGTAGGGAACGAGGCCGAGGAAGCGGGCGGTGCTGTTCTGTTGGGAGGGGGAAGGGGTGGTGGGGACGATGGAGATCGTGAGGAGGTCGGAGCGCGTGGCGGGGCGGGCGAAGGAGGGCACAGCCAGCAGGAGGAGGGCGAAGAGATGCATTGTTGATGGGGATTAGGGTGTTCAAGTCCGTGAGAGTGCAACGAAGGGAATATACAAAGGAGCGTGGGGTTATAGAGAGCGACAGAGACGGCGAGACTTAGACAGGACCAGCGGGGGAAGGACAGAGAGCGCCGGACGAGAGAGAGGAGGTGAAGCCCAGCGAGCTCACCCAGGGACACGACCTGCGCTGTCTCCTTAAGCAAGCTATATACCAAGCTTGTATTACGCGATCCAAGTATCCAGAGCAGAGGTTTGTTATGACGCGCGCAGGCACGCGCACGGGGTAGGGCTAGCTCATGCATGATCGGCCTACGACTGGAATGCAGAGCAACAGGGAGAGCATGTCCAGCGAGCCCAGGTATTCTTAGGCACAGGGCGCAGGCACTTCGGACCGTCCATCGGTGCGTTCCAAAGTAAGAGTCAGACAAAGAAGGCGTGCGGCGACCAGGCCCTTTGATCACGGCACTGGAATGTGCGTTGTTTACCTTCGGCGTTATTTGGCGCGCGTCGTTGTGACGGAGGCTATCGGGGAGGAATCTTGCCGGATTAGGAAATCACGCGCGTGAGGCTACGGCCGGAGGCGCGGATTATCTCGGGTTGGAAGGTTCGGAGGACCGATTTTGGATTCTGAAAATAACCACTTTCGAAATACTGGAGAAATGCTCTGCAATCCTTGTTGTGGAAGGATTATGGAGTTATAGTGGTGCTCGAGGAGGTATGGGGGGCCCTTGGGAAAGTGGCCCGTGCGCGGGGAAATACGGTCGCACAAACGTGCTTTACACGCTCGTTTCCCGCTCTCTTTCGTGCTTACATCTTCCCATCTGCTCTCTGCCATCTTTCTCTGTCCTCTCCTGCGCTTGGGCTACAGCGCACGGTCTTCCCCTGTGGTCAAACAACCACGGATGACTCAAGCTCACAATCTTGCCTCCTTGCGCCCCCGGATCAGCGAGCGCAACTCAATCAGCCGTGCCGGGACGTCGGATCACACAAACAAACTCGAATTACGATGATTCGAAAATCGGCCTGTCACACCTCTACGTGGCGAGAAAAGCGGGCGAAGAGCGGCCCGATGGCCTAGCTGAGTGCCCAGGACCACCAAGGACATGTGCCGGTGGACTTTATGGGCGTGTGAGCGGTGGTAAGGACGTTCGTCGCAGGAGGTCCGGCGGGGGAGTTACGAGGTTGGCATTCTCGCACCACTCAGCAGAGCGGGCAAGGCGAGCTTGAGCCCCGCCCCAACCGCGGTATGCGCTGGCGAAGCGTGGCTGTGCACGGGAGCAATAGGGATGACTACACGACGCGCATCTGCTGTTTTGGTCCCGCCCTATTGTCTGCTCGAGCCATCTCCGCCTCCCACCACCCACCGCATCAGGGCCTTGACTGGCATACGCACGGGCATACATCCACCTGCCCCTCGCCTCCCTTCCCCCGCATACACCTTCCTTCTCTCCTCTTACCATCACCATCCCTGCATTCCAAGCTGCTGCAAGCCGCTCCACGCGCAACACAGCAGCGAAGCTTGATCCCCTCAAGCTCGGTCTCGCCACGCGCGTATGCAGAGTGTCCCCGTGTACGGCCACTGGGAGGAAGACGACGAGCCCTTGCCTTCAGACGACGAGGAACACCAGTACCAAGCGCAGCAGCAGGCACTCCCTCACCCTCTCGATCCCGCCTCAGAGCTCTCCGAGGACCCGCTCCTCCTCTACACCCCAGAGAAGCCATCCGGCCTCAAGGTCAAGGTCGACCTGCGCAGGGCCGCGTACTCCACACCCACACAAGAGAGGATGGTCGGCACCCGTGGAAGACAGTTATCACAAAGCGAGGACGAGTACAAAGAGGAGGAGAATTCGGACCTCCTGGATGACGCCGAAGGCGAGCCGGAGATCCCCGAGATCGATGAACCGATGGCGCCTGTGAAGGACGAACCTAGATACCCTAGACGTGCGACGCGTAACTCCAACGGATCGAGCTCTTCTGCCGGCGCGGCCGTCGTCGCGCCTGCGCAAATCTCACGCTCGAAGAAGAGAATGCGTGTCGATGATGATGAAGACGAGGACGGCGATGAGGATAACTTCACCACTAAGGTCGTCGAGCAGACGACGACTGTCACTCTCCACGGGCGCACGACGTCCCGCCCCGTGACCTACGCCGAGCCCTCGGACGAGGACGACGAGCAGCCTGTGCGTCATGCCGGTTCGCGTCGCACCGCCCATCCACGTGGCTCGCCCAACGGCAAGCCCAAGCGCACTGGCGGCGACTTTGTGGTTGCGGACGAGGGCGACGAGGAGCGTATGGAAGGCGATGAGGAATATGGCAGACCGCGCCGCTCCCTCCGCTCCGCTACTCGTGCAGCCTCGCATCCCTCTGAGCCGCCTGCCAAGAAACGCCGCACGGTGGCGGAACAGCCGCTCACCCAGCGCTCGATGCCCAAGCCTCGCACTACGCGCAACTCGCGCCGTTCCTCTGGATCTGAGGAGTTTGACCCCGAAGCGGTGACCTCGAACGCTTCGTCCGATATCCTCCCGCCTGAGGAGGACATGGCGCTGGACCTGCAGGAGGAGGAGGAAGAAGAGGAGCTCGAGCCTGAGACGAAGCAGTACTCGTTCCGCGAGCGCAAGAGCCGGCCAAACTACGCGCTCCCTGCGCTGCTCACGAATGAAGAGATCGAGCGCCAGCGCAAGGAGGCCGCGGCGGAGAAGGCAGCGAAGAAGGCCAAACGTGCGCCGAAGATGAACTGGAACATGACTGGCAAGGACCTGGGTCGGCTGCTGGGCGAGCCAGAGCCAGATTCGGACGACGATGTCGGCAATACTCCCGGCAAACGCGGCTTGTTCGGCACTAGCATAGGCGCTGGCCTCGCTGGTGCCGGGACGGGCGGCGTCGTCGGCGGCAGCATGTTCGCGGACGGTGCGGGTGTTGGCGGCGGTGGTGTGGCTGGTACCCCGAGCCACCTGGGCAAGATCGGCGGCCAGGACGGCACGGCCGACGCGGACCCGCTCGGTGTTGACCTGAACGTGTCGTTCGAACAAGTTGGTGGTCTTGACAATCGTGAGTCGCGTCCTGCTTCTGTCCGCTGCGCAGAGAAGTGACGGCTCGTTGCAGACATCCAGCGCTTGAAGGACATGGTATTCCTCCCCCTGCAGTATCCCGAGATGTTTGAACACAAGAATATCACTCCGCCCAAGGGTGTGCTCTTTTATGGCCCGCCGGGCACGGGTAAGACGCTCGTTGCCCGCGCGTTGGCCGCTAGCTGCAGTACTGGAAACCAGAAGATTTGTGCGTCCATTTTAAACGTCGGTTGGATATATGACTCATCGGTGTATGCATGCAGCGTTCTTCATGCGCAAAGGTGCCGACGTTCTCAGCAAGTGGGTCGGAGAAGCCGAGCGGCAGCTCCGCATGCTGTTCGAAGAAGCCCGCGCTTGCCAGCCCGCCATCATCTTCTTCGACGAGATCGACGGTCTCGCGCCCGTCCGCAGCTCGCGACAGGACCAGATCCACGCCTCGATCGTCTCCACCCTACTCTCCCTCATGGATGGCATGGACTCCCGTGGCCAGGTCATCGTCATCGGTGCGACCAACCGGCCGGACGCGATTGACCCTGCGCTTCGCCGTCCTGGGCGGTTCGACCGCGAGTTCTACTTCCCGCTCCCGACGCTCGACGCCCGCAAGAAGATCATCGAGATCAACACCTCCAAGTGGAACCCACCGCTGGAGGAGGATTTCAAGCAGCAGCTCGCTGAGCTCACGAAGGGATACGGAGGCGCCGATTTGAGGGCCCTGTGTACGGAGGCCGCAATGAACGCCATCCAGAGGACCTACCCGCAGATTTACAAATCGAAGGACAGGCTCGTCATCCAGCCGGATAACGTCAAGGTGGCAGCCAAGGATTTCATGATTGCATTAAAGAGTGCGTCATCTCTTCTTATGCTATAATGTATAACCCTGACTTGGGTATCCAGTGATCGTTCCATCTTCGGAACGTTCGACGAGCTCTGCTGCCGTGCCGCTGCCGGAACAGCTGAAACCGCTGCTGGAGGAAGCTGTAGACAGGACCAAGGCGGTACTCGATCGCGCGCTGCCACCCACGAAGCACAAGACTGTCTTAGAGGAAGCGGAATGGGAGGATGATGATGGTGGCTTCGAACAGGAGATGAAAATTAAATGTGCGCAACACTTACTTGTCCGTTAATCACAAAGAGCTCACGTCGCATTGTGTATGCAGCGCTGGATTCCCTTCGCGTATATCGCCCGAGAGTGCTCATCCATGGTCCGCCAGGCATGGGCCAGAACTTTATTGCTTCTGCTGCGTTGCATTATCTAGAAGGCCACAACGTCCAGAGTCTGGACCTGGGCACGTTGATGAGTGATTCTTCGAGAGTGCGTCACAGCCTTCAACGAGCCTGCATGCATGCTGATCTTCGACCAGACTCCTGAAGCTGCTGTCGCACAACTATTCACCGAGGCGAAGCGCCATAAACCCTCCATCTTGTATATCCCCGGCCTTATCGAATGGGCTAATGCTGTTACCCCCACTACCCGCGCTACACTCAAATCATGCCTTGACGGCCTCTCGCCGTCTGATCCTGTTCTGCTGCTTGCTATCGTAGAAGGTCCAATGAGGGACGTACCCGCTGACGTCCGCTCCTGGTTCGGTATCGCTATCGACAACCGCATCCGCCTTGATAAACCGACGGAGGACCAGCGCACTGCCTTCTTTCTGGATCTGCTGAAGACTCTCGAGACGCCACCCGACAAATTTGGGGACGCCATGCCGAAGAAGAAGCGAGTATTGGAAGAGCTCCCCATCGCTCCCCCTCTCCCGCCCAGGCAACCTAGCGCCGCTGAGCTGGCTGCTCAGCGTGCGAACGATCAGAGGACCAGGGACAACCTGCGCTGGAAGCTCAGTACGGTGCTGAACGAGCTGAAGCGCAAGTACCGGCGATTCTGGAAAAGTGTTGTTGTGAGTTTGACTCCGCTTTGAAATCACAACTGTGGCTGATTCATTGAAGGACGAATATGGTTTGCCCGAGAACTACTTCGAGCAGATCGAGGAGCCTGAGCCGCAGCAGCCATCGTCGCCATCGCCGCAACAGCCCGCTCAGCCTGCTCAAATAACGGATGGTGCCAGTCAGGAGAATGCGATCGAGGTTGATGGCGAAGCCGTACCGCCCGAAGCTGCACCACCCCAGATCCTTGTCAATGGTGATGCTGCTCACCCGCCAACCTCTCCGATCCCTGCTCCCACACCCTCCGCACCGCCATCGCCTCCGCGGACGCGTACCGCCCGTCTCCTTGATGTCAGCGGAGAAGTTATGCATGAGAAAGTCTTCCACAACGTGTACTTGACACCGGCGGACTTCCTTTTGGACATCGAGCGGATGCTGTACAACGCGGAATTGGCCGATAGACTGGGAACTCGTGATAGGGATCGGCTGGAGAAAGCACGGGAGATGTTTTTGACGGCGAAGGCACTCATGGGAAACTACTGTGATGACATGTTCATCACCGAGTGCCTGCGCATGGCTTCACGAGAAAAGCATAGGCTGGCGGAGGCGGCCGAGAAGGCGGCAGCGGAGCGGGCTGAGAAAGAGAAGAAGAACGGCAAGGGCAAGGCTGTCAACGGCAATGCATTCGGATGCAGAAGCAGTGCCAGGGTCAACGGTCTGGCGCCCGAATTCGGTCCGACGGACCTGGCGGCATTCGAGAAGAACAAGCGGAAGCGGGGCAGCTCGACGGAGAAATCGGACAGCCAATCGGGAGAGAACCTCCAAGACGGTCAAGAGGGCGAGGAGAGAGGCAGGAAGCGAGTCAAGATCCTCCACCCGACGGAGGATGCCACAGAAGTGCCGATTGTCACTCCTCATCGTGAGGATGACATGAAGCTTGACCCGCAACCGCCAATTGCCATGCCCACCCCAATGATCGAGGATGTCTTCACCGCGCCTCCGGTTGATCCCGCTTTCGTCCCCCTGTTTTCGCACGCGTTCGCTCCCGGTGTTCTCCCACCTGCCGGGACGCTGCCGCACGGCCCCGCTGAGGGCAATGCGCTCCTTGCCTCTGGCGGCCCCATCTACCCGGTGCCCACCGCCGCGGTGCCGTCTCCCCCTCCCGTCATGGAGTTCTCCCACATCACGGACGCGTACGCTGTCTCGACTGTACCTGACACCGTCGAGCCCGCTCCTGAGGTCGCTGCGCCCAGGGAGCCTTCCCGAGAACCCACGCCCGTCCCGCCGCCCGTATTCACGCTTGACGCCACTCTCCTGCAAGTCCTTCGCGAGCAGCTCATCCACTCCACCGCCGACCTGAACGTGGAGGAGCTCGAGCAGCTGCGCGCGCTCAGCCTCGACCGAGTCTACCGCGCGCGCGCTGAGTGGGACCGCGATCCGGTCGTACAGACTTTGGTTGACTTCGTCAAGGCTTTCGTGGCGGAGGTCAATGGGGAGTACGATGACTAGGCGCCTTTTAGGCGCGATATCGGTGGGGGTCTGGCCCACGAGGGGGCATCATCTGGAGATTTCATATATCGACCGCAACATCAATCACACACTCACATCAACACTGCAGACTGCGGTCCGTTGATCGACTGCATTTCACTCTTCTTTTTCTCTTGATCGGCTTGATTTCTTTTTTTCTGATTTGGTTGTACACTTACCTATGCACACCCTGAAACCCGCGGTTCGATTTGACAGCCTGGCACTGGTGTTCGGCCCAACGGACCTGGCGGCATTCGAGAAGAAGAACATGCGACAGTGGGGCACCTCGGCGGAGAAGTCCGACTGTCCATCGGGGAGAACGTCCAAGAGGGCGAGAGCAGAAGCAAGAAGCGAGTCAAGATTCTCTACCCGACTGAGAATGCAACAGCATGCCGATTGTCACTCCTTATCATGTGGATGACATGAAGCTTGACTCGCAACCGCCAATCATCGCGCCTAACTCGGGGATCGAGTTCGATGGAGAGGACGGATAGACAATCGGGTGACGACGTCTAGGACGGCGAGAAGAGAAGCATGAAGCGAGTCAAGATCCTCTACCCGACTGAGCATGCCACGGAAGTGCCGATTGTCACTCCTCACCCTGAGGAATGGCATGAAGCTTGACTTGCGGCTGCCAATCACCATGCCAACCCCGGCTTCACCGCACCCCCAGCCGACCCCGGTACCGCACGGCCTGTTGTCACACGCGTTCGTTTCCGATAGCATTCCCGGAGTTGAGAAGCTGCGAGATGCCCACGATTGGGTGACCCTCCTCTTACCTCTGGCGGACATACCTATCAGGAGTCGGACAGCCACTCGGGCGACAACGTTCACGAGGCCGAGAGGAGAGGCCGGAAGCGAGTCAAGATCCTCCACCCGATGGAGGATGCCACAGAAGCGCCGATTGTCAAACCTCATGATGACGTATGACATGAAGCTTGACTCGCAATGGCCCATCCACGCTCCACCCGATACTCGATGGTGCCTTCACCACACCTCCGGTTACCGCTGCCGTCCCCTTGTTCTCCCACGCCTTCGCTACCGGCGGTATTCCCCAAGTCGAGAAGCTGCTGGATGCCTACGTTTTGGCAACCCGCTCTTGCCTCTGGTGGACATATCCCGGTGCCGACCGCAGTGACGAGAAATCGGACACTAACTCGAGCGACAACGATCAAGGGGTCGAGGGGAGAGGCCGGAGACGAGTCAAGATCCTCCACCCGACGGAGGATGCCACAGAAGCGCCGATTGTCACTCCTCACCATGAGGAATGTCATGAAGCTTGACTCGCAAATGCCAATCCACGCCCCACCCGACACTCGAGGATGTCTTCACTGCACCTCCGGCTACCACTGTCGCCCCGTTGTACTCATACGCCTTCGCCACCGGCGGTATTCCCCAAGTCGAGAAGCTGCTGGATGCCTACGTTTTGGCAACCCGCTCTTGCCTCTGGTGGACATATCCCGGTGCCGACCGCAGTAACGAGAAGTCGGACACTCACTCGAGCGACAACATTCAAGAAGGCGAGGGGAGAGGCTGGAAACGAGTCAAGATCCTCTACCCGACTGAGGATGCCACAGAAGTGCCGATTGTCATTTCTCACCCTGAGGAATGGCGCGAGGTTTGACTTGCAACTGCCGATCACCATGCCGACCCCGAGTTCACCCCGCCTCCGGCCGACCCTGCTACCGCACGCCATGTTGTCACACGCGTTCGTTTCCGATAGTATTCCCGGAGTTGAGAAGCTGCGAGATGCCCACGATTGGGTGACCCTCCTCTTACCTCTGGCGGACATACCTATCAGGAGTCGGACAGCCATTTGGGCGACAACGTTCATGGGGCCGAGAGGCGAGGCCGAAAGCGAGTCGAGATCCTCCACCCGACGGAGGATGCCACAGAACCGCCGATTGTCACACCTCATCATGAGGAATGACACGAAGCTTGACTCGTAATGGCCAATTCACGCCCCACGCGATACTCGAGGATGTCTTCTCTGCACCTCCAGCTGCCACTGCTGTCCCCTTGTTCTCCCACGCCTTCGTCACTGGCGGTATTCCCCAAGTCGAGAAGCTGCTGGATGCCTACGTTTTGGCAACCCGCTTCTTGCCTCTGGTGGACATATCCCGATGCCGACCGCAGTGACGAGAAATCGGACACTAACTCCAGCGACAACGATCAAGGGGTCGAGGAGAGAGGCCGGAAGCGAGTCAAGATCCTCCACCCGACGGAGGATGCCACAGAAGCGCCGATTGTCACCCCTCACCGTGAGGAATGTCATGAAGCTTGACTCGCGATGGCCAATCACCATGCCCACCCCGATGCTCGACGATGTCTTCGCCTCACGTCCAACCGCCGCCGCCGCTGCCTCCCTGTTCTCGCACGTGTTCCCTTACGGTGATATCCCCCGAGTCGAGAAGTTGCTGGATCTCCACGGTTCGGCAACCCTCTTCTTTACTCTGGAGGACCTGTATATCCGGTGCCCGGCGCAGTGCCCACCGTTGTCTCCATCCCATCTCTTTCAACAACCACCGATGCCGGTCCGGGGATCGCCTGCATTTCACTCTTCTTCTACATCAACAAGCGCAGGCTACAGTCCACAGACTGGGTGCATTTCTTCTTCATTTTCCCTCTTGAATGGCTCGATCTTTCCTTCGAATTTGGTTGTACGCATGCCTACGCGCACCCTGAACGACCCCGCATCCTGAACTGCATGGACAGGTGCGGGAAGAAACTGTAGATATTGCGTAGCGAGAAATGTAATTGTCCCGACTGCTACCTACTCCCCTGTGCCTTGAGCGCCTAAGTACCTGCCTGGCTTGGCAAGTGGACGACTATACTCGGCTTGCTGATCGGGCAATGCCATGACAGGAGTGTGGGGATTGTCTTAGGGTCTTCTGCTTGCATTCCACACCCCACGCGGCATTCATTCATTCCCGCAGCCCGGTACAATGGGTTGCTCCTTTCTGCATGATGACCCGAGGGAGAGGGAGAGGGGGCAGGGGCTGCCCCTGTTAGGAAATGTGAGCAAGGTAGGAAAGCAGCTAGGAAAGCAATCTTTGCGGCGTCAGTTGATACAGAGAGCAGAGGACCACTCGAGGCGGTGACGCACTCCGCAAACTGATTGCATCGGGAACGCGCCGCGCGCCGAAAGATCGTCCCCGCACCACGCTTCACTGGCACGCTTCTGGCGCTTTCACAATCTCTTGGCGCATGAGAGGGGCAGCGTCACCAACGGGACTGCCCCATTCCCGCGCATCTCCTGTGGCGCGTAAGCCCTGCATATACGCGCCTCTTTGTGCTCTACGACCTGTGAGGTTTCCGGGGGAGCCTCTGGTCTCCTGTGCTCCCACCTCCTGCAAGCTCTTGCTATATCTCACCACTACCGCCCCGCATACCCCTCATCTCCTCTCTACTATTTGCGTCCCTCCAGTCCACCAGCCTGGCAGACCACTCGCCGTCATACTCATACCCCTAACGACCCTGTACCTTCCTTCCTCAACGCGCTACGCTGACCTCAGGACAACATGGACCCGCTGAGCACGCCCCGCGCTGCTGCTGCCGACACGGGCCCCAGCTCCCCCGCTACGCAAAGCTCGCACGGCACCATCCCCTTCCCCCGCTCGCCGAGCGCGGACGACGTCGCGGGCCTCGGGGCGCATGTCCGTGGTGCGTCTCTCCCTTCCCTTCCTTTCACACATTGAGCGCTAATGCATTGCCGACAGCGCGCTCCGAGTCTGCAGAAGAACACGAGCCATACGATGTCCGCACCTCTGTCGAGCACCAAGACCGCTTTCGCACCGTCGTCCGCACCGTCATCTCCCTGCAACCCTTTTCGCGTCGGCGTTCCGAGCCCGGCCCTCGTCCCTCAGCGCCTGTGGTTGAAGAGGAACACGAGCTGCAGGAGCGGGATGCGGGCGTGACGAGGGGGAGAGCGTCGCCTGCCGTCGTCGGGCCGCCGAGGAGCCAGGGCGCTGGCGCGGGGTACCCCAGTATTGGGGATAGGCTTGCGAGCGGGGAGAGGGACAGCGCGAGGGAGGCGAAGCGCGTTAGTTTTGAGGGGGATGAGGCGGGCCGAGCGGGCCTCTTTGCTAGTGCGTGCTCTTACCACTTGTGGGCGGACTGAGCTCATATATGCGCAGGACTGTACTCGACTACTTCGAGAGCGTCGGACCGCTCTGACCCCCTGCCGCTGAGCACCGCCCAGGCGGCGCGTATGCGCTCCCCGCTCTCTCCCGGTGGCACCTCCCCGCCACGCAACGCCTCTCCCTTGCGCCGCTGGATCCGGTCTCGGCGCGACCCGAAGGAGCTGTACAGCGCACGAGACCACGACCCGTTCCACTGGCACTTCTCCCCGCACCGCCGGTCCACCTCGCTCGAGCGCCCGCACATCCCGCATCCGCAGCTTCCCGAGCTGCCCGAGAACGCCGGCCCCCTTACGCGCGCATACATCGGTTTCCTGCTAAAGCAGGCGTACATCTCCCTCCTCCTCCGCCTCCCCGCACTCTACTTCTCCCGCGTCGGCCGCCTGTTCACAGAGGCCGACCTGACAAAGAAGGAGATGGAGCGCATCATCCGCTGCATGCACTCGCCCGAGTGGGAGTTTGACCTCGAGATCGGCGAGGGCGGCGCCACCTCCCAGCCGCTGCGCGAGTTCAAGGACTCGTGGGAGGACTTTGTCGACCACGTCATCAAGGAGTGGAAGACGCTCAACCTCGTCTCTGCCCTGCTGCTCACGTCCGTGTTTACTATGCCCGTTCCTGTCAGTCCGTGCTGAACTCCTGACAGTGCGATCCTGACCCTCTTCCAGATCGATGTGTCCAACGAGCCGGTGACGCACACGTGTGGACTGCTTAGCCTCGTCTGCGCGTTGCTGAGCCTAATCTTCGGCTGCATGTACATCGTCCGCTTCTCCACTATGCGCACTATGAACAAGGCTGCACGGTGGGCGCAGGTCGGTCTCTGCTTCAATGTTGACTCGTTGTTGATCGCTCACACGCGTCTAGGCTGCCCAGGCATCCCAGACCAACCCTGTCTGGAACGTCTGGATCTTCCTCGCGTTCCCCTCCGTCTGGCTGGCCTGGTCCCTCGTCTTCTTCGTCGCCTCCATCCTCGCCTACACCTGGACGTCCGACCCGATCGTCCCCCCGGAGTACCTCCGCTCTCCCGGCTCCTGGGTCTCGCGCGCCTTCATATCTTTCGTCGTCCTCCTCGGACTGCTCGGCTTGTGCGGGGTGATAAGCACCTTCCGCTCTTACTCAGACGAAACCTCCCCCGTCCCCGAGGCGTTCGGCTCGCCCCTGATAAACGTGCACGGGTCGCCGCGCAGCTCGGGCGAGGGGGCCCGCCCGGGCGCTGGATCCGCCTCGGGGACCGTGACGGACGACACGACCCATGTGGTGGGCGCGACTGCGGGGCTGGGGCTGAACACGGGGGCGTCGAGGAATGGAGGTGGTGTGAAGGGGGGATGAGCGCTGGCGGATGAACGGAAGGGAAGGGAAGGAAGAAAAAGTGTAAAATGTTGGCTCTGCCAACAGAGCTGGACTGGTCGTATCATTAGGTTGTATTAATCCCCTGTATCCCCTCTGCAATTACCCTTCAATGCATATCCGAATTTCTTCGAGCTGAAAGCTTCTTTAAAGAAGAAGAACAATACAGAATTTGCTTCCGTACCTTGTACAAAACCCTCCTTCAACGTTCCCAGACCCCGAAATAAAGGGTGAATGTTGACTCTGTCGCAAGGGCCTGGACTGGGTCGTATCATTAGATGATGTCACTCTCGTAATCCCATGTATCCCCCTTGCAAATTACCCTCCAACCATTACCGATCCTCTCTCAAGCTCCAAAAGAAACACCCACGACTTTTACTTCCGCACGTCAAAGTACAAGAAACACACAGGGTGCTCCTCTCACACGCCGAAAAGAATGATTTGTTCTCCCGACGTGGGGGTCGAACCCACAACCTTCAGATTGCGAAGCAGATAAATGCTTAAAAGTCTGACGCTCTGGCCAATTGCGCTAGCCGGGACAGGCGGTGAGGACGACTTTTCAAGCAATATAGCTTGTACGGAAAGCTCTTCTTCGAGCTTTATCTGGTATCCGAGACTTCTCTACCCATCTTGAGACCACTTCACATTGTACTCTGTCTACTAGTGGCACCAATCATGAGATATATTATTCCCTCGCATTTGAATTGGGGAGGATACCATTGCCATATTTGCACACGGCGAGCTGCGAACCTATGCCCGGGGCCTATGTCCGTGCCCAGGAGCCATGCCCAAGCCCTATCGCCGCGCTCTATCGCCGAGGCCGAACAACGCTATCACCGAGCCCTATGCCGTGCCCTATCGCCGAGTTCGAGCGCCGCTATCACCGAGCCCTCTTGGCTGAAACGCCGAGCACCTTCGGCCCTAAGCTACCTGCTAAAGGCCGAACATCCTCGGCCGTACGCCTACCCTGAACGCCGACAGCTCTCGGCTCTAAGAAGTTTACTAAACGCCGAGGGAGGACGCGTGCCGGCAGGACGCGCACACTGTCGGTCGTGCTTGGCCGCGCTCGCTTTCTTCCGCTCACTGCGGCGCAACAACGGAGCGCGCGCCTATATTGAGAGCTATTGTGCGAGGAAAACATGGGGTGGCTTTATTCTCTCTGGCATCCCGGCGGCTTGTAACCCTCAGATAAATGTTGGACATGCCGTGGTCGTTTCCCATGTATGACGTTATGGTGCTTTCTGCTCTGGCTTTAGGGGCGGTCGTTTTGTACCGCCGCCGCTCGACGAAGTCAAGAGGCACCGATATTCCAGGACCGAAGCGAGAGGACTGGCTCTGGGGCTACAGCCGCGTTCTGCTCACTGCTAAGAGGTGGGACTATATCTCTACCTGGCAGAAGGAATATGGGAGCGTCCTTCGAATCCCTACCGTCTTAACCGTTGGTGCCACTTCTGTCGGATAAGGAACGCACTTATTTGCCCGCGTGCATAGGGATCATCCACTATGTTCTTGGATGTCAAGGCGATCCACTATATCGTCAGCACCCACTCCGACAACTTCCAGCGGCCCGAAGCCGGCCGCAAGATGCTGAAGCGGATGCTCGGCGGCGGTATCTTAACCTCGGAGGGTACGCTTTCTGTTTCCATACGTCTTGACAAGAAACTGAATGACTCTCAGGGGAGGACCACAAACGGTTGGATTGACTAAATGATTGGTTTCCTCTCGCTGACATAGCTCAGATTCCGCAGGACCATGAGCCCCGGTTTCTCTGCGGCCTCGATCCGCTACTTCACTTCGCTCTTTCTGGACATTGCACAGAAGGTAAGGAATCTGCACGGCACACTATCATAAATAACTGGCACTGTTAAGGCCAAGAACCACTGGTTAGATCAGATGGATTTGGAGGGAAAGGAGGAGGTCACCATAAACGTCGAGCCTTGGTATGTCTCCCGTCTGTCAGCGTAGCTCAGCAATCTCACTGTTTCCAGGCTCAGCGACATGTCATTCGACTCGATGGGCGAAGCAGGCTTCTCCCACTCCTTCAACGCCGTCGACGGATCCAAGCCACTCGTCGCCCAGCTGTTCGACTCCTTCGGGGGCGCGCGCCTGCTGTTGTTCCGCCGAATGTTGTTCGTCTTCCTCCGGGATGCAGCGATCTTCCGCTGGCTTCCGATTGCCGGCTTGCTGACGGACAGGACACGGGAGGCGATGACGGAAATAGCCAGGAATGTGATGCATGATGAGGGTGCGCTACAAGATGCGAAAGAGGGAAGACGGAGCCTGGTGGCTTCCATACGTGAGTGCAGAGTGCGGAGGTGGAGATCCTAGCTTAGTTGGCACAGTCAAAGAGGAGGATCGCAAACTGTCGGAAAGCGAGGTCGTCGCGCAGATGAACACGCTCATCCTTGCCGCCTATCTGACTACTTCTCGTACGTACTGCGGAACGCACTCAAACCGGTCACTCATTGCTCTGCCAGATGCTCTCACAGTAGGCCCTTCATAAACCGCGACAGTCGTTGCTCACTAGGCTCTAGTGGTGCTTCCACGAGCTCTCCTCGCACCCCACCGTCCAAACGAAGCTGCGGGCAGAGCTACAGCGGTTCCCGAACCCGACAGCCCTGCAAATCGAGAACGAGATGCCCTACCTGGACGTGATCGTCAAAGAGTGCCTCCGGCTTCACCCCACAATCCCGGTAGTGCGGCGCGTGGTACGCCGCCCTGCTGCTTTCCTGCCGCCGAAGCTGACACCCGCAGGCGATGGCGGATGCCTTCATCCCCCTCTCCGCCCCCATCCTCACACGCGATGGCCAGATCGTGCCCAGCATCCACCTCCCCGCCGGTGCAGAGCTCACGATCCCTATCGAGCCTATGAACCGCTCCACGCTGATATGGGGCGCGGACGCGGAGGATTTCAGGCCGGAGCGGTGGCTCGCCCCATTGCCGGAGGGGGCACAGGAGGTGGGAGGGTGGAACCATACGCTGACGTTCTTGGACGGGCCGAGGAACTGTATTGGGAGGAACTTTGGTAAGTGCGGGCTCTTTCTCGCAGGGGCTGAGCTGACTGCGAGGCAGCGGTAGCGGAAATCAAGGTCTGTCCTCTTATCCCGTGCGTGGTCGATGCTGACTGCAAACCTATGAGGCCATCCTGGTGACCTTCTTCCGCGACCTCTCCATCCAGCCGTGGAAGGACGGCACGGACGTGAAGCCCGAGC
The DNA here is from genome assembly GCA_001630345.1 of Calocera viscosa TUFC12733. Lineage (NCBI taxonomy): Eukaryota > Fungi > Basidiomycota > Dacrymycetes > Dacrymycetales > Dacrymycetaceae > Calocera > Calocera viscosa. The sequence goes on along the minus strand of KV417299.1, from coordinate 211,329 downwards.
TCGCATTCTTTGTCCGAGCGCGGAACGAGGGCGTGAAAGGGCTAATCCTGCGCGTCCGGAAGCTCGATGTTGAATAACTACATGCTTATGAGTCCCTGGGTGATTTCACGATTACGGCGACACACTTGGCAATGCGGCCGTGCCGACCTTTCTCAGTTGCCCCCATCTAATTCATTCTTCTATTCACAGTCTGAGGGCATTCCGAAATCCGTTCTTCGACTGTAACAGAGAGAGCACACTGCGCAGTAGAAAGATGACTCGAATATACACGGTTCCTCATCAAGAGGGCAATAGGGCCCACACTCAGGTCCATCGCAGATACGTCTCTCGTCCCACGCGGGAAGGGAGACGGGGCCCGGCGCGGCTATTGCGGACGGAGAGCAAATCGGGTATTCTCCTAAAGAGAATACTCTGAGGCAGGAATTCTCGGATTGAACAGATGCAGACTATTGTTACAATGTGCTGTGGTGCGACAAGCAGGAACGGAAACATCCGCAATCAAAGTTGGAACTAGCGGTCGCCCAGCACTAACTCCATTTCCTCGGTAGTGCGTCGCCGACTACTCTCATCGACCGGCGAGCTGAACACGTCCGCACCTGATCCCAGGGAGTCGATGAGCATCTCCAGGCGTGATTTTGTCATTGACGGTTCCTGGCAAACATGAGCTCCCGGGTTCCAATCAGTTTTTTGAAGTGTCCGCACCTTTCGGATCTCGTCCAGATCCTCAGCAAACCCATCCGCGAGGCTCGCCATCCAGTATTTGTGAAAGCGCGCTTTGAGTTGCTGCTCTTTCTCCTCTCCTCCATCCTTGGGGAGGAAGGTCGGTAGAGCGGGAGACGGTGGAGAAGGGGAGCGGGACGCGGGCCTTTTGCGAGGACGGGACGCCTCGGGTGCGGGCTGAGTCGGCAGCGTTGCCACGTCTGGCTTTTGCTGAGCAGTTGCATCCATGTCCTCATCAGAGGATTCGGACTCGGACGAGTCGGTGTCGTCCGAGGATTCAACCGCTGGAGGCGCTGGCTGAGCCGGCGGGATCGCAGCCTGTCTTGGCGTCTGGACGCCATCTTCTGAACCAGACTCGTCATCAGAGGAAGACGACTCCGAGACCTCCCTTCTCTTGCGCCGCCTTGTCCTCCTCTTTTTGGAGGCGGGATCTGCTTTGACCATCTAGAGTTCCGGGTGGTAAGAAGGAACAAAGTTGCAACGAGGAATTTTGTTCAAGCCTGGCGGAGGTAAAATCCCATTTTCAGCTCCGCGTCGGCGCCTGATTTAGGGCGCTTCTTCACAAAGCTCAAGTTACGTCTGTCGGCTCGACCGTCACTTAAACTTCCTACCGCGTTGTTCAACTCGATAATGCTTCGATTCTTGACATGAATGGTGGGGCGCGCCGTCAAGATCTGCCTACCTCGGATGGGCTATCTCGGCAATACAACGTCAGATTTCCGGGAGGCTTCTGGGTGGGCCTGTCTTGGAGCTTCGATCTCGACGTATGCACCTCGTGTTAAGATGAAAGGATTCAGGAGACAAACCACTATGCTTCTATGTTCTATTTATGAGCCTCGGTCCGCCATTCGCATGGTCTGGAAGCGCCGGCAGCTGCCAGCTCAGGGGACGCACACGGACGTTCCCGTACGATACCGAGCTTCTCGAACGTCGGCGGGCGCGTATCCTCTTCTATAACTGTCCCCATCTCTAACGTGCGTATGCCCCATATTACCCTTGCGTTGCTCCGCATGCAGCCGTGCCGCGCGGGTGCGCCGCAGTCGCCGAGTGTCAGCCGGGGGATCCGTCGGTCATCTGAAATTGACTTCTGATGGCCGTTTACCGAGCCACAACCATCACGCTATGGTATTCGCGGCTATGTCGACTTGCACCCGCTGCGCCCGGCAGTCGTACGTAGCTGCGCGGTATGTGGTTCTGAAGCGTGAGTCGTCTCGGCTCATCATTTTCAACCCTCCAAGAGAACGCCGGGGCTGCTGCGCTCCAAGTCTGCGCCTTTCTTCCTGCGCTTCTGTATCTCAAGGCTGTCACGGAGAGACCCCGTTCAAGCCTGCGGAATGATAGCTCGTACGGGAGACTTGTGTTCTGTAGCGTTCTTGCTGCTGTTGAGCTGGGTATAAAGAGAATGCTCGCAAAGCCTAGTCCCAGCCAGGCAGTCTCACAGTCGACTTCCTCCCTCACGAACATCTTCACCTCTCTAACGACCATTACATCTACTTCCCTGCCACCTCATTCAGACGTGAGCAAACTTTTCTCAGCCAAATACGTTAAACTCAACTCCGGAATAGATGGCATCCACCTCCACTCACCTCGGGTTCAGCGCCTTCCTGGCCTTCGCTTTCCCGTCGCCATTCACCTGCAACCTTGCCGCTCGGGAAGAACGTAGTCGCCAGCGGAAGCTTGCCAGACTGGGGTACCCTTCGGAGAAGTGCTAAGGCAAGTTGTTGAAACACCGAGTTGGTCTAGGTCTGACGTGTATTCGGACAATAGTGCCAACTCTTCTTCGTTAACTACCCCCAAGTTTGAATGACTGCCACGAAATCCGATGAATCCACTCCCACTACTCCTCCCCATCTGATATCTCGTTCTCTTTTATTTTCAGCACCTGTATGTCCAGAATGAGCGTAGATGTTGAGAATGATCTGGCCAGTATACAGTGCCGTCAATGGATACCCTTGACTGTACAGCATGACACGATAAGGATTAGTCACTTCCCAACCACCAGCACGATCGATCGCAGGAGGAGTGCTCGCCACAGTACCTTCTCGTAGTGCGATATTTCTTTGGGCGAAAGCCGGGATCTACCGTGAACTTGAACGGGTAAGGAGCAATGCGTTGACTAATTCGGAAACGTTCGAAGCGCACTGAATAAGTAGTTGTTCTTGGGTTTCTCGGGAACGCCGGAACGGCAACCAAACCGCGTCCCGAACGTAAACAGAAATAATCCGACCTCGAGGTCGATAAGACGAGGATATAACGATATGCACTGTGATGTTGATTAGATGAGACGGTGAGTAACTGCAAGTGACGTGTCCGAAGAGGACAAATAGCTAAATACGGCCCAAAGTGCACACCTACTAAGTGTGGTGCGTTTGGCGCAACGGTAGATTCCGCTTACTATATCGTGAAGCGTGTGGCCACTTGAACGTTGAGAACGTCCGTTCAAACCCCGTTGAGGTCTAAATTGGACTACATTTTTGACGACATGTGAGCCGGTTTGGTCCGGTACGGGGCGGGTGCAGACGGCCCCTGGGCAAGAAGATGGTGGAATGTGGCAAGGAAGCAATTTGTCGGCTCCGAGCGGCTTATATTACCGCGCCCAAACAGATCGCCTGGAGCGTGCTACAGTTTGTTTTCTCAACCCCCAAAAATAGCATCTAGGTTGAAGAACACACTCAAGTTATTCACATTGTCACCGTTTCCACTATCCAACCTTGATGTCTCGGAGCCGCGTCGCCGGCACTATTCAGCAGCTTCTTGCCCAGGGGCCGTCTGCACCCGCCCCGTACCGGACCAAACCGGCTCACATGTCGTCAAAAATGTAGTCCAATTTAGACCTCAACGGGGTTTGAACGGACGTTCTCAACGTTCAAGTGGCCACACGCTTCACGATATAGTAAGCGGAATCTACCGTTGCGCCAAACGCACCACACTTAGTAGGTGTGCACTTTGGGCCGCATTTGACCTCTCCTTTCCTCTTGCGCTTCCTTTTTTCATTCCCCACCTTTTGCAGTAGTTTCAACATAGACCGCATCAGCCGGCCTTGCTCATACTGACGGCATTCCCCATGTGGACCTTCCCTCGTCCATTAAAGAACAACGTGCATTCTCCGAAAACTGGAGGCGATGTTTCAGTATCATAGATCAGAGTGATCGTCGATGACGTTGCATCAATTTGGTGCAATGCCTGCAAGCAAATAATCTGCAAGAAGTACTGCCAGCGCTTGTGGGATATACAATGCGACAAAACTCGAGCAGAATCCGGGTGTTCTGTAGGCGCCATGTATAAATATCACAGTGACAGTATCGATTTCTCGGATTTGACACTGCCAGTCTACATGTGGCTCCGACGCATCAGATTTCTCCTGACCCTCGTTCTATCCCCGCCGATTCCCCTCACGCCCCCCCAATCCAGATACGGAACCTTGCCCCAGTCGAAACCGGCGACTCCCTTCGTTCCCTCGTCGTCCGTTTGCCTGTGATCCAGGAAGCCCCAAATCGGGAGCTCGAGCTCGCCCTTGATTAGCACGCGGCATTTTGCTAGCTGTGATGCCGGGAGGGGAGTGAGGATGTGCATCGTCCCTGCAGCGGGGTTGAAGGAGCGAATAACGCCCAGCCCAAGACAGGTGGAGGCGAATGGCGATGGTGGAGCCTTTCCTTGTTCGTAAGGAAGGACGTGCGTCGTGTGACCGGCGGAACGTTCCCCAGACTCGTCGAGAGCTACAAATGCCACAAGTGCGCCATTGAGCACCGTGCCAATCTCGCTGGGCACCACGTCCTCCGCCCCGGGTCCAACGAGCACGATTTGGTCGAATGCGACCTTGTGGTCTACCTCCCACGGCAGCATAGCGCAAAGAGGCAGCGTGACGTCCCATTGAGTTGTCTCCTGGTCCGTGGAGACATGTGCAGAGTGTAGATAGGACATGGTCGACAGCGCGCGCAGCAGAGGGGCACTGTATTGTGCGAGTCGGCTACTGGGCGGGACAGGCTCGAGTGTGTATACTTGATGGTCGCTGCTCCTGCCGGCCGAACTACTGGGCTGGAAGGTGTCCAACGGATGGCCCGTCCCGTCCGTATCCGCAAATTCAAACACATGCGTCGGCGTCGCTAGGTCCTCGACCTGCTGCATGAGCCTCGCGCCGAGCCCTTTCGTCCAGCCCATCGTGTTGATCACGAGCGGGACGACGTCCGCTATGCGTTTGTCGGAGTGGTCCGGTGCGGCGGTGGAGTCTAAGTAGGGGGGGATGAACTGGATGTCGAGCCTGAAGGTTTGGAGGAGGGCTTCGATGGTATTGAGGTAGTAGGATGGGTCCGATCGCGGGGAGGAGGAGCCGACGTAGTGCGCTCGATACGGTTGGATGAGGTGCGTGAAAGGCGGTCCGAATACGGGCGAGGTGAGGATATGCAGTGAGACGAGCCCTGGCGGGGTGAACTCTGACTGCCCGACATCGCACTCCAGGAATGCAACCCTCTCGTATCTGTGCGCAGGGAATCAGTAACGGGTGAGGTGAGGCAGGCGGATACACGTACCTGGTAGTCAATTGATTCAGTAAGGCCCTCGCGAAGGTGCTTTTCCCGGAGTTCTTCATGCCCCTGACAAGGGCGATGCGGCTTCCCAGCTTCTCCTCCAGCGGATCCTTCTCGTTCGGGACAAAATCATTTGTCGCCCGTGCCCAGGAGGTCGGTAATGAGAATGCCTGCAGGTTGTACATGTCGCTCGTAATCGGGTAGAAGCCAGCAATGCCCCAATCGTCGCACGACGACTCAGCAAAGACGCCTTCGAAGGGTGCAACAACTCGCCCCAGACCCTCGACGCCGGAGCGTAGTTCTTGCAAGACGATGACGGCATCGGCGGAGGCACAACGCTGCTCGAGCTCCTGCGGGAGCGCAATCGCTTTGGAGGACCCATGGGAGTTGGGCATTGCGGTAAGCACCGGTGCTGCATGACTCTTTGGAGCGAAGATGGGATGGCTCGATGCACTGGCGGAGAGGGTCGTGCCCAACAGGTCGACCGTCCCACGGCATACGAGCAGGCGGCAAGTCCCTATGAATGCGACTGTTTCTTGTGCCTTCATAATGAGCAGAATTGCGGGTGCATCAGAGAGACCAAGTTTGGTGTTGTCGGAGGCGGAGAGACGGAAGAGAGTAGTCGGGGACGGGTGGAAGGTAGAAGCCGGGACGTGGGGTACGGTGGGAAGGCGTCGCCTATGCTGGGTTTGAATATGTGCAGGACGGAAGAAAGAGAGGACGTACGGGACGGGCTCAGGCATATCGTCCATGTCGCTCACAACATCCTCGTCCTCTGTATCCAACGCAACTCCAGCTTCCACATCGACAGGTGCACCAGGCGAATACGCCCTCCCCCCATCATTGACGGTAGGGAACGTCGGCCTCGTGTCGTCGTCGACCCCGTCGAATGGTGATGGCTTTCTCTTCTTCCTCGGTTTCTGCTCCTGAATCTGCTGTCGTTTCCTTTTCTTGGGAGATGGTGTAGCAGCCGGGGTCGATGTCTCATCTTCGGAGCTCGATGGGACTTCGACGAAGTCAGTGTCTGCAGGAGCAGGAGCAGGAGCAGGAGCCCGAGCCGGCGTGGGCGCGAGGGACGTCACTGCAGAGGCGACTGCATCGACGAGAGGTGCAGTCACAGAGCCCGCGACCAACGCAGCCGTTTTTGCAGCCTTCCTAGCTGCGACCGCACTGAGCATATCTCAATCCAAGGCAGGTAAGACGTGGTGGTGTTTGGTGATGTCGCCAAAATAAGTCGCCTTGCCAAAAACGGCAGGACCCCTGCACAGCCCCTTGATCCCAAATTTGCCTGCTGAGCGCTTCTTTTGGCTGGCCAATACATTGATCCTGGCAACATCACATCTTGAATTTCGCCAGCTCTACGTACCTACTGGACTGACGCCCTCCAGTTATGGCTTCCACTTCAGCCTCCACATCCGCCGGCCCCACCCCTGCGCAACTCACCCTCTTCGCGCGCTCCGTCCTCGCCCACCTGCGCCTCTGGCCCGCCCTCCGGCTCTCACTGCAAAACAGCGAGATCCCGTCCAACTCCCAGAACGTGCAGCTCTTCGCGAGCGAGATCATCGACCAGTTTACTGCTTCCAAGGGCGCTGGGCCGGCGGAGGAGGATGTGGAGGATCTGTTGCTTCAGGTGAGTGTGGTTTGCGTGAGTATGAGTGGTTGGAGGCTGAGCGCGGGCAGATCATGGACGAGGAATTCGAGACGATTGTAGACGACGATTCTGTAGAGGGCATCGCCCGCGGCTTGCTGACTACATGGCGCGGCCTCGCCGACCCGTCAGCGGAGGCATCCATCCGTCTCCTAGAGGAGCAGGCGGACAAGGCGGGGAAGACGCGACTGCAGGTCCAGCAGCGGGAGGAGATCGAGGAGGCGAGTGATGAGGAAGAGGGAGAGGGAGAAGATGTAGAGATGACGGGGGAGGCGGAGGCACCCCAATTGCTGGAGAGACCGGAGAGGCAGGAGCCGGTTGTGGATGATGATGGGTTTACGTTGGTCCAGAAGAAGGGTCGGCGCTAGTCTCACCGGGTGCTGTAATAGGGCGGGTTGGAGATGAGATCATTGCATCACGAATACTTTCAGGACGCGCATGGTATTCTCGACCATCTTTCCCCGCAATGGTGCATTATGAGACGAGGTAACGAATGCAGACATAATACAATGCACAAGCAACCAAGCAGTGTCCGCATCCAGACTGATTGATCTATTTTCTCTCACGGCACCCGTGCTCACCTAGGTCCAGCCTAAGCCCTAATCCAGCGTCTCCGCATCCGCATCCGGACTCGAGTTTTCCGGCTCGTTCGCGGGCAGGGGTGGGGGCGCCTCGGTCGCAGCCTCCACAGCGGCCTCCTCCGGATCGGCAGCCTTGCTCGTCTCGGGCCTCTCCTGGGGCCCGACCTCCGGCTTGGCGCTGGACGAAGCGCTCAGGGGCTGGATCACATCCGGGTGATCTTGGAACACGTCCCTCCCCGGCTGGGGGACGTTACCGACGCTCTCGGCCGTGGCGAGCGTGGCGCTCTGCTCGGCCGAGGGCTCGGCGACGTTTTGTTGCGGGATATGGCCAGGCTGGTGCGCGTCCGCCACCATGGTCACTCTGGGCGGGGTGGGCTTGGCGCTCGCGCCCGTGACGTAGTCCCCGTACTGTTTCTGGTCAGCCACACCCATGGGACAACTGCGATCACTCACGCTCTGGGGGAAATCTCCACAAGAAAAGTCCCACGTCTTGAGCCACTTGGAGCTCTCGCACTTTCCCTTCGTCCACTGACCTCCATACGCCAGCGGGTTGAAGTGCCAGTACGTCCACACGGCCAGACCGACGAGGACGAGCGCGACCTGCACCCTGTACCTCGGCTTGAGCCTAGCGGTGGCGAGGTCATACACTGCCGCGGTAAGGAGAACGGCGAACCACAGTGCCGGGAAATAGTGGTGGAGGAAGAGCTGTCGGGCCATGAGGTAGAAGGGGAAGTAGTGGAGTGCCCACCCGAGCACGAGGAACCCGCACACGTTGTCGTAGAACACCAGGCCGGAATTGTTGAAGTCCTTGTAGCCGCGCTTGGCGCGCAGGATGAGAAGGCCGCGCGCGGAGAGGTACAGGACCACGGCCAGCGTAGATAGGTACCAGACGACGGGGTTGCCGAGCAGGTAGATCTGCCGGTGGTCTTTCACCCAGAAGTTCTGCACGCGCCTTGTCAGCACTATTTCCAGCATATGGTTCCCAAGGACTCACGATCCCCCTCCGAAGGAGCGGCCACGAGGTCGGGCGGGAATCGAACGCGTGCCTCTCGGTCAGCCCCGCATTGGTGGTCCACATGACCTTCTGCAGCTCCAAAAACTTGGATATGAACCCCGGTTTGCGATAGTTGACTTTCGGGGATGTCAGGGGCACTGTATCATTGCGTCAGCACACATTCCAAGTAGGGGGGAACGACCGGACGTACGTTTCTCATGCTCGTTCCACTCAACAAACCAGAGACTGTTCGCCCGTACGGCATTCTTGTTACACGTGACCTCCTGCTGCTCGTATCCCCAATCGGGTAGCTTGACCTTATGGCTGAATAGATAGCAGCCAGTGAGGGCATGCCTGAGCTTGAACAGCGTCCTTAGGGTCCTGACGCGCTTTGTGCTCTCCCTATCCCGCTTGTCCCCCTCGGCAATCTCCACAATCCAATTATCGTTCGCGTCTCCCGAGAAGCCTGGGAACCCGTACCCGGAGACCTCATTCTGGAAGTCGACTTCCGAGACGGGCGGGCGGATATCGTGCGAGTGCAGTTTTTTGGAAGTGATGATGTGCTCCAGGCGGATCATGTCCCCGTTCAGGAGCGCGCGGAAGGGTTGGGTTTCGTGGTCGTAGCCAGGGGAAGAGGCGTCCCAGGTCGCGTTGAGGATCCGCCAGTCGTTGTTCGTGTCCATGTGCGGGTAGAGCGTGATCTGTTGTTCTGCGGTGTGTGGTCAGCAACAGCAACAGCAACAGCCTAACACATAGTGCAAGACGCACGCTTGGAGCCACCAGGATAGGTGTGATCGTGCGAGTGCAGATACCCGCCATTGGTATTCCAGTGGCGCATGACGACCTTGCTCCCCACTCCAACGTCCGCATACGTATCCTGCATCTTCTTCCCGTTCAGCGTGTGCTGGAACTCGGCGCTCATGAACCCGTCTCCGTCGCCCGAGTTGCTCAGGATGAGGAAATGCAGTTCGAACATGGCCATGTAGAAGAGGGCTGGGACGACGATGAGGCACAGGGCGCGGGCGAGGAAATGGCGGATCCAGAGTCGGATAGACACCTTTGTGTCGCCGAGGAGGAGCCAGAGCTGGCGGATGGTGCACAACCCGATGGTGGCGATCGTGAACAGGCCTACCCATTTGCAGGAGACGACTGCGCCTAGGGAGAGGCCGACGCACGTGAGCCATACCCACCACCCCTCCGTGAAGGCCGCTGCACGGTTCTCGTTACAGAACCCGGTCCAGAAGAGGGTGGTGAGGGCGGTGAAGAAGATGAGCGGGGAGTCGAGCAGGATATGCCGGGATTGCGTGATCAGCCCGTTCTCGAATGTTATGAACAGCGAGCCGAGAAGCGCAGTGTCCGTCCGGCAGTCAAGAGCGCGCAGGGTCAGGTACGTCACGGGCACGAGGAGCACGCCAAGCGTCGCGGGCAGAGAGCGCATCGCGACGTAGGGAACGGATTCGTACAGCCTGCAGGACATGGCATCAGCCGCAGTATCCCATCTCCTCCAACGCATGGATACACGCACTTGCCGATATCCTTGAAATCGAAATTCCCGTCGTACCCGCTCACGAACGCCGCGAGGGTGATCAAGAGCTTTGCGAGGGGCGGGTGCACGTCTACATAGTACTGGCTCTTGATGTACTTGCTCGCGAATTTGCCAAAGTGCACTTCGTCGAACCTGTTGCGCGGCGCGTCAGCGCCCAGCGCCCATCCACTTCATCACACAATGAGGAAGAGAAGAGAGGGAACGCACACGACCGAATCCGGCCATCCAAGCCTATAGAACCTGACCCCGACCGCAACCGCGCACACCGCAAGGAGAAGCTTCCATTCCCCTCGCTGCATCTTGATCCCCCCCGGAGGATGTGGTTTCCCCCGGCTGGCAGACATGCGCGGGCCGACGGGGCGCGCTCTGTATGCCAGCCCGGGGGAGGAGGGGAAGGGCTGGCCATGTGCCGGCTCGGGGGGTGGGGAGATCGGGTCGGCCGTGTAGGCTTGGCGGGGGCGGAATGTCGAGGGGCCGTGCAGGGAGGCCATCCTGAAGAGAATGAAGACGGAGAGACGGGGTCGGGCGAGCGAGGCAAGCAGAGAAGGGAGCTGGGCAGGGTATGCGGTTGTGCTATAGTCGTAGGGTTGCACTTTTGATAACTTGGAACTTGGCGCAGCACGCGTCGAACAACCGCTTTCATGAGCGCGGAACCTTTTCGTGCTACTTTTAGACTTTCGCACTTTCCGACCTTTACAAGCTGTAGGAGCATGGGCAGTTTCCAGTTCATATGTAGCATTAACATCTTCTACCATACCCCTCTCTCCCTTCTTCCCCGGGTGCCCTAATGCGCCTCCCTCCTCCTCGGCGCGCTCCTCAGGATCGTATCCACCCTGAGGATCATCTCCGCCGCCTCCCCCGCGCTGCTCACGACCTGTCTCTTAAGCTTATAGCTCTCCGTAACCCCCAGCTCCCTCATATCCCCCACCGCGCCCTTATCCAGATCCAGCCCCGCGTCCCGTTGGGGCGGAGAGGAGAAATGCGCTGCGCGGAGTTGGCTGACCAGTTCGGAGGAATCGAGGCCGGCGTTGTCTGCCAGGATAGTCGGGATCTGCCGGAGCGCCCTGGCGAAGGCCTCCACGGCCAGAGCACGCTTGCCGGAAGTCTTGGCTGCCAGCTGCTCAACTGCAACAGCCATGATCATCTCCGCGCACCCACCGCCTAGGACGGTGCGTGTCTCGCCCACTGTCTGCGAGAGAACGCTGAGCGCATCGTGTAATGACCGCTCGGCTTCGTCCACCATTTGTGTCGTGCTTCCCCGCAGGACGACGGTGCATGCGGAGCCGGCGGCGACGCCGGAGAATTTTATTAGCTGCGAGGCGGCGTCAGCATGTACGCGGGAAGTAGAGAGCAAGGGGGAGTGGCACCTTGTCCTCGCCGATCATGATTTCCTCCACTAGCTCGCACCGTCCCAGCTTGACCTTCCCCGCCTCCGCGCCATCGAACGTGCTGACCACATCACCCCCCGTGACGAGCGCGAGCCGTTCCACGCCCTCGAAATCCGCATGCTCGATGCACATAATCCCGTGCTCCGCGAGCAGGTTCTCGGGGTAGTTGTACACCAGCTGCCGGTTCACGAACACGTTTATCCCCAAAGCGGCGATGGATTTCACTTTCGCTTTCATCTTCTCCCGCTCGGCGCGCTCGAGCTCGGCCAGCTTGCCGGTGCTGTCCACTTTCACGCGAGCACCAAAGATCTTGATCTTGTCCGTGTCCATCGCTATGCGGTGTGAGCGGGTTAAAGTGGGGAGAGGGAAGAGGGGACAAACAGGTGTTGGCAATCAGGATCTTTGCATTCTCCATGCGCTTCGGGCAGTTGACCCCGATCGTCTTGTCCATTATGAACCCTGCCCTTCCGCATCAGCCCCTGTCTTCCCCTTTCCGCAGCAGGAACCCGCTCACCCTCATCCAAATAACTATCCGTGAGCTTCCCGCCCATCTTCTTGATTACCTGCACATGATCCAGGTCCGTGCTCCCCTTCAACCGGAGGACAGCGTCCACAGCGAGGTTGGCAAAGTACTCCTTATCCGCGCTGAGCACTTTGCTGCTCAGCGTCGTGCGGGCGATATTGAACAAGTCCCGTCGGAACCGCTCCGTGTCCTCTGAATGGTCCACCGCGCTCGCTTCGAGTGCTTTCAGAGCTTCGGCACTGGCGATCCGGAACCCTTCTACGATCGTCTGCGGGTGCACTTTGGTCCCCACCAGCCGCTCCGCCTCCCTCAGCAGCTCGCTCGCGAGCACGCACACGCTCGTCGTCCCATCCCCAACCTCATCATCCTGCACCTTGCTAATATTCACCAGGATCTTCGCTGCGGGATTGTCGAGCGCGATGGACTTGAGGATCGTAGCACCGTCGTTGGTCACGTTCACTTGGCCTGTCGAGGCAGATTGAAGGATCTTGTTCATCCCTTTTGGCCCGAGGGTGGACTTTACGAGATCGCCCAGAGCGGTCGCGCCGACGAAGGAGGATAGACGGGCGGACTCGGCGCGCTCTTCTGTCGCCTGGGAAGGGGGACGGTTAGCGTGATGCTTGCTTGCCAGACGGGGGACGCACCTCATCAGCGAAAATGTTCATCGACATTCTCTCAACACAGGGAATGAAAGGAGGAGATGACAAGTGACGAAAGGAGAGTGTGGAATGGGGTGGTGCGTCGACTGTGGAATGCGCGCCCAATAATTTCCCTGCGCGTCTTCCGCTCCCACGGAGTCAAACCTTGTTCCGATTAGAGCAGCGTGTTATTGCCTCCCTGCCGCGTGGACCCCTGACGACTTGCGACTTTACGGCGGAAGGAGATTGAAGCTTGCTTGACGACAACAACGTAACACCGACCGACGACTGCTCGACCGACACCCGCACCCCTGTACTCTGTACCTTCTGCTCTCTCCCCGCTCAGTCGGTAAAATAAGGGCGCTCGTCTGCTCCCTGTCCGCTGTCCTCACTGCCGCTCTTTCTGCACACTCGCTGGACTGCACTCGATACGCCCGACGCACCCCGCCTAACACCCGCCCCAATGGCGACATTGCAAACGCGGCGTGCGGGCTCCTCGCACTCCCCGCTCGACCCCGCCCTCGGCACCGGCTCCCCCGCGCGCTCCCACTCCTCCGGCTCCCCCAGCGCCTCAGACTACACAAGCGCGCACACCGTCCTCTCCCCCGAGCCTGAGACGAGCGATATCGACGAGCACGACCCGTCGCTCGTGGACGGCAACGGCAGCGTGGACGATGACGAGGAGATGTATTCCGACGGCTCGAGCTCGCTCGAGATCCCAAACGAGAGCATCGACTTTGATGTCGTTTACTCCCTGCGGCATTTTGTGGCTACGATCGAGGGACAGGCGAGTGTCAGTAAGGGCGACGCGATGTGCCTCATGGACGATAGCAACTCGTATTGGTGGCTTGTGAAAGTGCTCAGGAGCGAGGATATAGGCTACATCCCAGCGGAGAATATCGAGACGCCTATCGAGCGTCTGGCGAGGCTCAACAAGCACCGGAACGTCGATGTGCGCCTCTCTTATTTTGCCCTTGTTTTCTAGTCTGACTTTGTGCTCCAGCTCGCCTCCGCCACCCAAGCGGAACGTGATGCGCACCCAGCACTGTCGACTCTCTCCGCGCGCCGCGCACGCGACCTGCAAGGATCCGGTTCGTCCCGCCGCGGCACGCCCACGCAGGTGCCCCCCAAGCCCAAAGTCATCTTCTCGAGCAATTTCGTGATCCACAACTACCCTCCCGCGGTGTGGGACGCCCCGCTGGGCGAGGAGCAGGAGGAGGGCGAGTCCTCTGGCGGGGAGGAGTGGGCTGGGGAGGAGGACGGGGAGGGCGGAGCCGTGGCCAGGGAGCAGGAGATGGAGGTGGATACGGAGGGCATGGACGCGCATGCCAATGGCCTCGGAGCGTTCGATGAGGATATGGAGGTGCCGGACGATGGCATCGCCTGGTCCGGCGAGGCCATTGCTGCTCCCCAGCAGCAACAACAACAGGCCCAGCAGGCCCAGCAACAGCAGGCAAACGGCATCATCCGCGGCCCCACTCCCCCAGGGGCGGCACACCACCTCACTCCCCCTGGGACGAGCCCGCAGCAGAAAGCGTTACGCCAAGCTGCGCTCGGGAACGGCCTCGCTCCCACGCTCCGCCCCGCAACTACGCCGATGCAAGACGGAACCGCCAACGCCAACGGGAGCAGGGAGAGGCTGCTCACCGACCCCAGTCCAGCGCCGAGCGCGTACTCGGCTAGTGCGGAGAGCGGGGTGGTGGATCCCGCGTATGCGCTCGCTCAGCAGGTGCAGATGCAGCCGCTCCTCCAGTCGGCATTCGCCGCCCGACCCGCACCCGCACCCGCGCCTACGCCGGGGCTGGGGATCTCCTCGCCTCCTACCGCGGCGGCCGCTCAGCTCCAGCAGCCGGTTCAGCAACCTCTTGGGCAACCCCTCCAGAGCCAAAGGGAAAGCCAGAGTCAGAACCCGAGAGAAAGCCAGAGAGACAGCCAGAGAGAAAGTCAAGGACCCCTCAAACCGAGCGCCATCCTCCAAGCGCAAGCTCTGCGCGCTGCCGCTTCCGCCGAGCGGGATGTGCGCCAGCGGCAGAGCAGTGCCGTCAGCACTGGCACTGGGAGCAGCCTGACGCGCACTGGATCGGACGGGAGCGGCTCTGCCCCTGCCTCTGTACGGGGGAGCGGGAGCGGGATCATGAGTCCCGTGCCTGAGGAAGCTGTTGGGTCCAAGCGGGCTAGGCAGAGTGCTGAGGGGCCGAGGAAGCTGAGGAAGCAGACTAGTGAGGATTTCCGGGAGCGGGCTGATAAGGAGAAAGAGCGGGAGGAGGCGGCCGGGAAGAAGAAGAGCGGCGGGCTGTTGAGCGGCTTGTTTGGACGGAAGAGCAAGGAGAGCAAGGAGCGGGAACGGGCGGAACGGGAGCGCGTGGAGCGGGAGGAGAGGGAGAGGCAGCAGGTTCAGATTGCTGAGAGGGACGCGGCTAGGGAGAGGGAGCGCCAGCAGAGGGAGAGGGAGAGGCTGGGTGAGCATACGAGGGAAGGGAGCGACGAGAGTCAGGCTTCATTCGTCTCCCCCCCGCCCGCGTCGTTGCAGCACCCACCCGCGCCCGCGCCCCAGCAGCAGCAAGAGGGGAAGAGGAGCAACTCGCTCACCCAGCGTGGGCAGGAGACGTCCCCCGCCACACCCTCCCTCGTCTCCCTCTCCAGCGCCGCCACGTCCCCCGCGCCGAGCACGCAGGCGAGCTCTCGTGTCCAGCAACTCGACAAGGAGCAGCAGGAACGATATGCCCAGTATCTCGCTACCAAGTCCCAGTCTGCCTCTTCAGGGCTCAGCACAATGTCCAGCGCGGATTTCGCCACCCAGTCGGCCGCCGCCGTCGCGCAGAATGGCGCCGCGGCGAGGCTGCAGCATGCACAAGCGCTTGCTGCCTCCCCCGGTCCGCAGAAGCCAAGTCGACCGGGCAGCTTGATCCTCATGAGCAACATGCTTCCCCCCGACTCGCTCCCGCAGGAGCTGTCCGTGCTCCGCGTCTTTGCTGGCGAGGAGATTGCGGTCCTGACCGAGGCGACGTTCAAGACTGTCCTGCTTGGTGCGAACACGACCTCGCGCGAGCTCATCCGGCAGGCCGTACAGCGTTTCCGCCTCCCGGAGGACGACACGGACCCCTCGCCGCTCGAGCATCCGGGCGCCGAGGGCGAGCTTCACGGCGAGTACTTCCTCACTGTCAAGCAGGCCGACGGCGGGCAGGAGGCGGTGCTCATGCCTGATGAAAAACCGCTCGCGGTGTTCGAGGAGCTGTCCGCTGCTGCGCCCCCGCACGTGAGCAAGCGAGCGAGCTTTGGAAGCATCAACAGCATGGCGAGCAACTTGAGCGCTTTGCCCGCGATCGCGCGGCTGCCCATGAGCGACTTTACCGACGACTCAAGGGTCAAGTTCTACTTGCAGAGGAGGAAGCGGGATGGGGAGCGCGGCGTGCCCACGCTCAGCGGTAAGGGGCTCACCATGGACGGAAGCTTGGTCAGAGACGAGAGCGGCATCATGAGCGCTTCCTCCTCTGGGCTCGTCTCGGAGGATCTGTTGCACAACAACACGCTCGAGAGCAGCTTTTCCTTCTCCTCCCACTCGACCGTTGGCCAGATACGCCTGTCGTCGGATAGGTTCTCGGCGAGCTCGGCTAGGTTCGCGCTCCAGACGGTCATCCACCCGTCCGATCTGCCCGATGGGATGATCTTCGACCCGCATACAGAGGCAATCGTCCCTCGCTCTGCACTTGCCCACAGGTCCGGCACAGCCAGCGCGAGTGCCAGCCCTGGTGTCAGCCAGACAGAGAGGAAGAAGGTGTTCATCTTTGCGCGCAACGCTACTGTTGCCGAGGTGATCGAGACGAGCTTGGACCGGTTCGGCATCGCTGAAGGTGTCGTGGACGGTGGTGACGATGTCGAGGATCGGGTCGTGAAGCGGCGGTCTTTCACACGCGTGCGGTACCTCCTCTCCGTGGAGATCGACGGGGACGAGCGCATGCTGCATCCCAGCAGCAAGATCATCGACGCCTTCCCTCGCCAGCCGGCGTTCAAGGTTCTCGATTTCCGCCGGTCGATCGACTCGAAACGTCGCTCGATGGACGAGCCCTCTGTGCTCGGGTCGCTCGAGGATATCCAGCCGGACGACCCGGTGTTTATCCTCCGTCGTGCGCCTGGCAATACTCCCATGCGCAACTCGGGCTCTTCGAGACACTCCCGCCACTCTGTGCCGCTCGACGATGTCGCGCTGGCCAAGCTACACGCTGAGCGCCGTGCGAGCGCGAGCATGCTCAGCATGTCCTCTGACCGGGGAAGCAATGCCACGGATACGGATACTGCTGCACTCTCGAGGCAGGAGATCATCCGCGAGCAGCGGGCTCAGTCCCGTGCGAGGCAGCACGGCCTGCTCAGCGCGCAGACGAGCGACGAGGGCACGAATCTCGTCCTCCCCGATCGGTCACAGCTCCGCAGTACAAAGAGCACGAGCAGCTCCAAGGTCCGCTACTCGTACATCCACCCTGATGGCGAGACCTACGACATCAGTGATATCATCGAGGACGAGCTTGGCGTATCGACTTCCGAGAACGACACGATCCGCCTGTCTGAGGCTATGGACCTCGGTAATATGAGCGGAACTGAGGATCTGCTCGAGGAAGTGCTCGCCGCTGCCAGCCAAGGCAGAGATCCCAGGAGCGGTGTTGAGCAGCGGCTGGAGAGGGTTCTTAACAGGGTCCAGGAGAAGCGCATGTCCAGTTCTCTCGCTCTGCCTACAGTTGGGAACACAAAGCGCCTGTCTGCAAGCTCTGCGCACTCCGGCTCGTTCTACTCTGAAGATACCCAACGGAGCCCGCGCATTGACACGTCTTTCGCACACCAGCAGCAGCCAGAGCAAGAGTCACCTGTTCAACCACTGCAACGGCAAATGCAACCGCCTGCGTCGCCGCCTTCACCCACGGTACCCAGTTCACCCATCAGTGGTCGCTCATCAACCCCATCACCAAAACCTGCCGGACCTAGGCAGCAACACCAGGCGCATGCTCGTCAGCAGCCATCGATCGCCTCTGTCTTATCCGACTTGTCGATGTATGATGCTGGATCGAGTGCACCTGGCTCACCCCGCTCGCCGGGGTCGATGCCTTCGCCCACCGTGCCGCTTACCACCACGCCGACGACGATGACCTCAAGCAGTCAAACGAGCTCGAGTACAACAGCCACCTCTTCCGGCGTGCACAATGCTACGAGGAAGCCAATGGTGATCAAGAGCGACTTTGCAGGCTTGAGCCGCATGATGGCGCTGATCCAGCTGCGGGCTGACATGGCGCGCCCACCGAAGAGAAAGGAGGATCATGATGTGGACAAGATGATGTTTGGCCCGCGCATGAACCTGGAGGACTTGCACCCGAGCGTGCGGGAAGTATTCCAACCGCATTTCAAGCAGATGGAAGAATATGATCAGGTACGTTAAACCTTCAGCGCACGGAAATCCCGGTGCTGACAGTATTTTCTAGCGGCTGGACCGACTGTTCATGTCCACTCTTCGCTCGCAATAGACACATTCGTTTGCACGTTTCATCCTTTACTGATTTGACGCTCCTTGGATTGGAGACACGCTCCTTGTTTTGTTCTCATTTCATTCTATACCTTACACTAGCCTTATCTGGTCTTGATTATTACTCTCTTGTTTGAAGCATGTATTGTAGCCTCGTCAGCGATGCCATTCCTTTGCGCTTTCATTCCGTTTACCTTCTTCATGCGGCTACACCGGAAGTAAACTCAAATGCACGTGCCAATCAATCGTGTCGCCAACGTCAAGTTCAGTCCCTGAGCCTCAGCGCACTTTGTCTTCAGGCGCCAAACTTGTGCATCAGCGCGCCAAGCAACGAACATGGCCTCCTCCCGCACGCTCGAGATTCACCTTGACGGTGACGAGATCAACGTCGACCTCGACGATCTCGATGACGACCCCGAGGAGGTCTACGTCGTACTGCAGGACTCGAACTCGCCAGCGTGGATGTGGCGGACGGTCGCGGCCGAGTACTGGGGAAAGGGCGACATGGAACGGGCTGAACACACGATCCGGAGGGCCATTGACCGTGCGTGTTCGCGCTATATCTCATTTATAGCGTCGTGCTTACGCTTCTCTAGTGTTTGAACAGCAGGGCAGAGAGGGCATGGAAAACTGGCAGGCGATGCAATTGATTTACGCCAACTTCTTAATCGCCAAGGCACGACATGCCCCGAAGCTTATATTATGGACGGCACGACATGACAAGCTAGAATCAGACGCCAAGGACAAGGGATTCTACATCAATCAGGCTGCTACCAGCATGGCACGTTTGGACGCTGCCGTGCCGGCCCCATCTATCTTACAGCTACTCTCGAAGGGTATGTCTCCCAGTTGTAGGCAATTCGACAATGACTGATCCTTTGAGTTAGCTGTCGCCCAGCTAGCGGAGAATGCAATCGACGCAGCTGGTCGTACGTTTGACGAAGTCCTTGGACGACAACCCAACAACACGCTCGCCCTCATGGGCAAGGGCCGCATTCAATACGCGCGGAAGGGTTACCGAGAAGCTGTCAAGACGTTCCAACGCGCTCTCTCTCTTTCGCCGACCATGCTTCCTGATCCCCGTGTTGGTATCGGCCTCTGTGCATGGTCACTGGGTGATCATGAGCGCGCGAAGCATGCATGGGAGCGGTCACTGGAAGTACACCCGGATCTCGAGGCACCGCAGATCCTCATCTGCCTCAGCCTGCTGAACGATGCGAAAGACAAGCGACGGAATCAGAAGGAGCGAACACGAGCATATGGCGAGGGTATCAAGGGATTGGCTAGCATCTTCAGGGACAAAGGGAGGCACTGCGCGATTGTGGCCGACGCCCTTAGCGCATTCTTCATCGATAGGAAGGAGTGGGATAAGGTGCGTTTGGTGCTGCTCCCTCAATTGGCCTACTCTGAATCGCACTGGTTAGGCTGCGAAAGCTGCGGAACGGGCAATCCAGTATGCGGACCTGCGATCAGTAGTCTCAGATGGATTCATGCATCTCGGGCGCATTGCACATCTCAGGGGTGAGATGTCGGATGCGATTGAGCAGTACGGTGCTGCCCTCGATCGTCACGATAAAAACCAGCTGGC
Organism: Calocera viscosa TUFC12733; assembly: GCA_001630345.1. Lineage (NCBI taxonomy): Eukaryota > Fungi > Basidiomycota > Dacrymycetes > Dacrymycetales > Dacrymycetaceae > Calocera > Calocera viscosa. Next base: position 191,674 of record KV417299.1, on the reverse strand, counting down.
TAGAGCTGGGCTTGGCCAAGTGCATATTCTGACGAGTACGTCCACGCAGAGCCGTATGCCCAACCTTTACTGACCAAATGTACAGATGAGATACCAGCTGCCATCCACGACTTTGAGCTTCTGCTTTCAGACAATCAAAACCTCCTCCAAGCTATTCTACCTCTCGCTTCGCTCCAAGCTTCAGGTTGGCAAGGCGCAAATCCAGCTGAACAAGAGGCCGGCAAAGCCAGAGCCCGCGGGCTCTTCGAGCGCGCGGCGCGGATTATCAAGGGCAAGGAGGTTGACACGGAGGGCGTTGAGGAGCCTGAACTCTGGGTCGAGATTGCCAAGCTGTGGCAAACGGAGGACGCGAACAAGGCTCGAGAAGCATACGCCCGTGCTGTCGAACTGGCACGCGATGTCACGGATCCGGAGAAAGGTGTCGACCCGAAACTGCTCAATGCGCTGGCTGTCATTCGGCATATACATGGCGGTGAAACGGGCCGTGCTGAGGCTAGAGACCTCTACCAAGAGGCTTTGGTAGTCGCGTCGAAAGGAGGCGAAGACACCACGCACGAGATGGTCCAGACAGTCACTCTGTATAACCTGGCACGGTGTTGGGAAACTCTGGGAGAGCAAAGTCAGGCCCAGGAGGCCTACGAAAAACTGTTGAGCAGACATCCCGAATACGTCGATGGTATGTGAATTCATCTGTGATTGTGAGGACGCTGCTGAATGCGTGAATTGCAGCCAAAGCGCGCCTCGCGCACGTCTACCAACAGCAAGGCCGTATTGATGAAGCGCATGCTCTTTTGAAGGACGCTCTCGAGTCTCAGACGGATAACCTGGATCTTCGCGCCTATTACACCTACTTCCTGGCGTCCAACAAGCAGTCCCGCCCGGCTTCCAAATTCGCCCAGCTCACCCTGTCGTCTTACGACAAACACGATGTCTATTCACTATGCGCGGTCGCTGCTGATCTGTACTCTACCGCGAGAGAGAACAAGGACAGTGGTAGCGAGGCCATCAAGGTCCGGAGGAAGCATTTCCAAAATTGCGCCTTGGCATACGACAAGGTGCTCAGCTTGGACCCCACTTGTGCGTATGCAGCAATGGGCCTCGCAATCGCAATCGCAGAAGACGCGCTCGGGGGCCTGGCCGGTGCTCCTGTACCTGGTGTCGACGAGGCGATGGTGAGGGAGAGGAATGCGGGCGAGGCATTGAGCGTGTTCGCACGCGTCAGGGAAAGTATCAACACTGGGAGCGTGTTCATCAACATGGGCCATTGTTACTACACTCTGGACCAGTTCCAGAAGGCCATTGAGAGCGTGAGCACATCTTCGGTTTCTGCGCGGCAACGATATTAACTTCATTGGTAGTACGAACTTGCTTCCCGAACGTACGCCGGCAAAGACTTCCATGTCCTCCTGCATCTTGCTCGATCATGGTACGCTAGGGCCAACGTAGAACAAAGCTCCGAAGGCATGGAGACTGCGCTTGACTATGCCAAGCAGGCACTAGCCCTGGCTCCGGAAGACAAGGCAACGCTATACGACATCGCCGTCATCCAGCAGAAGTTTGCCGAGCTTCTCTTCTCATTGCCAGCCGACCGCAGAACACTGGCAAAGCTGGAGGAGGCTATCGCTCAAGCAAACGAGGCACAGACAACGTTTGCTGCGCTCGTCGACGACAAGTCGCCTGTCCTGCCCTTTGCCCGTGACCTGCCCGACCAGCGTCGTCGCTATGGAGAGACCGTGCTGCGAAAGTCGAACGACCATATCGAGGCTCAAAAGGCAGCCGAGGCGGAGGTACTTGCCAAGGCGGAGGCTGCCCGCCAGATGCGAGAGGATGAGCGCCGTCGGAAGCAAGAAGAGGAGGAAACGCGCATCGCTGAGATCCAGCGACAGGCGGCTGAGCTGTCAGAAAGGCGGCGTCAGGCTCGAGAAGAAGCGGCTCTCTGGAACGCTGTCGTGAAGCAGGAGAAGGAGGAAGAGGAGGAAGCTGACCGTAAGCCGGTTCGCGGGAGCCGGAAGAAACGACAGTCTGCGGTCAACGGATCTGGAGCGAACAGCGAGACCGACGGTCCACTACCGGAGAGCAAGAAGAAGAAGAAGGCGAAGCGCTCGAAACTCAGTCAGAGCCAGGCAGAACAGAGCGGGGAGGACACGGAGGACGAGGCCCTCTTTACGGATACCGAGCGTGATGCCGCACCTGCTGCCGGTGCTGCGGACGATGATGACATAAAACCTGAATCGACCAAGCCGCGGGCGAAGCGGGTCATCAGGGAGGATGACGAGGAGGCGGAGCCGACGAGCAAGAGGAGGAAGAAGATCAAGAGCAAGGCGACTATCTCAGACTCGGACGAGGACATGAGCGACTGAGTAGCTTTGATCCGCCCGTGTTTTCAATCTTGTCATGCGTGCATGGCGGTGCTTTCCCTGTATCCTTACCATGTTCTTAATGACAACCCATTTACCGCATGATGCTTGCTCAGCCTCCTTGCAAACAACTAAACAGTGCCCACTGACAGGTATCGTTGCACAAAATAGAAAGCGAGCAACGAACGTGCGCTACTCTGGCGTTCGTCGCGTTGTCGTCGCGTCCCTAATGAAATAGCCTAAACGAGAAGGCGCATACATGAATCTATCCACCATCCCGGGGTTGAACTGTCTTGCACTTTCTTCTCTTCTTCCACATAGCCTCGTTGTAAAGATTAACAAGCGCATCGACACGAGGACTTGAACGCATATATATCCAGTCTCTGAGCACCTGTCTCCTGTCGACTGCACCACTTCAGCACTACGATGACCACCAAAGTCTTCCAACTGCAAGCTGGCGTCCAGTCCTACGACTGGGGCAAGCTCGGCTCCGCCTCCAAAGCCGCAGAGTTCGCAGCTACGACTGGCTTCCAGGTGGACGAGAGCAAGCCGTATGCTGAGGTGCGCCTGCCCACGCTGAGCGAGAGAAGCTGAAGGCTGACGTGCCACACAGCTCTGGATGGGCACCCACGCCAACTCGCCTTCCTCCATCTACCCGGATGGCCCGACGCTGCTCTCTTACGTCCAAGCGCATCCCGAGCTGCTCGGGGCCAAGGTGCAAGAGCATTTCGGCAACGACCTGCCTTTCCTGTTCAAGGTGCTCGCCATCCGCAAGGCTCTCTCGATCCAGGCCCATCCGGACAAGGGGCTTGCCCAGCGTCTGCATAAGGAGCGGCCGGATTTGTACAAGGATGCGAACCACAAGGTGCGCTTCCCTTCTAGCCCATTTAGACAGAAGAGATGCTAATAGCCGGACAGCCCGAGATGGCGATCGCGATCACTGCATTCTCAGGCTTTTGCGGCTTCCTCCCGCCCGGCGACATCCAGAAGTACCTACAGATTGTCCCCGAGTTCGCGGCGCTCATCGACCCCTCTGCCCGCAACGCGTTTGACGCTGCCGCCGAACCCGGAAAGGATGCGCTCAAGGCGGTATTTGCCAGCCTGATGGAGGCGCCCGATGCGGAGGTCAAGAAATGGGTCGGGGCCCTCATCCAGCGGTACATCACCGGCACGGCGGTGAAGCCCGAGGAGAAGGGCGTGCAGGACTTAGCGATCACGCTGGACAGCCAGTTCACCGGCGACGTCGGCATAATGTGCGTCTTCCTGCTCAACATCGTGCATCTCAACCCCGGCGAGGCGGTCTTCCTGAAGGCGAACGACCCGCACGCGTACATCGATGGAGGTGAGCAATGTTTCATTATACTGTGTAGGGAAGCTGAGACATGGACTAGACATCATCGAATGCATGGCCACGTCGGACAACGTCGTGCGCGCCGGCCTGACTCCCAAAGTCCGCGACGTGCCGACGCTCTTGAACATGCTGACGTACGAGACCGCGCCTGCGGCCGAACAGCTCCTCCCTCCCCAGCCGTTCCGCACTTCGAAGTACAGCCTGCTGTACGACCCGCCCATCGAAGAGTTCAGCGTGCTGCTCACGCAGTTGGCCGAGGGCGAGGAAGACGCGTACGGCGCCATTGACGGACCCAGCATCCTCATCGTCACCGAAGGCGAGGGCGAGCTGGTAGCGGAGGGCAAGACGGCGTCGATCAGGAAGGGCCAGGTGTGGTTCGTCGGGGCGGACGTCGAGGCCAGCTTCAAGGGAACAAAGGGCAGCCTCGTCCTCTACCGCGCTTTTGCCGTCGCTCCCTGAGGTGCGTGTGCCTCGCTCACCACTCCTCCTCACCGGCCTGAGCATCATCCTCATCCTCTTCTACCTGATCTTCCACTCCGGCCCACATCCCCTCCTCTGCCGCCTCGGCACCCATTATCTTCACGAACATCTCCTGTGCCACCTCCGCCGCCCGGTCCGCACCATCCACCAGCCCCTCCCCCAGCCCGCGCAGAACGTACACACCCTCCCTCTCTCTCTCCACCCCTACCTCACCCGAAGCCTGTGAACCCCCGCCCAAGAACTTGTAATAAAACGCCAGGAGCGGCTCCTGCTCCGGTTTCCCCGTCAGCCGCACGAACGCCTGTAGGTAAGGCTCGAGCAGCTTCTTCGCCTCCTTCTCCTCCCCCGCGTCGCACGGCGTCGACAAGTAAACAGCATCTAGATACCAAGCAATTAAGAAATGTGCTTTTGAGAGACCAAGGTACACACAGCGGCCGTTCGGGGTCGACTTCGACCCCTCGCCAGTCCAGAGACACGTCACCGTGCGATCCAGCCCCTGCTCGCCCAGTGCCCCGGGGGGGAAGACAAGCAGGGCCGTGTCAAAGTTCTCGTCCTCGTCCACGAGCGTCTCCTCCAGAATAGCAAGGCACTGTACCGTGCCCGTCCCCGCTTCTGGCTGCTGCACCCCCCGCGCGAGGGAGGGCTCCATGACGACCTTCTTGGCGCGGAACACCTCGTCGATCCCCTCCAACTTGATCCTCACCTCCTCCCCCTCCGCGCCAGGCAGGTCCAAGCGCTCAATAGGATGCTGCAGGATATAGGGCGTTCCCCGCACGGCCGCCATGCGGCAGAAGAGCTGGGCGAGCTCGCCAGCGCCGCCGTAGTGCCCTAAGAGGTAGGCGGAGGGGCCGTATCGTCCGCTGCCGAGGAGGTGCTGCCGGATCGCCCTGAGCCCGGGGAGTGCGGGGTCTACCAGTCACTCTCAGCAGGAGCCGCAGAGAGGGGAAGGGGGACGTACCGCTTGTCCGAACGCGCTGCGCCACGACAAACGTGAGTGCCTGCGCGCCTTCCTGATCCATGGCGAACACCTCCTGCAAGAACTGGAGAAGGGGCTGCTCTTCCCTCCCCTGCAGCTCGGGCAGCTCCTCGAGCGGCTGGGGGGAGGCGGCCCAGAGGAGGAAACGCATTAGCTTGCGTTTTTGGAGGAGCGGGAGGGGGGAGGTGAATACTGCTTCTTTTGATGCGGGGACTTTTGTTGCGCGGGGGGCGGTGCTTTGAGCGGGTGAGGTGGAAGTGGGAGAGGGAGAGGCGGGGGAGTAGAGGAACAGGCCCTGCAGGAGCTGGAAAGCGCATTGTTTGCTCAGCCTGCTGCCTACCAGGGCGTCGATAAGCGGGGAGAAGGAGCGAATTAGCATTGGTCGGAGGGAGAGGGCGTACTCCCTCGAGGTCTGTTTCAGCTCTGGCAGAGCGGTTGGAGAGGTGGAGAGGGAGAGCTGGGTGAGGTACGGCGGGGGGTGGGAAGGGAGGGAGAGGAGGTCGGAGAGGGTTAAAGAGCTGTCGTGTGAGCCATATAAAGGGGAGGGGTCGACGTGCAGGACTGTGAGGTTGGAGGTGGACAGGGCGCTGGGAGTGCGGGGGATCGGGTTAGTAAGAGTACTAGTATGGAGAGGAGGCGAGGGACGCACGCGGCGAGGATCGCTTGTGGCAGCGAGGTGCCGAGGAGGAGCACGTCGAACGACGCCGGGAGGGTGTCCATTGTTATGTGAATTCAAGTAACCCGAGATGGAGTGGGAGGGGACAGTGTTATGTGCTCGAGGTGTGCATGACGGCCGCAGGGGATAGGGAGCAGCCTCAAGGCACAGCATGTGATTTAGGCGCCCGGCCAATCTCAAATAAATCTCACAATCCGCAATAACCATCTCACGGCTCCGCAATTATGATAATGGAATCGATTGCAATGCGATAGATATGATACAAATGCAAAAACTGATCCTACAAACCCCGATGCCAGTGCCGTGCATCAGCTCACGCGTCACGCCTCCTGCACACCAGGCAGATTCGGAGCATCTACCTCCATCACCACATCGACTTCCTCCCCCTGCTGCCGCTCCGGTCCCAGCCCGCTCTGCACCGCTGCGCCTGCGCCTGCTGTGGGTTCTCCCTTGTCCTTCTCCCCGCTGCCATCTGGGACTGGGGCTGGGGCGTCCGCCAGCGGCTGCTCCTTCAGTGGTGGGGAGCCGGAGCCGTCCGCCAGGGGAATGGAAGGTGGAGGGACGAGGGGTGCGATGCTCGGGAATGCGTCTGCCAGACCTGCTGAGAGGGTTTGCAGGTACGACTGCGAGAGAAAATTGCGGTTAGCAGGGAGCGGAGGGGTAGAACGCAAGAGATGGACGCACATGCACCGCATGCACCTTTCCGTTCGTGAACTGGTTTTCGGCCGCCGTGAGCTCCAGCATAGTGCGCGTGTAGTCGTCCGGGTTCCTGCCTTCGTCCAAGTACCTTTACCTGCCTATCAGCCCGCTCCCCCACCTCAAGGCAAGAACGCAAGAACGCACTCGAGGACCTGCACGGGCACCCATTCCTCCAACAACGGCCCCAGCTCATCCAGCTGCGCAAGACTATCCACCACCTCCCTAACAGTCGCGTGAATCAGCGGCCCGTCCTCCTCCCTCCTAGGCGCATACACCGCCTCCGCCCTCGTCTGCAGCGTATTCAGCTCCTCGGCAAGCCCTTCGAGCAGGAGCTCAACGCGGCCGAGCGTCCCCTCAGGTCGTCGGCGGTCGGAGCCTTTCAGCCCTAGGAAACGGGTGGTGCTGGTGTTGCTGGTGTTGCTGGTGTTGGTGTTGGGGGAGAAGGGGCCGGGGGTGTAGGGGAAAGGCAGGGGGTCGGCGTCGCTCTCTGAGGAGGAGTCGGGGGAGGAGGCGCCGGGCGTTTGGGGTGCCGAGGCGGGGAGGGGGGAGTGGGGGGGGTAGGCGTTGGGGGTGGACATGATGTCCCGATTAGTCTGAGAGCGCGGGAGGGCAAGTGGGCAGTGGGAGAGAACGGCGGCAACGGATGAAGGAGCTGCTCATTCATTCAGGCTACTAAACGGAAGCAGATAAGGTTCGCGCGTGAATGCTTGGACACTCCCTTCCATCTCCGCGTCATGAGGAAGACCATCCCCGGCCGAGCATCTCGTCGCCCAACAGAGCTCTGGGCCCCACCCTACTGCCGCAAGGAACCCTCTATCCCGGAGCAGACCTCGAGATCCCCAAGGTGGTCGACACGGCCTACACACAGCGGCTCGTGCCCGACCGCGTGCTGTCCGTGGCGTTGGCCCCCCACGACGAGCAACAATTGTGTCAATGGTGCGCTCACGTTTGCGGGCGTCGAGCAGAGGTATGCAGCCGGGATCACGTATGTGCCCATGACGAAGATGCTGCCGAGCGGGTACTATTTATTGGGGGCTCAACGCCAGCAGCTTGGACTATGGGAGCACCAATTTGTTCAAGAACGATGTGGGCATCGTCGATACGTAAGCCTGCCTGCTATTCCGCTGCTGTCAGCGAGCTAACCTCCAGACACAGCGGGACGACACTAGTCTACATCGCGGACAACTTCTTCGCCAAGTACGGCGCAGCCATCCCCGGCTCCAATCGACCCCATCACCGGCCTGCTCGAGGTCCCCGCCTCGCAAGTCAGCGCCATCCAGTCGCTTAACTTTACCATCGGCGGGCGCGCGTTCACCCTCTCCGCTGGCGCACAGCTCATCCCCCAGAGCGAGGTTGCGGCGTACGGCGGCCGCAATGGGCACGTCTATTCCTATGTCGGGCCGATGGGCAGCGACTCGGGCGCGCGGTTCGACTTTGTACTGGGACAGAAGTTCTTGTGCGTGATCTTCTCCCTTCCGCTATATTGGAGCTGACGAGAATGCAGAGAACGCGTTTATAGTGTGTATGACACAACGCGGAACCGTGTGGGGCTGTCTTATACGTGAGTCGGCCTCATTCCCCCTTGATCCTGAGATCACGCTCTGACTAGGGGACGCAGGGAATACACTTTCACCACTACTGCATAAAATCCATTCTTTATCACGTTTCATCAAAACCGGTGATGAAACCGGTGTGCGACTAACAAAACCAATCCCCATCATTGCATACCCCGCTTCGTAATGAACATGCATGCATGTTCACTTCTGTGGGCTGGAACAGAAAGCTTGTGGTCTAGGACAACGGCGTCAGTCCCTAGTCCACCTCGACCTTGCTGACGCGCAGCAAGAGCCCGTCCTGTCCTTTGGTGCGAACGCGCTGAACCAGCGTAAGGACACGGTGTACCTCGGAACCGTCGTTAAGGGGAGCAAACGAGAAGTTGCGGATAAGGACTGAAATGGCGGCCTAGAGAGGGCTTCAGAGAGGGTCGCACTTTCGACGAGGAACATACCTTGAACTCCGCAACAGCTGAGGTAACGGTCATCAGTTCCGTTTTCAGAGTCATTACATTGTCAACGCTTACCAAAGTTCTTTCCGATGCAGTTCCTATGGGCGAATGGATAAATAATATGGAAACAACGAAGGGCCGAGGCTCACCTCGGGCCATCGATGAATGTCAGCAGATGATGGAAGCCCTGGATGTCTGTGACTTTCTTCGGCAAGTTGCCATCGATCCAGCGCTCCGGCTTGAACTCATGACTATCAGGTCCCCAAATGAGGCTAGACCGGTTCATAGCTTCTATTGGAATCAGAACGCTTTGGCCGGCTCGGACTTCGATGTGATCGACAACTTGGCCCGATGCGGTGGTGATAGGGTTCTGCAGCGGGACGGAGTCATCCTTGATGGCCTTGAAACTGTCCAGCAATGGAACATGGAGATATCAAAGGAATAACGTACTTGACGAGGAATCTGGGGAACAGCCGGATGAGTCCTCAACGTCTCTTGGGCGACCGCGTTCAGATAAGGCATTTCCGCGGCCAGTTGCTCGTGAGTTGGTTCCGGGAACTTAGCAAGCTCGTCACGCAGCTTCTGTTGAACTCGGGGGTTCATGGAGAGCTCGTGCAGGCACCACTAAATTGGGATAAGATACATCCAGATCTCGATTCGTCATTGCACCATACGTACCGCCATGGTCGCTGCAAACAACCCGTAAGCATGGCTTGTGAAGCAAAACCGCTACCACTCACTGGACGTAGTCTCAAAGCCAGCAAGTAGGAGGGTATTGATCTAGACACCCTTAACCTTAACCGGTCTGACAAATGGATCAACGCACTTCCGCAATTACGTCCTCTTGAGTAAGGCTATGATTTTCGGCCTTCACTACTAGATGGTTAGCCGACGCAATGAAAACCCAATAGACCACTGACGGATGGAGGCAACAAGAGTACGACGTTCATCTGACACTTCTCGCGTCACTGCCTTTCGGTCCTTGAGGAATCCTTTGGCGATGGAGCTCATCCCGATTTGCATCTGATCAAAGGCAACGTTCCTTCCCAGGGGAAGGAAAGCGACCCATGGAAGGACTTGAACGAGCGTAATGGCAATAATTGAGGCCAGATCTCCACTGTTCTTTCCCATCGAGGTGAATGTGTTGACGATCGCGGGGGGCTTGGCCTCCATGCATTTGAAATCGTGAGAAAATCCTGCTTCTCCGATAGAATCCTGGGAACGATTGGCAAAGTACTGTAACGTGATATATTGGACGTGTACCCACAAACGAGATGGCATTCAACCTTGTCTGGTTCTCAGCAATGCTGGTGAGGGGCGCTAAAATAGCTTTACTCACCAGTGCTCAACATTCAGGACGAACTCTTTCCCGGTTCCCTCCGACACCATCATGGCAAGCCAACGATCCCGCACCTGCAGATGTCATTCAATGCAACTGATACTCACGGCATCCGAAGACAAACCTTGTAAGTGGCCTCCAAGAAGATGGTGGTAAAGAATCGGATTGAAGCTACGTTGAATCCAGGGCTCATGGACTTGCGATGCCTTCAATGACGTGCTTCAACATTTTTTTTTCAAGAGCCGGACACCACGTACCTGCGATGCGAATCCCCTGTCAAAAGGGAATGAGAAGGACGTTCTCCATGACGAGTAGCATGTTAACGCACCCTCGGCTGCCAGGATCCCACCCCCCACCTAAGGTGTTGAATCAACTACTGTGCTCTGTCAATGGGACAAGCCCTGCTCACCATGCGTTTGACGATGTTCCGACCGCCCTGGTGGCGAATGAAATTATAGGCGTTGGTGTTGAATATGTACGAAATTGCACGGGAATCCATAAAGACGGTCTCCTCTCCCTAGAGGCTGTTCAGAAAAGGCCTCACACCATTTGGGGGTCGGTGCCGGTCTTACCCCTACTGCGGATGGAAGGCGGTACACATCTCCGAACTCTTTCTGCCATCCTTCGAAATAGTCGCCGCTGACACCGGCAAGCAGAACCCTTGTGTAGCCCCACAGCCAGCTTGTGCGTCTGGGACCGGCGAGCTTGGTAGCTTTCGAGCGGCCAATGATACGTCTGACGAGCGCCAAGATCACTAGCAGACCCCCACAGAATGAGAGAGCCATTAGATCGCGGGAGTTGAAAGAGGGTAGGAAGAGCATGTTCGCTGAGCCGACAGAGTAACAGCTGACGGCTTGAGAGGAGTCTTGCACTGCAATATATATACCGAGTGGTCCGGTCTCAGCAGCCGATTATGTGGTCAAGTGCTTGTCACTATCAGCGGGGGAAGTGTATGCGTTGGGGTTCTCGAGAGTGAATCCGAGGTGCTGGAGGAGATTACAGACTGCGCTCGTTCCCCAATGAACCATTTCCAGCGAACACTGCCGTCTGGACGCGCGTTTCGCGGCTCTCCTACGATTCCGTCCACCTGAATGTGACCTTAAGGTACAGAGTGTTCCGTCTGTAGGCAACCATCGACACCAAATGCCGCGTCCTATACATGCCCAACCAGCAGGCTGAGCAAAACACAAATAAGCCGTTGAGAAACGACACTGGTAATAGGGAGGTTTGACCACGAATGGACATAGACATTCAGAAGCATCCCGGTTGACATGTGAATGACGGTCCCTTCACTATATCACGGCCCTGAGTTCACGTTATGACTAGCTGTGCGGGGCGCGGCATTTGCAAAAGAAGCGACTTGGCGACGTGGAACAGCTGCAAGGGGACACTTCATGGGCACAAGGGGGCCGAAAGCATGTGCTCAGATCAGACGATATTGGCGGAGAAAGAGCTTATTCCGCATGGAGAAGGCCGACAATGGAGTCAACGGTAGAGCTTCTGTTCCAAGATTGCTGGCGGGAAAAGCACGGGACTTTGCTAACTGAGTCAGCAACCTTGCCAGATTGGCT
>KV417299.1:84669-172707 GCA_001630345.1 Calocera viscosa TUFC12733 | reverse complement strand
CCCTCGCTCCCCCTCCCCCAAAACCCCAGCACACAGTCTCGGATGCGCATACCCCCCAGCATGGCCACCCTCGCCTCGTACACGTCCCTTGGGCCGACCGACAGGTCAAAGGTAATATCCTCCCTCCAGTCTATCATCGCCGGCGCGGGCGTGCGCGATCGTGTCCCGCTCATACAGACCCTGCTGGATGATGTGGCCGATGGACGGGGTAGGATCGGACCGAAGGGTGCGTGCAGCCCGCTTTCCTGTGGGAGCGCGAGCTGATCTCCGCACAGAGACGATGCAGGCGTTGTTGGCTGCCAAGGTGCTCGCCCGCGTACCAGAAGGCGCGCAGGTGTTCAGCCAGACAAAGGTGCGCAACGCCCATGCGACCACCAGAGGTTCCTAACATCCTGCAGAATCTCCGAGCGTTCCTAAAGGTCATCAAGTCCATATCCCTCCCCGCAGACGCTCAGGCAGAAGCGATGCGCTGTGTTGCGAACGCGCTGCTGCTCGTGCCCTCTGCGAGGGAGGAGTGGATCGCCATCGGCGGTGCGGATGCGTGCATAGACATAATAGAGGTGCGTCTTCCTGTGTGCTTGAAGAGCCCAATGATTGACCGAGGCGCAGAGAGACTCCTACGGTCCCGAGACGTACTTCCCAGCAGCGCGCATCGTATTCCTCATTACCGTCGCCCGCACACCTTACATTCTCAAGATGGTCGACCAGTACCGTATCATGGACACGCTCTCGCGGGTGCGCCCTCCTCCTTCTACGCCCTTCCTCACGTGCTAACTATCGCATAGCGCCTGGAGAGCATATTCGAGAACTTTCCCATTTCGGCGACGTGGACGAGGGAGGCTATGACGGACCTCCTCAAGATCACGTTCAATATGACCCTGCAGTATCCGCGCATCATTGACGAGACGCCCGGAGGGAGCAACCGCGTGCTGGGCGAGCTGTGGGACGACCAGTTTGCAGTGTGCGGGCATGCCTTGCAATGGAAGATGATATATGCTGACAGCGCGCTTCTAGAATTGTTCCTACACTCTTACGACTGTATCACGGCCTTCCTCCGACCTCTGTCCCGCTCACGGCCCCGCTCATGCACGTCCTCCACGTCCTGCTCAACGTCCCCGTCGAGCCCTTCACGAGTTCCTTCTTCCCCGCGCAGTCTTCTCCCTCCGGCTCCTCGCACGGCTCAGGCTCAGGGTCGACACCGAACGGGGCGCACCCGCCCGAGTCCTTCGGCCAGCGCGCGCTCAACTACCTCCAGCGCCGCTCGATCTCGAGCGACAAGCACCCGTTCATCCCCTACGGCCGGCGCTCCCCCCCGCAGCCGAGCACGGACACGTTCAAGCGCAGCATGGACCTCCTCGACACCGCCCTCGCGCACTACTTCCCCTCATCGGACTCGCAGTACACGGAGCCGGACGACCTGAAAGTGAGGCTGATGGCCAAGAAGGAGGACGTGAATGTGGACGAGGCGCTCTCACCGCTCGTGCTGTTCATCCAGAGGCTCATAGTGGGCAACGAGCATGTCAAGGAACGCATCAGGATGGTGCTCCTCCCTCCAGACCTGTGCGTGCATACATGGCGAAACGATGTGATTCATCCTCCTGACCCGCATATAGGGACCGCTCCGTGCCGCTGCAGAGGCGACCGGACCTCATAGGCCGGCTCGTGCGGCTCCTGACCTCGGTACACATGCCTCAGACCAAGGCCGCGGTAGGGGAGATGTTTTATGCCATGTGTGACGCGAATGGTCTGCCTCCTTCCTTCCCTCCTTTCCGATAACAGCACGGTCTGACGCTGGCACAGCCGAGCACCTCGCCTCCGCAATCGGGTACGGAAACGTCGCCGGCTTCCTCTTCAACAAGGGCATCATGATCCCTCCACCGGACTCGTTCGACCAGCCCGTAAACCCGATCAACGGGGCGAGCACCTCCTCTTCTGCGCCTATTGTAGACCTGGACACTCCAATGACAGAGGAGGAGAAGGAGGCAGAGGCAGAACGGCTCTTTGTCCTCTTTGACAGGCTCGAGCGGTCGGGCTACGGCGTCAACCCAGTGCGGCACGCACAGCAAGAGGGCCGCTTCAGGGAGATCGAATGAGCTGCCCCTTTCCCCTTCCCCCGAAACCACTCCATCTCACTCTCTCACCGGCACACTCGTGTGATCGGATCAATCTATACCGGGCCTCGCGGCGCTTGGCCGCCTGTTGGAACATTGTGCATTGTGTTTTTCCTTTTCTTCTCTCCTTTTTCGCTTCGTAATTATTGCTACTCTAATGCGTGTCTTTTTTTGGGCCTTGCCCTTGATACTACCACTCACGTACCACCACATACGGGCCAGTTCTGATTATTAATCCCATGTAGCGCTCTACCGTACGCAAAACTGAAATAAACTACACTAATGGCATTCGACCCCGTTGTGACTGCCCATTCCGGACCCGTACACCATGCCGCCGCATGAGCCGCAGTTGACGTTTCTCCGTTCCTACAGTACCGCATAATCCATACCTGCCGGTTATACAATTTCCCCATGTCCGCCCCGGCGCACACATCTCCGCTGACAACAATGGTCAATCATGTGCTTTGCCAATGTCCAGCGTAGATCGAGGCGTTCCACACGCTTTGTTGGCCGGTTCCGGCCAACGCGTAATCTAATCTCCGATCACCCTCTCACGTCGCGCCCTTCAGGCTCGCCGCGCTGTACGTTCATGCGGAGAAGGCGGCGGTGGGGGGTCACACGGCGCTGAATGGAGGATCGAATTGCCCGTTGCAGGCGTGCGATTGCATGCTGGGGCACAAGAGGCAGAAGGAATAAATGGCAGCGCTTGTGCCCCGCACTACCCCGCACTCTGGGTCTTCGTCCCAGGTCAAATATCCATTCCCACGCCCTCCCAGCGAACCCCACAGCGAAGCACTTAGTACATACAGAAACATGTCCACGACAACAACCGAAGAGCGCTTGGCCGCGCTCGAGACGCGCATCACCCTGCTCGAGGACCACAACGCTGTGCGCAAGCTGCAGCACACGTACGGGTACTACCTCGACAAGTGCCTGTATAACCAGGTCGTCGACCTCTTCGACGAGGACTGCAAGGTCTTCTTCCACGGAGGCGTGTACAAGGGCAAGGCGGGCGCTAAGAGGCTCTACATCGAGCGCTTCCAGAAGGCGTTTGTTGGCGGGAGGAATGGGCCCGTGTTTGGGTGCGCCTTGAACTCTCAGTAGTCGAGGGAGGAACTGATGCAGTGCGTGCTTTGCAGGTTCCTCCTCGACCACCCCATGTTCCAGGACATCGTAGACGTGGCGCCTGACGGAAAGACGGCCAAAGCGCGCTTCCGCTGCCTGATGCAGGCGGGCACGCACGATCTCGCGGTCGACCCGCAGAAGCCCGCCCCGAGGCTCCGTCAGTGGTGGGAAGGCGCCATCTACGAGAACACGTACTCGCGCGGCGCGGACGGCAAGTGGAGGATCTTGATCCTCAACTATCGCGCGCTGTGGCACGGGACGTTCGAGGATGGGTGGGCGCACACCAAGGTGCGCAGCTTGTTACAGATGGTGCTGCCTAGGCTAATGACTGGCGGCGTGCTAGCCCGAGTTCGTCCCCTTCTTGAACAAGACCCTCAAAGATGGTGATCCTAATGGACCCGACGAGCTCTACGAGGACAAATGGGTGGGTGTCTCATTCGCATGGTACAGTACAACAGGACGTAGCGGCTGATTCTACCCTTTCCTCCCACAGCTCTGGCCGGACACCCACACCGTGCCGTTCCACTACCCACACCCCATCACAGGCGAGTGGGTCACCGCGGAGGAGCTGCACGCGCCGCCCAAGGTGGACAACGGCCTCAGCGTGTTTTGAGTTGGCAAGAACTGAGGGTGTCTAGGTCGAGAGTAGTCGAGAGTTGTATGAAGCGTTCAAAGAATAGGATATGAATGAATGAATGATAGTGCTCGTCAGAATTGCAGAAGGTTGCATCCACAGCAAGCCTATAAGGCTTTTAAGACTGTTGAGCTTGATATAATGTGATCTGTGAATCATCACTCGAGCGTAAGAAAAGACTCGCTCCTCCCCCAGTGCAGCCCTTCATATACTATTTTTCGCAGGCGCGAGTTGTAATTGCCTCCGTGATTGCCCGTGCAGCGGCTGCAATTAATGCTCTCGCGTGTGCGCTATGAATATTTGCATCCATACTGAAATTTGCCCTTCAAAAAGTCAAAGCCGACCGCTGCCCTGACGCACTCTCAACCAACCAACCCCTTTTCGCCTCTTTACATCCCCCTCCCCCTTTTCACCCTTTCCTTCACCCGTCCTACATTCCGCAATGGTTAAAGATCCTCAGGCAAAGAAGGCGAAGAAGGAGAGCAAGGTGGCTGCAAAGCCCGTCGCTCCCGTAAAGGCAGCCAAGTCCGTCAAGGCCCCGAAGGGTCAGATCGCTCAGGTGCCCATCTCCTCCAAGGAGATACTCGCAAAGGCAAAGGACACCGTCGCTCCTGCTGTCAGCTATTTATGCCCATCAGTCTCATGCACCCTGCTCACAATTTTTCGCAGAAGGTTGACAAGAAGGACAAGAAGGCTAAGAAGGCTGCTGCTCCGCCCCCTCCGCCCCCGAAGGATGCCTCGACAGAGGACTCCGACGAGGAAGAGGAGGAGGAGGACTCCGATGAGGAGCCTCCCAAGGCGCAGCAGGTAAAGCCCTCCGTGCCTGTTGGGAAGAAATCTGAGGAGAGTTCCGAGGAGGACAGCGACGAGGACTCGGATGACAGCGAGGAGGAGGCAACGCCTGTCGCCAAGGCTGTCGTTGAGGAGACCTCGGATGAGGAGGAGGATTCTGACGAGGAGGCTGCGCCTGCTCCCGTCAAGGCCAATGGCAATGGCAATGGCAAAGCTGCTCCGGCTGCGGACAGCGATGAGGACACTGAAGATGATTCGGACGATGAATCCGATGAGGAGGCAGTCCCTGCTGCCGCTGCGACGAACGGCAAGGCTGCTGCCGTTGAGGAATCCTCTGAGGAGGAGGAGGATGATGATGATGAGCCTAAGGCTGCGAAGATGGATGTCGACGAGGACGGTGACGACGAGGACAGCGATGAGGATGAGGACGAGGACGAGGCGCCTGTCCCCAAGACCGGCAAGCGCAAGGCCGAGGAGGAGGTCGCTCCTCCCAAGAAAGTCGCCAAGACCAAGGCCGACCAGACCGCTGGTGCCGCCTCGGCCGACGCCGACGAGATCAAGACGATCATTGTCAAGAACATCTCGTGGAACGTCGACGAGGACTGGCTGCGGACCGAATTTGAGTCGTGTGGCGAGATTACTGCTGTACGCATGCAGCTCGACCGCGCAACGGGCCGCCCGCGCGGCTTCGGCTTCGTCGACTTCACCACCGCCGATGCTGTCACCAAGGCCCTTGATACGATGCAGGGCAAGGAGATCGACGGGCGCGCGATTGCGATCGACAAGTCCCAATCGAACCCGCGCAATGCGGAGGCTCGCGCTACCAAGTTTGGCGACACACCTTCTGCGCCGTCCCAGACCCTTTTCGTCGGCAACGTCCCCTTCGACTGCAATGAAGACACAGTCTGGGAAACGTTCGGCGACTTCGGCTCCGTCCGCAGTGTCCGTATCCCGACGGATCGCGAGACTGGTAATCCCAAGGGCTTCGCATACGTCGAGTTTGAGGACCAGGCCGGTGCGACTGCGGCTTATGAAGCCGGCTCTTCCGGCCTGGAGATTGGCGGCCGGAACGTCCGCCTGGACTACTCTCAGCCGCGGGACAACTCCGGCGGCGGGTTCGGCGGTCGCGGCGGCGGACGTGGTGGTGGCCGCGGTGGGTTTGGCGGTGACCGTGGCGGTCGCGGCGGCTTCGGTGGCCGCGGTGGTGGACGTGGCGGCTTTGGGGACCGTGGTGGCCGGGGCCGTGGTGGTTTCGGTGGCCGTGGTGGTGACCGGGGCGGCCGTGGTGGCTTCCGTGGTGGGGACCGGGGCCGTGGGAACCCAAGGACGGGCGCTGCAGTGGCGTCCGCGGGGAAGAAGATCTCGTTCGACTGAGCTGGGCGCTCAGTCGCGGGATAGAGGACCCGCATCGTTGATTGATTTGCGTTCTATTTGCTTGATTATGACTTTTGGGCTCGTTTTCTGCTGCAGTGCTCGCTCTGTCTTCCGGTCTGCTCCTCGATACAAAAGGCCGCATATATTTTCTCTGGCCAGTTTATGATTACTACTCTGCCTGTTTTGTTTCCTTGTTCATGATCCTATCGCTTGATGTCTAGCACTTGACCTAATCGACTCGTGGAGACCCACATATGCTCCATTCATAACATAGAAAAGCTCGCTCAGAATGCAGACGATTTTCCACCTGAGGAAGCAACATTGATTGAGCGCGCGTGTTCTCGCGTGTTGAAAAGCTTCCACGTCGTGCCCCGTACATAGCCTCCAAAGGTCCCTTCATTACACGTTACCACTCGCGAAATTCCGGTGCCGCATCCCTTTCGACGCGCATACATCAAGCCTTCGTCGGGGCCACCCACTCCTTTCCACACTCCATTTCTCCTCTCATCATCTACCATCTAGAATAGCCAACCATGGCTCAGTACTCGTATGACGAGTCGGGCAGCATGGCCCATTTCCTCGTTCTCACCTTCCTCGCTGGCGTACTCGTACCGCTCACGTACTCCTTCGTCCCAAGCACAGGTGAGTCGTGTGATCATCTAGACCCCCAACCTTCCTGCTGACATGACCGCAGGAAAATCTAAAGACGAGTCTTGCACATGCTCTGAATGTCGCGAAAAGGAGCAGAAGGTGCACAAACGCAACCAAAAGTCGCTGCTGAGCTTGCGCGTTGGTCCAAAGTGAGCACACGTGTCGCGTGTTGCAGATGGATATCCTGCTTACCTGTGCTGCAGAGCATTGCTTACCATTGCACTATGGGGCTTCTTCATATATACCCTTTACCGAGTAGCGAACTTGGACATCGACTCTGCCATCTACGACCCGTTCGCGATACTCGGCATCCGCGCTGGCTCGACAGAATCAGATATCAGGAGGCATTACCGAAGACTGTCCCTCAAATTGTGCGTCATGTGTCTACTTGTCAGTGCATCGACTGATCTAGTGCAGCCATCCGGACAAGGTCAAGCTCGCTGTGAACGAGACGCTCGAGATGGTGCAGGAGAAATTCGTGACCCTGACCAAGGCTTACAAGTCACTGACAGACGAGACTGTCCGCCGCAACCTCGAGCTGTACGGTCACCCGGATGGAAAGCAGGAGTACAGCGTGGGCATCGCTATCCCGAGATGGATAGTCGAGGGTCAGAACAACATCTGGGTTCTGGGTGTCTACGGAGTCGTATTCGGCGTGGGGCTGCCGTTCCTGGTCGGACGCTGGTGGTTCACTTCGCGCAAGTTGACCCGCGACCGCGTACAGGGGGCCACCGCAACTGTCTTCTTCAAGAACCTCCGGGACAAGACGGACTACCCGGCGCTCGTCGAGCTGCTCGGCCACAGCTGGGAACTGGAGTGCCCGGGCATCACGAGGTCCGCTCACGCTAACGAGGCGTTGGATGGACTGGTCAAGACTGTGAGGGAGAAGGTTCCGGGATGGGCTCCGACAACCGAGCTGGATCGAGCAAGCACCAGACGGGCCACGGCGCTGCTGTGGGCCCATCTCCTTCGGCTGCCATTACCGGATCAGTCACTTCAACATGGTAAAGTGGTCACCAGTGCCCTCGAGTCTCAGCTGACCGTGTCTGCAGAGCAAGACGATCTCCTGCTGCAAACAAGGGATATGCTCAAGTCCATGCTGTCGATCGCACTTGCACACAACTGGCTCTCCCTTTCCGTGAAAGTGATGCGGTTGCAGGCCGCGCTCGCACAAGCAGTCGTCCCCGGCTCGCCAAGAGCAGCTGTGAAGCAGTTGCCAAAGATCAAGAATGAGGAGGTGTCTGTGGATGCGCCCGACAATGTGGAGACCTGGTTAAAGCTGTGGCAGAAGTTTGGGGATGCCCGACTGGAGGAGGCGAAGAAGGCATTCAGCAGATGGGGAAGGTTGGAGGTGGTGGATGCTTATTTCAAGGGTGCGCATTGTCATTCTGTGCTCAGTGGCCTCCCTGACAAACGAGCTCATGTATGCAGTCATTGATGAGAAGGTTGTCACACCTGGGGCTATTGTCTTCCTCGTCCTGAAGCTACGGTTGCAACCGCCGGCGATTCTGGCGAACGGCCAGGCTAGCAAGAGTCTAGAACAGGACACGTCCAAGCCAAACAACTACGATGAGACTGCATTCTTGCTTTCGCGGAAGGAGGCGGAGGACTTGCCGAAGGGTGCTGTGACCCCAGGATTGGCTCATGCCCCACGATGGCCTGAGGTGAGCTCTACGAGTTTTGAGCTTCCAGGCGCAATTCTGACATCACGTTTGTGACAGGATCGGAGACCAGGATGGTGGGTGCTCATTGGCGATCGCAGGACAGATCGTGTTGTCGTCCCACCGATCCGCATCACAAACGTGCCACTCTCAGACGAGAGCCGGCCGTCACACAACTATCGCACATACAAGATGCAATTCCAGGCACCACCGCAGATTGCCATCTATCCCTTCAGCGTTCATATCATAAGCGATACATATATAGGAGAGGATGCTATTCGGGATGTGAAGGTGGGCTCTTCTTTGCAACGTCGGACCTGCAATGTCTAATCCATTCCGTTAGCTCCAAGTCGTGGACCCCGCAGTGCTGGGTGCCGATGCGGACGTGGAGGAGGATGAGATTTCTGACCCTGATGAGGATACGCTGGAGGGACAGCTTGCTGCAATGAAGGGTGGTCGCGTCAAGCCATCCCCAATACATGGAGATGCTGATGGCGACGAGGACGAGGAGGAAGACGAGGAAAGCGGTACAGACGACGATAGTGATGATGACAGCAGTGATAGCGATAGTGATTAGTGGTGTATTACTATAATACCACATGTCTCCAGCCTTCTTGGAACATGGTCGCCTCGTCGAACGTCTGCTCCATGAGCGAATCTAGCAAGTCTGCAACGTCGTCATCCTCCGAAGAGCCGTCTTCTGGCCTCAGAACACGGAGTATAGTGCCGGATCCGTCTTCGGCAGAGACTGCCACCACCTTGGCGAGATTGAGCATGATTTCCGGACTGAACGTCAGCCGGTTTAGACCCAGAACCTATCGTAGGTATTCAGCATCCCAGAATTTTGTCCAATGGAATGGGATAAATTCACCTTCCGTGCAACTACATCGCCCGCTTTGAGGTCTGTGATCGACGAAACAGCACTGAAAGAGTCCCACGCGCGTTCGATGCGCTCCCAGTCGAACGGCGCTGATGACGGGTTGCTTGACTGCTGTTGGTCGGCCCACCCTGCTGCAAAATTCTGGCGCTCTGCACAGTCCACACTGGTAACAAACATGTTCGATGGGATATCGGTCTTTTGGGAAGGCGGAATGAACCGAGGGCGCCGAGGGCTGTCAAAGATGATCTTCTGACCGGTTTTGCCCTCCATGGACTTTTTGAACCCTTTGCGCTTGTTCCTATTGGTCAAGCCTGACCCTACTTCGAGGTCAATCGTGTTGCTGGGCCCAGCTGATGACTCGGGTGGCGGGGTATCATAGGGAAGGGTAAATGATGGCTCTGGCCGAATTCGTGCTGCTGGACCAGGTGAAGGAGGTTCTTCAGCCAGCGGCGTCGAATCGGCATCTTTCGTCGAATCGGCGCCTTTGAGCAGGGATTTCCTCTTTCGCCGCCTGGCGTTACGAGAATGAGTGGAGGGCTTGCCCTCCCCAGGCGGTACAGGAGGCGCAGCCAATCGGGCCATTTGCGTTGTGAACCTGCAGACAGTATCAGCCATGTTCGGCTGAAGGCAGCGGGAGTCATACGCTTTGCGAAGAATTATGCCGTTACCAACTCCAGCAGCTGCCTGGATCGCCGTTTTCGTTCCTGTTCCATCCGTCTGGCTCTCTGCATCGGACTCCTCTGAACTGGAGTCCGACGACTCCTCCGAGTCCTCATCCGAGTCGTCCTTTGCTTCTCCTTCCGACTCATCTTCGCTCTCCTCTTCACTCTCTTCAGTCGAGGACTCCTCCTCCGAAGATGACTCGTCTTCTTCTGACGACGACAGAGATCTGGGTGCGTCCCCTGAGGCCTGTATCAAACTAGACAGAGGATATCAGAGCCCTTCCCATGAAATCAGCAGCCTATAACCGCACGCACCGTATGGCGTTCTGCACAGGCTCCTCAATCCTGCGACGCTTCAGAGCCAATTCCCCGCCCTCTACAGTATCTGCAATTGTAATCAGACGCTGCAACCATTATCGAGGGGACGACGTACGATCGATCTCCCGTCTCCTCTTGCTCTGCTTTAAGTTCCCGTTGATCGCACCTCCAGGTCGGGCTTTCACGCTACAGTACTGGCAGCTCAGCTCCCTCCTGCCTCCCACCCCAAACCCAAGCCATAATGGACATACCTGACAAGATCTCCGGCTTGGATGACCGAAACGCTGCTCACGTCTAGCAATTCAAACTCGTCCACCTCGAGGATGAGATCCCCCGGCGCCAGTGCCAGTCCCGATTCCGCGAATGCCGGGATGTCACGGCAGATATCCACCTTGAGACTGCCGACGGTAGCGCTCCGAAGGCACGCGGCGGCGAGGTCGTACCATACTCGCACTGGAGGGAGCGGGGGATGGCTGACGACCTTGACCCGCAGAGAGCTCATTGCGGCGATGGGAGGGACGAAGAGGTTGCGCGCGTCAGGGCCCTGAAGTTCAAGATTTCCGAAATTCGGCACTGCCCCCAACAACTCCGACGAAACTAAATTACACCGAAGTGGGGATATAAACATCTAAGATGCCGGTATACAATGGAGCCCATAGTAAGATGATTATCCATGATCATCATGACCACCGATCCTTGTGATCAATCCAGCCGACCCCCGGGCTTATGATACCCATTAGTGTACGCGCCCGCCGGGGCCAGCTCGGCGAGGATGAACCGTCTTACGCCCCAGAGCAAGCCGAGGAAGAGGAGGAGGATGAGCCCCCCTGCTGAGAAGGGGTGGATCGTTGCCCATGTCTGTGGATGTGCGTCAGTTTTCCATCCACCGGTATGAGGAGGGTGGGGGAGGGGGACGTACTCCGATCGCCTCCAGTCCGTTGTTCAAGCTCTGCAGAGGAGTGAATTGGGAGCAGAGGAGAGGAAGGGAGGAGAGGTAGACGCACGCGAATCGCCCGCTCAGCAACGTTCTCCGAGTGTTTCCCGCTCGCCGTCCCGCTATCAATCGCCTCCAGAGCAGAAAAGATGCTCTCCCTGCTGAGGGCAATCTTGCGCTTGGCCGCGTCCCGGTCGTAGTACCTCAATGCCTACACATCACCAGGTCAGGCGCCGCCAGCTTTCGTTGAAAAAAGGGAAGGACGAACACTATGGTCCGAAATGATGACCGCTGGCCCGCCGGCCGCCCGGACACCATACATGCTCTTTAGCCATTTTGCCCACTTGGCACTGTCCATCCAGACGAACACGACTGGTCGACCGCGCACTTTCCCGCCCGTGGCACGCCATTCCCTCGCTGCGGACATGAGCGCGGCCTGTTGCTCCTGGCTCTGGGGGGAATCGCCCTCCAGCGCGCCGAGGACGACGATCGGCTTTGAAGGGTTGCGCATGACCTCGTCGAAATTGTGCGTGCTTAGCTCGGCGAGTGTTGGGAGCTTCTCGGATAGCAGCCAGGAGGAGATTCGGCTTGCAGTGTGCGGGGCGGAGAGGGAGAATGACGCGCCTGCTCGGGGAGAGTGATCTTTCACTGCTATTAGGACGGAGCCTTGGGTCGGGTCGATGGAGAGGAGGTTGAACACTGCTGGATCTTGCGTTCGGTACAGGGGTGGCGTGCCGAGGAGCACTTTGGCAGCAGACTCGATTTCCTCCTGTTGCAACGGTCAGCATACAGAAATGGATGAACGTGGAGCTGGGGACGCACGATCTCCCCTGGGTTGGACAAGAACGTGGACAGGTAGAGGAAGAAGACCGGCTCCTTCTCAATCAGCGCCTCTACTTCCGGTCGTCCCACATCCGCCGCCCCGCTGTGGTGAACTCAGCCTTTTGCCTCAACAACGACAAGCAGACAGATGCGCACGTGGTGATCGCCTTCGTAGCCCAATCGACCATATCATTGATCCCTCTCCGACCCTTATACTCGCTCTTCTCCCCCGACTGGAAGCTGCATGCATCGCACGCATCGCTCAATCGCGCGCACGTCACTGCCCAAAAGAAAAGACGCACAAGACCAGCTGGGGAAACCCAGGCACGCCCTCCTTCTTGCACAACGCCTTGTGCTTCTCACAGTCCACCTCGGCGATCGTGAGCGTGCCGCGCATCTTGGACGCTAGTTCGACCCATGCTGCACAAAGGATGCACTGTCAGCGCCCGCCCGGACACGCCTTCCTGGCGCTGAAGGGAAACGGAGATCCGACTCACTAGGCGCAAGTTTCTTACAATGTCCGCACCTGGCCGGGACCGCGATCAGCATAATTCCCCTCAACAATCGTCGACGGTACACATACCAAGGCGCGTAGAATTTGACAAACAAGGGCTTTCCCTCCTTCTTCTTCTCCTCGAGCGTCTCCGGATCGAACACCAGCACCTCCCCCTCGGGGTTCAGCGCGCCCTCTCCCGCTCCCGCGCCAGAAGAGCCCCGCGCCGGCCGGCGGGCGGAAAGGAGCTCCTGCGTGTTGTTGTCTATGAAACTGGATACGTTGTCGAATGACCGTTTTCCCGAGAACTTCTTCACTTCCGTGCCGTCTTGGAACAGCTTCATGGTGGGGTAGGCTTCGATGGAGTTGGCGTCGCAGAGGTCTGGGATGACTGTCAGCTTCTGGATTCGCTGCACGCAGAGGAAGTGGAGTGGACAGGGAGTGGGAGTGGAAGGAGGGGACGGGCACTGACCTCCCTGAGCAAGACAGTTAACTTGGGCCATGAAGAACCCATATGGCCCCCATTGCCTTGCTTTTGCGACGACGAGCTCCCCCCACGTTGGCGCGAACTTCTTGCAATGACTGCATTCGGGGCTGAAGAATTCGATGAACCTACACATCAAGAACAGAAACAGGAACAGGAACAGGAACAGAAAGAGAGATTGACAGGTGAGCTGGCTGTGGGAGAGAGGTGGGAGAGGGACGGACCAGAGACCCCTTGAAAGGGAAGTGGTGAAATTGGATTCTGTAAGTTGGAGCTGCAGGTGCGGGTCGGCTTGCGCTGCGATGGGTGCTGCGGCCACGAGGGAGAAGGTGAGGAGGAGGGCGGCGGAGAGGGGCGGGGCAGCGGGCCACAGGCGGAGCTTCATGCTGAATCAATCAAGGAAGGAACGAGTGACGGGCAAGAGCGTTTGGGTTTGGGTTTGGGTTTTGGGTTTGGGTTTTGAGTTAGACGGGGGACAGTGAGCAGGTTTGGAAAGCCAACGGAGACGACACTTGTCAGCGCGCCGAGGAATCAGGGAAGGCAGCACAGCCCCTGGACACAGCCACTGGGATCGGCAGCCGGTACGTAATCAGCTGCCTGCGCGGATCCTTTCCCCACCGACGAGGACGGAATGCCATCGGCGGTCATTGGCAACTCGAGCACTCGCAGAGCCTGAGGTTGTTCATCGATTCGATTCGGAGCAGCTGCCCGTCAACAGAGACAGCGAGGGCGCTCTCTGCAGCCAAAGTGCAAAGTGCAATATGAGCCTCTCCCTCTCCCTCCCCGCCCGCTCGCGTCTCCTCCGCCCAGCCCACTCACTCATCCGCACTCTCCCTCTCCGCCGACCCTCGCCCCGGTCCCGGCTCACTGGCACAAGAGCCTACACGCAGACGCACGGCTCTGCCCCCTTACCCGCCGCTCCTTCCTATCGCCCCAGGCCTCGCCCGCCGGGCTTGCCAGAGATTAAGGTGCGTCTCTCTCCCCTGCCTTCTGTTTCCTGTTTCTCCCCGTTCTCGTTCTCGTGCTGTTGCTCCCGCTCGTGCTAACGCACCCTAGAGCAAAACCCCGCTCTTCCTCCTCCTCGGCACGCTCGGTCTCTCAGCCTGGGGCGCATTCCTCCTCTACGCCATGAACGCCGAGCGCCTTTCCTCCTCCGTCGTGCAGCAGCTCTCCTCGCGGCTAAAGCTCGACCCGCGGCTCGTCCCCGTCTTGGGGGAACGGGTGAGGTTGGAGCCCAGGTGGTGGGCATTGGGGGAACCGTATATCTCTGGAGCGGTGCGTAACTCTCACACACTCTCTCCCTATCTCCCGCGCTGTCTCCCGCACTGCATTTCGTGGGCTCATGTGCGGAGCAGGTCAACCTCCTCCAAGGGAACGTCGATGTCAGTTTCCGGATACAAGGCTCGCGAGGGAAAGGCACCCTCTACTTCACCTCCATCCGACAAGAGAAAGGCGCTCCGTTCACCATCCGTCCGTCCCTTCCTTCCCTTCCCTCTCGCGGGGACAAGATGTGCATCTTGATATTGACATTTCCTTTGTTTGACAGTACGATTCAAAGTCATCTGCGACGACGGGACGGTCGTCTCTCTACTGCCGAACGAGTCCTGAGCGCGTGCGTGCGTGCTGTACACCAAAAAGATCAATTCCGTCCAGTGCCGTGCGGTGCGGTACCGGATCTATCTACGCCCCTCTCTGTCCAGCGGATGGCTCATGCCATCGTCGTGTTGTAATAATATACATTTGTGCGGAAACTCGCTTTTTACAGTGAAAGATCAGGTTGACATCATCAGCGTCCGATATGTAAAGGAATGGCGCTCCGCCCGTCCCTCCTATCCGCTTGAGAGACAATAAAATGCATCAATTGGCAGTTTCTTCTGTTGGCAGTACGATTCAAACCTGATCTTCCACCGAACGAGGCCAGAGTGCGTGCGCGTGCGTACTGTACACCAAAAGAATCAACTACAGTGCAGTGCCGGCTCTATCTGCACGCCGCTCTCTCCCTCTCTCTATCCAACGATTTGCTCATGCTCGCGGACAGGATGTATCTTACCACTCGCAAGTCCGAGCGGTCTCTTCTGAAATGCCTTTCCCTTTGTCTGCCACGATGTCGGTCTCTTGACATTCCTGTGAAACAGCTCGACGTCCTCCATCGCACGCCTACGCTGAATGATAGCGGAATACCTGGCGTGGCATGCGTGTGACAACTGAGGGAAGGAGTGGACACGCTGGAGCAAATGGAGCACCCGCGGCCGGCACGACTGGATGTCGGCCCGCTTTGCCAGCCTGGGCCAAGCAACGGTGATGCCTTCAGGACAGGAACGGCGGTAACTTGTGTATTTTGTAAAGGCCCCCTTTAGCTTATCCGTTGGACTTCAGCTCCCTATTATACACCTTTGCAATCTAGAGAACTCAAGCTGTCTATATTATCTTTCGGCGCGGCTTAAATGTGAGGACACCCTTCGCCCTTACGCAACAGCAACGTGGAAGAAGGTGCGTCGCCCGCTGTGAGCCCGCCTACATCGAGCTGCCCGGTGCTGCTGCTCCTCAGAAACAATCTAAGCGAGTGTGTGGCAGATCTTCACGCTGTTGACAAGGGATGAAAGCACGAACTCGTGGGTAAATCGGTCCGACAATGGCACCCTCGGGTATATGATCACGTCGCCCCGGAACAGAGGCCGCCTCGAGTTTCTTGATAGGAGCGAGCGCCCGCACGGAACAACAAATGAAAGCCGGAAAGAGTCGATCCCTGCGGTGCGTGCTTGCGAAGGGAGCATGTGGGGTACAGTATATCCATAAGCGAGCCTGGACACCTGGTCGTCCGCGTTGGTCCGGCTGCACTCTGCCTGAACCGGAACGCTCAGGTGCACTGTGTGTCCGGGAAGTGGTTTCCTCTTCTTGCGACATGACGGGGGCCGGGGAAGCTGGGCTCCCAGTTCATTGAAGTAAATCATGGAGTAAAACATGGTTCTGTTCAGGGGCAGACGCTTGAGCATGCTCAGGATACAATGTATCCCCACTCTTGTCTGCTGCCATCCAGCATTGCTCCATTTCCCTCCAGCGATGTCCAGCTTGTTTGGTTTCGTCAAAGTGGAACGTTGAATGCAGCTAATGCTCGCATGGTTGTCGTGAGGACGAACATCAACTCAAGTGTATCCTTCTCATTGTGCAGAAATGACGGAAGGGCCATGTCAGTGATTTGCTAAGCGGATATTTGGTAATGTCCCTGACCCGGCTGGCAGATCCCGTGCTTCTTTCCTCGCGCGTTCAATTTAGAGGAGAGGGTTAGCTCTTGATTTCATTCATCTTGCTCAATGGGGATGAAGGTCGCTGCATCGCGTGCCTGCGGCCTGAGTTCGCCTGGTCTTCACTTAGAGAACCTATAATTTCAGCCCATGAAGGGCCTTTCTGCCCATGAAGAGCCTTCCTGCCCATGAACGCCCCTTTCTGCCCATGATTGGCCCGTCATGGGCCCCGCGATGTGCTCCACATCGCCAGGATGCTTCGCCCGCGTATGCCGCTCCCCACGCCTGGTCATGACATGAAAGCAGGATGTAATATGCTGCGGATACCTTGATCCCCACGTCAAACGGAATGTCTTACGGCTGGATTTCACTGTCAACCCCCTGTCTTGGCTGCCGTTTTCTCACCGGCTCATCCCACTTGGTCGATACCGGACCACCCGTACATATAAGACTCGTGGATCGGTTTCCCGCTTTCAAGCCCTCCACAGCTATCAGCAAGGATGCTGGCCCTACCGTCTTACAATCTCTTCGACGTGGTCGCTGTCTCAGTTTGTGGTAGTGTGGTATTTGCACTCGTTAGACGCCTCTTCTTTCGCTCGAAAAGTACGAAACTCGCTGGCCCGAAGCGCACCAGCTGGTTGTGGGGTTACACAAGGGACCTACTTAAAGGCTTCAGCGGTGACTACTTCGAACAATGGCAGAAGGAGTTCGGAGATGTGTACTGCATTCCTTCTGCTGGAGGAGTAAGTCCATTGCCAATATTCCTGTCAAGAGAGATATTGAAGAACATCTAGGGAGAGCGGACCGTCTTCATGGATTCTCGTGCCATCTCGTACATTCTCAACACCAATGCATACAACTTCGTCCGTCACAAGGGAAATCTCAGGCTACTCAAACGCATAGTAAGATGATTCAATTCCAAACGTGCTACCATTGACTCATTACGTTAGCTCGGCGGAGGGATCTTGACGGCTGAAGGTGAGACCACGGTGATTCGGTCCCTGTTGCATTGCAATACTTACCTAAATGTGACAGGGGATGCTCACAGGCGGTATGTTTGTCTCTAAGGAAGGTGCTGAAGGAAGCTCAGTCTTTCCAGACATCGCAAGTCCATGAGCCCTGGTTTTACCATAGCTTCGATACGCTTCTTCACAACAATTTTCTTGGGTGCTGCAGGCAAGGTCGGTCCTATGCCGTCATAGATATGGTCGGTCGTTGAACGGCTCCTGTAGGTGAGAGATCAATGGCTTTCTAAGATGGCTGCAGAGAGCAACGAGAAAGACATTGTCGTTAACGTTGAGTACTGGTACGGACTATTCTAAAGGCCGTTGTACGAATCTTGCTGAGATTGTCTTAGGATGAACGCCATCTCTTTTGTGGGTGCAAGTGTGATGTATCTCTAATTCAGCTTACTAACCACGCCCAGGAATCTATTGGAGAAGCCGGCTTCTCCCACGATTTCAAATGCATGGACGGTGAACTTCCCCTTGTCGGACAACTCTTTACATCCTTGGGAAGGACCAGCGGGAATTTGGCTTCGATAATTGCACTTGCTCTGATTCAAGCATTTCCGGTGATCGCTTCACTTCCCCTTGGACGAAACCTTCAGTTTGATCAGCTTCAAGCGGCGATGAGATCTATTGCCCAGGGCATTCTCAGTGACCGGAAGGTATTGTCCGACGCCGTGTCAGACGAACGTCGTTCGCTTGTTGCTTCTATCAGTCAGTCGTCCATTGGGGTTTCCTTTCATCGGCTGACCATCTGGATAGTGAAGGCCGAAAACCGAAGCCTTACTCAGGAGGAAGTACTTGCGGAAGTGGGTTGCTCAATTCGTCAGATAGGCTAAGTTTAAGAGCGTCTAGATCAACACACTGCTACTTGCTGGATTTGAGACTACGTCTGGTAAGTATCCTATTCTAAAGCACTGGTACACCACGCTGAGGGCTATATGTAGCAAGCATGACGGTTCGTACTGCGGACCATCTACATCTGAACGACGCTTATCTCATCGTAGTGGTGCCTCCACGAGCTCTCCATGAACCCCCGAGTCCAGCAGAAGCTGCGCGACGAGCTTGTTAACTTCCCGGAACCCACTCATGAGCAACTGGCAGCGGAAATGCCCTATTTGAATGCGGTCGTCCAAGAGACGTTGAGGACTCATCCAGCTGTCCCAGAGAATCATCGCCGCGTAAGTGACGCTTAAGCCATCGCGTTTGTGCACTGAAGCAGTTCTAAGGCCAAGAAGGACGACTCGATCCCGTTACAGAACCCCATCATCACCGCATCCGGTAAAGTCGTCGACCACATCGAAGTGCGAGCCGGTCAGGGTGTAATGATCTCGATAGAAGCTATGAATCGGTCCAGCGTCATTTGGGGACCTGATAGTCATGAGTTCAAACCAGAACGTTGGCTCGATGGCGAGCTACCGAAGAGAGTTAAGGAAATCCAGGGCTTCCATCATCTGCTGACCTTCATCGACGGACCCAGGTACGAGCCTTGAGCTTTCGTCTTTCACATCTTCTGATCCCAGTGATTCCATAGAAACTGCATCGGAAGAAACTTCGGTGAGCATGAACTACACAACTTTGAGACACGGACCTGATCCGGGCCATGCTTTCTAACTCAGCTGTTGCGGAGTTCAAGGTATGCTGAATCCGTTTCCCCTGTCAAAACGATCTTCCTGAAGTCCTTAGGCGGCCTTGTCCGTCTTAATACGAAACTTCTCGTTCGCTACACTAACCGATGGCTCTGACGTTCACCCTGTTCGCACGCTGGTTCGGCGTGTTCGGACCATTGGCCAGGAGGGTTTCTTGATGCGCGTGAGCAGGGTCGAGGCCGACTAAACAATTCTGCGTATCCCGCCTGAAATACACGTCTTATTATACAAGGTTCTTTGTTCCAAACACATATAAAAACAGATAGTCACTTTGAGAATTTTCTTTCAGAATGCCATCGGAAACGCGTCAAAAGGCCAGAATGCTCTTTTGCGCGATAAAATTCCAGAATGCCCTCTTCATACCAGATCCTTGCGGGACGTGGAAACTTTACACACGACGGGTGTAGTGTAGTCACTTGGACGAACCTGGTGAAGGCTGTAAAGAGCAACTCCTGCAAACAAACGCTTACTGCAAGCATTAACCAATGTTACATGAGACCGATGTAGCTCATGAACTAATTTATTATTTTATTTGTTGAAAATCAGTCAGATCGGTACAGTTTATTGGCTGGACCCGTGGATACTGTTTCCATACTGTTTCCCGGGTCTCGCCCGTGCGCCCCAGAACGCGTTGCCAATGGTGATCAGGCGGAGGAATGCGTACCAAGGCACGGGCGGGCAAACCTCGGAGAAGCTGGGACGACGAAGGGCCCATGATTAGGTATCTCTACTGCACAGAATAATATTTGGGCGGAACTCGCATTTCTCCAGATCGGGTTGTACAGGAAATGGCACCGTCTACATCACCAGCATCCGACAAATTAAAGGGCACTCCGCTCGCCATCCGTCTATTCTCTCAGATTGAGAGACAAGAAATGCATCAATTGATATTTTCTTTGTTTGGCAGTACGATGCAAAAGTGATCTGGGATCTCTCTTCTACTGAACGAGTCCTGAGTGCGTGTGCGTGCGTTCTGCACACCAAAAATCAACTACGTACAGTGCAGTATCTATCTACGCCCCACCCTCTCTATCCCAGCTGATGGACCCTGCCATCCTTGCGTTGTAATAATACAGTACATTTGTGCAGACTCGCTTTTCCCAGTGCCAGTGAAAGATCAGGTTATACAGGATTAGGTTGAAAAATGATAGGATAGAAAAAGCCGGCGCCGGCGCCGCCCGCTCAGGCGGTGGCTTCCAGATACATCGCCCCGTCGACCGGCATCGGGCCGTACTGGGGTGCCGCAACCGCCGGGAGGTCCTTGAGGTCGAGCGCGTACGCGCCCGTGTACCACCCTTGCAGGTCGAGGAAGTCGGGAATCCGGTCCGCCTGGATGGACTGGTTCACCAGGCCCCTTATGCGGGCTTCTACCGCAGGCGGGAAATGCCTACCACACGAATGGTTAGGTCAGTGCCAGTTGCGATTAGCACAGATGGGCAGGCTTACCGTGCCTCCATACGCTGGAGCAAGCTCGTTGCGCGCTCCCGTTCCCCGACGCCCATCTCAGCGCGGATCATCGCTTCATACGTTGACGGCTCGCGGTAGACGGGGGATTCGGAGGAGACGGGGATTGAAGAAAAGCTGTACGGCGCGAGATGGTTGAACGAGGCCGCCATTCCCTCAGGGGGATCTTGCATGCTCTCGAATATCAAGCGGGCTTGCTCGATATCACCCGAGGAGGCGTACCCGCGAATTACGACGTTGGCGATATATGCCGTCATGTGCACGCCCGAGCGGCGAAGGTTCTCCAACGTGGGGCCAAGAAGGTCAAACCGGTGCTGCGTTACGAGGACGTTGATGAACGCTTCCCAGGTCTGGGCGTCTGGCAGCTGCTGCCCAGACTTGATAGTGGTCGGATGTGCGGGGATCGAGTCGAAGATCGCGCTGGCACGCTCGACGTCCTTGCATGAGCAACCCCAGGCCGTGATCAGAGAGGCCCAGTGGTTGCCTTGTACCTCGAGGTCTTGTCGTGCAACAAGCTGATCGAACATGATCTCCACGGCACTCATATCGACAGGCTCGATCAGCCCATAGGCATCCATGAGCAGCTGGCGACTGGTCAGGGGATACTCTGTAAGCATATCACGAGACGTACCTTGTAAGTATGCGCGCTCGGGGGCACGTTCGAAGCAACCATCAAGTTGTAGTAGTGGAGAGCGCGGTCCCGGTCAGGCTTGGTATGAACGAAGAACTGGATCATCGTATTGAACGGAGGAGCCTTGGGCCGGAAATTTGCTTGAGCCGACATCTCGCTGAAGAGATACATTGCCGTATCGGCATCGCCGACTCGGCAACATGCCCCAACCAGCGCTCCATACGTCACCGAAGTCGGACGCACGTTCGACTTCTTCATATCTTGGAAAATCTCCAGGGCCGTTTCCGCCTTCCTAGCCTTCGATAGCTTGGAGATGATGTTGTTGTAGAGGAACACGTTTGGCACTACTCCGAGACTGATGGCTTCGTTGTAAAGGCCGAGGGCCACATTGCAATCGTCGGTGAAATCGTTGACGGTCAGAATTAGGACGGCGTAGGCTTCGGCGCTCGGCGCGCCGCCCTGCTCTATCATCCTGGCGCGGTGAAGGTTTGCGGTCTCCATGTCGCTAGCAAATGCGTGTGCGCACACCATGGCATCCTCCACTGCGAACCAAGCTCGGGTTTGTGATACTTTGTCGGATTCGAGCGTCGCCAGCACCGTTTGCGCGATTCCATACAGCTGTCTGGCCTTCTCCAACTCATGAACACGACCCAGGGCGCTGATCACCAGGCTGAGAGCGGAGGGCGTTACATAAATGCTCCGCCTTGCATCGTTCACGATGGTTTGGAAGAACCGTATCGGATCGTCAAGACGGTGACGCTGAGCCTCCAACATGGATGAGAGTTTGAAGTTCATTCTGAATGGAGTACTCTTGACTAGCGGTCGCGGCGCCACACGTGCAAGCTGGCGTGGTGCGCTGCCAAATTCTGACGATACTGTGGTCGCGTCGGTGTCCAACGTGTTCGTCTCGTTTTCGGAAGCGAGAATCCGAGAGGAAGGGGCGGCTTCGGAATCAGACGCGCTCGACACAGGCGAATCCAACGTATTTTCTGGTGGGGCGTTGACAATCCGTAATGCCTCTCGGCCCAGAAGCCCCAGTTTCTCCAGTGTCGAAACGGCCATCTCTCGACCTCGAGTCGAAGCGAGTTGGTGGTAGATGGCCACAAGATCTTTATCGACGACCACATCATTCACCTCCATAGAGGGAGCAAAGTCTTCGAGCAACGACTCCACGCCCGGGAACGGCGACGTCAGATTGAAATATGGCTCCATTTCCTCGAGGAAGTCGGCGGAAACACCAAAAGCAAGTCGGTCAAGGCCGAGGAACGCGTCTGTCAGAACAAGCCAATCAAAACGCGAGGCCGTATTCTGCACCCACTCGGACTTTCTTTGCTGATAAAACTGTACAAAGGCCGCCTTGAGACCCACGTTTGGTGAAATGCCGGTCCTCTTAACGAGTCCCAGCAGATCGAAAGCCTGATTAAGCGTAGCATTGGGAGTATGGCCTTGCTTTGTTCCCATGAAATCGTTCGCTGCTTCCAGGGCGGATCGTTGCAGTCCATATCGCAAGTACTGAGCAACTTGCGATTCTCCCGCGGCCTTGATGGCCTCGAGCTCCGCCACAACCAGCATGTTCATGGAGCTTAATGCATCGGGAAGCTCTCCAAGCCGGATCAAACAGCGGATCAAGGTCCATTCGTGGGCATGGATGCGTTGCTTCGACAACTTGGCAACCAAAGCACACTTCGGGAGGATGGCCTTTAAGCCCTTGACGAGCTTAACGGACTGCGGGATATTTTCCAGGGCGTCCTGCGAATATAAGAACGCCGTGTTGACATTCAGGAAGTCCGCGATGTCCGAGGCTTCAAGGGGAGTGTAGCCATGCGGTGCGGTGTCGATCATGACAGACAGCAGTTGCTGCAGTGTTTCCAATTGTCCAGCGGCCGTCAGGTGGTGAGAAATGACCAACCAAGCTTCGCGATCGGGCCGCAAAGGAATCTTGGAGGCTGCGTAAGGATCGTTCTTTCGAGCGATGGTCTGGCTCTGCAGTAACCGTTCGAACCACTTGACGGCACTGTCGAGGTCGCCGGTATCGCAGAATCCAGCGATGATCTCCGTAAAGGTCGACGCAGAAGGAGCAGGGACGTCTCCTGCAACGAAATCTTCCTTGGACTCCGTTCCAAGCATCTCTTCCAGCAACGCCAGAGCACCCCGTGGCTCTCCGCACTGGAAATAAGCCGAGATCATCCGGTTATAGACCTGCATATATACGCGCCTGGCAGCAGCGTCAGAGCGTTCCAAATGGAGATCGCCGGATTTTGCCGCGTTCCGGAATTCATCAAAGATGTCTTGCGCTGCGTCCATGTCTCTCGCATGGGCGTAGACGCTGATGAGATGACCGTAGGTCGCCATGTTGGGCTTGATGTCCGAGCGTCCTTCGAGGTGCGAGTAGACGCGGATAGCAGATTCCATGTCGCCGCGGAAGCCAGCCGATCGTAACAGGACATTGTACGTCTCGATGGCAAAGTGACTTGCACGGAGGGCTCGAGCCGCGTTGAAAAGTGCCATGGCCGACGCGAAGTTCTCCTCATCCTGGAGTAGACGAACATGCTCGGGGCTGGGTGTGTCCAGCTTGCCTGGCCGTGAACCGTTGACGCTCTTGTCATTTGACGACTCAAGCTTGCCAAAGGTAAGCATCTCGTGAATGTCAAGGTCGCGATCGCAGAGTGCACGGATAACGTTCGAATATGTCAGGTAGTTTGGCGTGAGGTTGTTCTCCAACATTTCGTTGTACAGTTCCAGGATAACCGCAATGGGCATGCCTTTCGTCCGAACGGCATTGACCGCGAGAAGCGCCATGTTGTATGTTGCCAGGGAGTGTTGCAAGTCAGATTGTCGCAGTCTGAGAATTTCTTGCATAACATGGCGGACCGAGCCGGACTGTTTCGCGATCTTGAGCGCATCGTAGCGCTCACGATCCAGAGGGCTCAGGTCGACGGGCGTTTCTCCTTCCAGATCTGCGGCTGACGATATCGAGAAATCTCCGGTTGCGGCATACGAATTAAAGGGCTGCTGGGACGCTGGACGAGAGGTGTTCTGCGAGGACTGGCGGACAGCCTCATCCGGACCTTGGGTGGACGCAGCGCTGAATTCATCGGTGGGCAGATCGATCTGGGCGGAGGGCTGGGTCTGGGCAGGTGCCTGGCTCTGAAACTCGACTAACGGTTCCGCAGTTGTGGGCGAGGGCTCGCGGTCCAACGCCGACGTAGAATTTCGGCGGGCGCGCTTTGCGACCGGCTCGTCGATCGAGTCGTCAGCAGCCGCAGAGGAGCGGTCCTCGAGCATGAAAGCATGTTTGGCTTGCGAGTGGATTGCGGAAGTTTGTTGTTGACCTTGAGGCTCTGGAGAGAGATGTGGGCGAGTGGCGAGCAGGCCGATGCTGCTCCGCCGACGACGGAGAGGATGCACATCGTTCGAATTCAGCGGCGTGGGTCGGAGACCTTGGTTGCGCTCGTCCGAATCGTCGACTTGGCCGTTGGAGCCGTCTGTAGCGGGGAGGGATGTGGCCTGGGTAATAACCCGACCGGGACCCTAGAGGTGCCGCATGAGAAAAGAGACCGGTGGTGCCCGAAAGGACCAACTCACAGTGTACCCAGCGTAAAACCTGCTACCCGCATTAAATTTAGCACCACCTGCACCTGTGGAGCTGCCCCAGCTGGAGCTCGATGACCCGACGCCGGACCATGGTAAAGACGAGGAGCTGGTGGACTGTAAGACGTTGCGGATATGATGGGTGCCGTGGGATTTCAGTTGCAGTAGGTGGGTCGCGAATTTGGGAATCATGGAGTTGGAATTGTTAGCCCGTGAGAGGGCGGTCGCTGGCGGCGCCTACAATGTGAGCGCTGCTGAGTGGGGAGGGGCAGGCGGCGGGGGAGCAGCACTGCGAGAGCGGTGAGGGGTGTAACCAGCGGATGAGGGCGGGGCAGGCGTATACTTGAGAGGGCCGATTTTGGCTCGCACGACGCCGAGCAGACGCGCGCAGTGTTCTGCATTCGGCGATTTCACGCGGGTGACTCCGTGACACAGCCACAACTCCGACTCGGGCTGGGACGCGCCGGGATGCCCCGGCCACCCGCTCAGCAACGAGCGGGCCGGGCGAATGTGATCGCGAGGACCGCCCTAACTTCTAGGGAACTCCAAAGGTGTGGTTTATTGCAGGCTAGGGAAATGAATGTACATCATGCATTGGCTCGTATTCAACGTCATCAACGAAAACAGGGGAATCAGCAGCTCCAGGTCACGCAGCAATTTCCCGGACACTCATCAGGTGGTGTACCTGTACGACATCAACAGTCTCAGCCCTCCGATAATACACTCCAAAAGCGACGCCGAGCTTACCTGCGCTCTCCAAAATCACCCAGTCCAGGTATAATATACGCCTTGTCGTTCAAGCCATTATCGATCCAGCCCGTTATCTGTGACCTCGTCAGACCTTGAAACTCTCCTGATGAGACGGAGCAGGCGTACAACGCGCGTCGTGGGATGCTTTGAGCAGAAGGCCTTGATGCCCTCTGGAGCTGCGACCTACAGCAGTCTCGCTGAGGTCAGGCCACGACTGTGACGAGGGAGCGGCTTACGAGATTGATGAATATTATTCGATCCTCCGGCACACCAGCCTGCTGCAACACTTCGACCGCCTTGATGGCCGAGCCGCCCGTCGCTGTGCACATCAGTACTACTGCTCAATGGTCCCACGGAGTGAAAGGCGCGTACCGAGCATGGGATCCAACAAGAGTACATATCGATTGGCGATGTCATCAGGCAGCTATATTGAACGTGAGCTGGAGCTCGCCGCACGACTCGAGAAATGGCACCTTCGAGTAGAACAGCTTTGCCTCGGCCGTCTCCTCATCCTGCCATACTCTCAATCCCGGTGCTTCAGAACGCAGCACATCAGAAAAGAACGCACTCTCTGGATCAAGATCTTTCCAATCCTCACGCTCCTGCAGACCTCACGAAGCCCGGCTTCCATAGCCTGTCAAACAACGTTCCAGCGCTGCCAAACATCGCGGTCGCGTAACGCCTACCTCACCAGCTCTCAGAATGGACACTCCGCAGATCCGGCCCTTGAACCCGACACCCTCGTACTTCTCCTCTGCAGACTGAAATTAGGACTGACGGCGGAACGCAGAGTCACGCCAGATCATATGTACCAGTGGGCGTGATCACCGTCTTGGGGACAACGGGGAGATGGTTCAAGCCTTGAACCGAGTTTCAGACGCAGAAGTTGGCACAAACACGGCGTACTAACCCTCTTCGACCAACAAGCGTATTATCCGGTCGGTGTAGAAGATGAAGTCGCCCCTTGTCAGACTTCAGCATCACTTTCTCGCGACTGCAATCAGCGGACGTTGGTTGACCTTTTCGTTTCCTTATCACGGATGATGGTGTACAGCGCTTCCAGCTGAGCCGTTTGCGGGAGCGTCACCACATTAGGGGGAAGCTCGGCAGGAGAAGTCTGCGACGCAACATGTTCATGCGGGGCCATAATTAATGCAGGTGAGAGAGGTATCGTGGCCGCCGCACTCGGGAGGATGTCCTCTTAAGTCGACGCAGCTAGGGTTCAGATGAAGGGAAGCAAAGCCCCCTCAACCGTCGCGTGATATGAGATCGTGATACCATGTGATATTGAGCTCTAGTCTGCAGGGGGCACTAAGACTTGTGGGTTTCATCACCTTTAGCTTCTTCGTCTTGGCTCTCTTTCAAGCTCATCTCAATGGCTAATCGGATGGCTTCCTCCTCATCCTCCTCGCCTTCAGCTGCGCTAGCGGGCGCTTCGTCGCCCATATGCACATCACCGTCATGATCCTCCGCAGCCCCTTCCGCTTGTGACAGCGCCAAAGCCTGTTGCAGCATCGCTTCGTCCTCGTCCACTGATTCACCCGGAACAGATGGAACTGGTTGTGAGCTGGGCACCGGCTCTGCGGTGGCTGCGGTGGCTGCCGCAGCTGCCTCTCTTGCCCGCTCTTCAGCGAGAGACAAGCGCAGTGCCTAAAGAAGCATAAGACGCGATGACCGGACTGCGTAGCTGTTGCTTACCTCTGCGAGCTCAGGATCCATATTGGGGTCCACAGCGAAGTCATCGCCACCTCCGAACCCACCCCGTGGTACAGCGCCGTCGCCCTCCAACATCGGTGATGCGAAGATGTAGTCGGATAGCAGATGAGGACCCGGGGGAACGCTCACAAGATGCCTGAAGGAAAGGATGAGGACACCACAACACCAGTGCCTAATAAGCACTCACGAGTTGTTGCTACTGTCCGTCGCCTTCACGAATTCCTCCAGTTTGGCTTGGTTCTCTTCTTCCTCGCCAAAGTTCACAATGTCAATAGCAATATTGTTCTTCTTCAATTTCTTTCCAAGCCTAACAAGGGACTTTTCATCTGCATCCACCGGTGACCCCACAAAGACCACAATTCGCTGACGCTGACTCTTGTTCGGTCGATGCTTGAGAGCCAGCTATACCAGAAAGTCAGCACGTGTCTCAACACATGACACACAACGCACCTGAGCGACTTGAATCCCGGTTGCAATATCTGCCTCTCCACCTATCTTTGTATTATGCAAAGCCGAAAGGATCTTGCCGATGTCTTGTGTAGGGGTTACCAGTACCTCGGGCCTGCACAACAACCACCTCGTTACTACATGCAGGGTACCAAACCTGCGAGTACTTACGCCTTGCCAGCCATGGTCATCACACCGACGGTATTCTCCGGATTAGAATCGACCTTAGTCTGGAATATTGAAGACACAGCATCGGACTGTGCGCCAAAGCGCGTTGGCTGGAAGTCCCCATTGCGCATATACTCCGAGTTATCGATGCTGCAGCGTTGTCGTTAGACATGCGTTCGCCAAATGTCTGAATGGGCGACGCACACAATCATACATGCTTCTAACACCATGGCTGGGAAGGGTTATGCGATAGATGTGGTATGAGAGGCCGGCGTGTGGGATTTAGGTGAGCTCGGTGGGCGTCCGGGTGGCGTTCAGACGAGGGCATACGCGTCTCGCTTGCACGCGGACTCCGCCACTCAACAAGAGCTTGCCCTGAAGTCGCGAAGTCGTCTTGCCGGTGCACTGGCAAGATCTTGGCGTCTTTCCCTCCCTTGATTGGCAGCGAGCACCGAGTTTTAGCCCATCATTATCAGTGCCATCATCAGTTGCCCTCCTGTGGTCGACGCTCACTCCGGCTGACGAGTGTTACACTCACCTACGGGGCGCCGTAACTTCCAAAGCCGCGACAAGGCCGTCCGTGTAAAGAAGGTCAGAACATTAATCTGCTAACCAGCGAAGGAGACACGATCCGGTAGATAGATGTATAATTGGATTATATGCTATACTATGCGAGACTCCGTTGACATGCTCCTTCCACGTCTGCGATCTCCTTGGGCGCATTGATAGAAAGGACGACGCTGTGATCCGGTTGAATGAGTACACAATCCTGTGCAGCTGCTTAGCGGAAGGTCAATGGCAAGGCCAACGAACTCACTTCTATTCGAATACCTATGTTATGGAAATGTTTCGGGAAGTTGTCGGCAGGAGGAACATACACTCCCGGCTCGACTGCATTCTGTGAGAACAAGGGCGAGGGCACGGTACGGCAACACCTACTGGTGATGACCATCCCCGACTGCAGACTCTTACTGCGGTCAATGGTCGAGGACTCGTGCAGGTCTGGAACGGCGTCAGTCATCGTGATCCTCTCAAAAACATGCAAAGGCAAAATTCGTCATGGAACGAGGCAGAAGAAAAGGTGGAAACATCAAACAGTAAGGCAAACAGGAAGACAAATGAATAATATAAAATCAAGAACGCACCAATACCAATCGGATGACTCAAAAAGTGCGGATATAACACCTGCTCGATGTCCCCCGACCTGAGCTTGAATCCCAGCTGGGTCAGCTCCTGCCTCAGCAGCTCGCAGCTCCGCCGATGCAGGTCGTTGAGCGACATCTCGGCGCTCGCGGTGCACAGCTCGATACACGCTTTCTCCACGTTGAGCACGGCTTGATACAGGTCCCGTTGGGGCTCTGTGAACTTGCCCGTGACGGGCCAGGTGCGTGCTATGCCAGGGTTGAGATCCACAACGCGGCTAGAAAGGAAAGAAAAACGTACTGATGTCACTCGCGTAACCGTTATACTCCGCCCCTGCGTCCATCAGCACCAGCTCGCCCGGCTGAATCGTACAATCGTTATTAACGTAATGTATTATTCGTGCATTCGCCCTGGTGTGCACTGTTAGCCAACCGAAGCCCGTGTACGCAGCAAGATCACACGCACCCGGATGCCACTACAGGGACGTACGCCGGTCTCTGTGCCCCCTGCATCGCGCACTGGAACTCAAAATACGCAGCCAGCTGTGATTCGCTCGTCGCATCACTCGTGAAGGCCATTGTCTGGCAATCGCTGAGTTCCCGCAGCGCCAGCAATGGACGAGGGACACAAACGTACCTTGCCGTGCGCCCGCCCGCTGACCTCGCCCGCCTTGCGCATCAGGCTCTGCTCCGCCAGACTCTTGAACGCGCGCATCTTCCCCACCTCCGGAGAGAGCTCCCGGATCTTTCCCTTCGCACCGCTAAGGAGGCTCTCGTACTCGGGCTTGTTCGCTTTGGTGAGAAAGTCGAAGAGACCCTTCTTGGCGCGCCCTTTTGGCGAGAGGCTGCCATCGACGTACACGTTCTCGCATGTTTCAGAGGAGAGAAGACCTCGGAGGTTCGTGGGAAGGTCTTCCATCGGGTGCGCGGCGTCCGCACCGAAGAGCGTGATGGCAGCGTCGATACCGGTGCTGAGGGGGTGAGTGCGAGCTGAGCTTGGAAGATGGAATAACCTACCAAGCACCTTCCCATAATTCATGATACTTGTCCTTTGGTCGCAGGAAAAGACTCATGCGATAACCCTTCGAGTCCGAGGTCTTCTCTGTACAGCTCATGAGTCTACACATTACGGTCGTGTGACATGCTGCTGACCAAGGATGACTGCCGAGTCTGGCTCCTCGAACCCAGTCAAGTACCAGAAGTCTGACGCTTGTCGAAATTTGTAGCTGAGAACCATCAGTAATGCACAACGCCAGAAAGATACGCCCGTGCTCACAAGATTCCCTGACTCATATACTTTATCTTTCCACCGAGAGCTATGACGACGCTGCGGTCGGGCAACGAGTCCATGAGCGCCTTCCGCCGGGCATGATACTCCTCTGCTGTGATTCCGGGTGTGATATCGCCCTTGCTCATGAGGTGTGGGTGTGTGCCCGGCATGGGCTGGCCATAGACCGGCGGCTTTGCACATATGGGGATGTCGACAGCTGTTGCGAGCGTCCGGACGTGCTGGAATGCGGGGCTGCGCGTTGAGGGACGCGAGGCAGCGAGTCTGCATGCGCCATAGCGTGCTGAGCGTGGTGTACAGCGACAGGCTGCGATGCCGTGTGCGAGAGACGCCCTTGCCCGTGCAGACATGCTCTCAGCGGCAGAGTCAAGCAGACGAGCCTGAGCGCGGGGGAAGAGACTGCTCGCGTGGATGACAATAACTTTGAGCCGCGCATGCCGAGTTATGCCGAGCCCGGTTATAATAATGCCGTCATTCGCTGGTCGGGCCAGGCCGGGCTCCGGCGCAGTGACGTTTCATAGGGGTCCATTCCGCGTCGCAGTATGCAGTACCGCATTCCGTTGGGCATCGTCTGCCCCAATTCGGGGGCGCACTTCTACGCTTGCACACTCACACCCATCCTCTAATGATGTCGGACGACCTACCATCGAGGAGATCAGCCGCGCTCGAGGGGTACGCCAGGTCGGGGATAAATGCTGCCAGTGTCGGAGTCAGCTTGGGGTTTGGAGCGGCGACGACTGGGACAAAGATTGGGGTGCGCATACATGTTACGGGGGGGCAGGGAGAGAGATGCTGATCTTCCGATTTTCAGTTCGGAATCGCTCGCGGCATTACCACAACAGCGGTCAACATAGGCTCGGCCCTATTTGACTACGCATGGGGCACGGACGTAAACACCGGTGCAACACTCAACGCGGCGATCGTCAGAGGCCTGCGGTTCGCCGAGACACTCGTGCTCACGCCGATGCATATCGGCGAGACGATCGCCTCTTCCTCCCTGGTTGCTGCATCCAGCACGCTCGATGCGCTTGCAAAGCTCCTGGGGAGCGAGGAGCCCTCTTTCACCCTCGGTGCGTTCGTCCAGCTCGTCAGGAGGGAATGGAACGATCCGGTCATGGCCGAGTTCCTCCCGGAGAAGAGGATCTCGCTCTGGGACACGACGCGCGCGCTCGTCGCCTGGGCAAGCCTGCAGGCCGTCACCTGGGACTTTGCGCAGCGGAGAACGCTCAGCGTCCTTACGCTCGTACCGAAGGCGCAGTGGGCCGCGCCATTACCTGCAGCCGACTCGCTCACACCCTCGGCCAAGGACATCCACGTGACTTCTAACGTGCAGTTTCCCGATCAGTCGGGAGAACTCATGACCG
This sequence comes from Calocera viscosa TUFC12733, assembly GCA_001630345.1. NCBI lineage: Eukaryota > Fungi > Basidiomycota > Dacrymycetes > Dacrymycetales > Dacrymycetaceae > Calocera > Calocera viscosa. The sequence continues at coordinate 141,307 of KV417299.1, read as the reverse complement.
CAGAAATTGGAGAAGCGTCGTCCTCTTCCACCGGCAGCGTCACACCCCCCGTGAGCGACGCGGGGCTGCAACCGTCCAGGCTGGACTACCCCCTCCTGCGTGCCAACCTCAGAAGGTGTTCCAAGCTGGCTCTTGGCTCCTATGGCGGCGCTGGCATGATCTTCTTTGGCATCCCAATGCCCACTCCAACTCCGGATAACGTACCGAATGGAACTGCCGCCGATATCGCCACGGTCGCCTCCCCTCCGGCCCGCGCGGACGACGCAACGACGCTCGTCGACGTCGTACAAGAGGCCGAAGTGGAATCGCAAGCTTCTCCACCCACCAACCCACAGCAGAGGCGATTCTGGGACATCGTTTGGGGAAAGCATGATAGGGAGATCTTCGAGAGTTTTGTGCTCAAGGACGAAAGCGGGGAAGTCCCGTACCAGAAGGCGACTGCTACGGTTGGCGCTGAGGAGTACCTTCCCAGGTTCTGGATCCTGACGGATCACGGGAGGAAGCAGGTGGTGCTAGTTCTGCGAGGTAGGCAATCAATGGCCTGTGAACCCATGCAGATGCTGACTTCGGGAAGGGACAATGTCATTCAAGGAGCTTGCGATTGATCTCACGTGTGAAGCGATCGATTTCACCATTGGACACTCGTTCAGCGACGGCCTTGGACCCGAGTCTCAGCCTGGCCATGCCGAGTCGTCCCAGAATAGCACGCACAAGGTGCACAGCGGGATATGGAAGATTGCACAGGAAATGGGGGACGTGGGACGACCCGTGACGAGAGCCGTGGCGGCCGCGCTGAAGAAGAACAAAGGATATGGTGCGTATGGTCTACCGTGTCCCCGAATGTGTTCTCATAGCATGTAGATTTGGTCCTGTGTGGCCACTCCCTCGGTGCAGGCATAGCCGTCATGCTTGCATTGGTGAGTTACCAACGACTGCGGGAAATGACGCGACTGACAACGCTCCAAGATGTGGGCAGATCCGACAACTTGCAGAACCATCCCCTCGTCGGGTCTCCCAGGAGATCGACGTGTATCAGCGTACTGCTTTGCGCCTCCATGCGTTACCTCGCCAGAACTCTCCAGGCTGTGTTCTTCCCTTATCGTCTCCTTCGTCTTCAGCCAGGATCTGGTGGCACGACTGTCCCTCGGATCCGTGCGCGATCTCGTCCGATGCTCATGGTGGCTCTGTTATGAGACGAAGAACCCGTCCGAGAGCTCTAACATTATGACACGAATCGCGTCGTACCAGTCTGGCGGGGGCACTCCGGAAGAGAGGGAAGAAATCTCTCAACAGGTATGCCATCATCTGCCACTGCTGTCCATGCAAGGCTGATGCTGGCCATTAGTTCATCGCGCTACGAAAGACCCTGGAGGCGAACATGCACATGGCCGACCTCTTCCCCACCGGCAGAGTGCTGATCGCGCTCCGACAGAGCGACCTCCCATCCGATCACCAGTCCAATACAGACCCGGAAGAAGAATTCCAGATGTATGAAGTGGATGATGTTGAGATTGTCTTCGGGCAGATCACGTTCGCAAGGGACATGCTGAGGTAAGCCATATCCGTTTCAGTACGATTTCACACGTCGCTCAATCTTTTCAGTTGTCATCTGCCCCATCATTACGACCAGGTTTTGCACGAGTTCTTGTGATTATTTTACAAAAGTGTGTAGTAGCACAGAGTATACCTGTATGTATCGTTGAGCCATGGATACCCTAATGACATAACCACCACGGAACAGCATATTGAAAGCCGTTATCTCGTCCTAGTCCTGGATAGAGTCTCTTGGACGATAAATGATGTCTCTCTCTCTGAGCTCATCCTCAACGCTGTGTGGTATCCGCCCACTGACACGAATAGCATAGAGCCCCTTGACGTACTTGTCTGGAAATCAAGCATGAGTCATTTTGCAGAACAGGAGGACAAGAAACGCACCAGTCCGCTGCCATCTAGCCACCCAGCTCTCTTCAGGATTGATCATGGATATGATGCCATCAAATGCGGTCGTCGTGCAGGCAGACACTTTGTCGATGTTTCCTCGAAGCTATTGGGGCGTTAGTCACAGCACACCCACTTTGGTCAGGCTTTACTAACACGAAGGAGCTCTTCACAGTTCGGACACCCAGACTTGCGGAACTCGGCGGCCGTCTGCACAATACTGCAGAGCAGACAAGCGCGTAATCCTCTGGCTTTTCCAGCAGCAGGTACAGCACCGAATGGCTCCATGATGTGGTGGTGGTGGATGAAGGAAGAAGCATACGGCGACGCGTGGGTGGCGAAAATGTGAATCTCTGGAATCACATTCGGTCCCGATTCGGCAGCAGCCCCTACTGTACCCGCCGAATAAGGCGCTCAGTGTTTAGCTTACGAGCTCAAGGTGTTCAATCCATACCCATTCGACGGCCCACCCTGGTCTCCCGCTTCAACTTTCTTCTGTCTACCTTCATGTCGGCCAAAACACGGCCAAGCAGCCACCTCATCGCGGGAGCGTCGTCTGGCTTCGCCTCGGCCATTGTCCTCCAACCATTCGACCTCATGAAGACGCGGCTGCAGCAGGTTGATGGTCGATCCACTGGCATGGGATGTACGCATGATTCACTTTACCCCCAATGCTCGAGAAAACTGATGGGTTGTAAGAGTTGGCAGACTCATCGGCATTGCCCGCGGTATAGTGGAAACCCACGGGTGGCAAGGACTATGGCGCGGGACTCACGCAACATTATTACGGTATGTCTGTTGATGTGAAATCATGAAGCATATATTGACTTGAATCAACAGGAATGTGCCTGGAGTTGCTGTGTACTTCTATGGACTACAAACCATCCGGACACAAATGACCAAGATGCCACACTTCGCCGCGGCTGCTAGAGTGAGCCAAGACTCTGTGACGACCGTTCTGCCCAAGCTATCACGGGAAGGCGATCTTTTGGCAGGTGAGTTTCCGTTATTTTGCAGTTTTCTGAACCCATGCTGACATGTTAAAGGCGCCGTGGCTCGAGTAACTGTTGGCTTTCTACTGAACCCGTTCACTGTTGTGAAGGCCCGCTTTGAGGTACAGCACCCGTTCTTATTATTTCAATCTTTGTCCGATCTTACGAAGGAACCGATGACTGACACGCTTCTTTAGAGTGATCTGTATAATTATAAAACGATGAGGGAAGCTTTCCGAGGAATTATCCGCCAACAGGGCGTATCTGGACTGCTTTCAGGCTGGACGCCGTCTGCGATGCGAGATGCGCCTTATGCAGGCATTTTCCTCCTGTTCTACGAGCAGATCAAGGATAAGGCTGGTGAGTGTATTTGTCATCATTCTACGCACAACAGCTGATAACGGTCACCTCAGAACAAGCAATGATACGCGCACATAGAGAACCCTCTCCTGGGCTCATACACAGCGTCTCTGCCGCATCAGCGGCAGCGGTGGCATCATGCATAACACATCCGTTTGACGTCGTGAAGGTTCGTATTTCGCTTGCAAACACCTGTTCAGCGCTAACATGGGGGTTATTGTAGACCAAAATGCAACTTAGACCGGAGAGATACACATCGTTGACCAAAACGATTTTAATTGTATTGAAGGTACGTGTGCATTCGTCCCGAAATTGCCGATGCTCCCTAACATGGTGGTTCAGGAGAAGACTTTCTTCAACGGGTTGGGACTCCGTATGTCGCGCAAAGTGCTAAGTTCTGCGATAACATGGACGGTGTACGAGGGAACCCTTTTATTACTGAGAGAGAGACGACGGTGAATGCACCAGTTGCCGATGAAAAAGACGTCGAGTGCAGGCACGTGCATCGCGGCGTCATAGGGAACGCGGGAGCAGAGAGCAAGAGGGACGCGGGGCACAGCGACGAGCGCACATCCACCCGGGCTCAGCGGCGACGCTGACCTGGCCTGCATTACCATACACCTCTTAATCCTCCCTTACTCTCTACTCCATGTCTAGCTACTGCCAGCGTGGCTTATAGTACTGTCGACCTGAACTCCCTGTCTCCAATGCCATCGGACGGGTATTCAAAGCGCGACGTATTCGAAGCAACCCTCGCAGGATCCCTGGCACAACCTCTCCTACCGCCTTTGCGTTCCGACCCACGACCGACAAGGAAGGTGCCGAAGTCTCTTCCTGATTTTAGGCAGCTTGAATCGAACCAGGAGCGAACCGCGCGGCTGCGGGCTCTATGGCTCAGTCTGCCCAAAGATCTTACCGACAATGATCCAACCTTCGGCACCAAGAACGGCGAAAGCTCCAACGCTTATCAACCGTTAACCAGGGAGCGAGCACAACGACTCAGGGACTTGTACGAGCGTGAACTGGCAAGGGAATGCAATGGACATGGCTGGCGATTCCGCAATACTGTTGTGGATTGGGACGGTTTTCAGAAGTATGTGGAGGAAAAGGAGGAAGGTGGGTAGTCCTGCAGTCAGAAAGATCTTAAGCAAGCGACTGACCTCATGCAAGAACTGTGGAAAGTCTTCCACAATGACCTCGACCTGGATGGAAACGGTGTACTCGATTCAACAGAACTCCAACACGCCCTTATTAATGCGGGTAAGAGACGTTCCGTATGCAATGTTATGCCTTGAACCTAACTGCTATGCAGGTATCAACCTCGACGCAAACACGATGATTGATTTCATCGCCTTTCTCACGTCTTCACCGCATTCACGCTCCATCAGCTTTCCTGAATTTCGTGACTTCTTGCTGTTGCTCCCACGGACGCCATCTGTGAACGAGATCTACCAATATTACGAGATGCGAAAGTGGTTAGGGGATGACGGCCGAGGTGCCGCTCGAGTCAATATGGAAGGTTCGTCGTCTCTGAGGCCTGCTTCGTAAAGCCCCGAATGATTGGGATTTTCAGGCGACGTCAGTCTGAGTGCGGAGGATCGACCGCCGACTAAGGCTCGACAACGACCGGTCGAGGGTGTGATCACTCCGCATGTGGATCCTATATCTGCCAAGTCTCCGGTACCCGTCGACATGGAATCAGCTGAGAGCCACGATGATCTGCCCGAGGAGCATGACGAGGACGAGGGAGAGCACGAAACTTGGCTTGGAGGACGGACTGCGCTGAAGTTTTTGTTGGCGGGAGGTATTGCCGGAGCAGGTGTGTGGGGATTGAGTACCACCTGCATTGTATGCTATTGACACGAGTGCAGTTAGCCGAACATGCACTGCACCCTTTGACAGACTCAAGATTTACCTCATCACACGAGCACCTGACGCTGTGGGCAGTTTGGCCAATACCGCGCCAACTCATGGAGCGAAGGTTATCATGAATGCCGTTCGTGGGATATATCAAGAGAGCGGCGCAGTGGGCTTTTGGGTAAGCTCGAGGTGCATTTTGGAATGATCCGCGTATTGACACTATGCAGATTGGCAACGGACTGAATGTAGTCAAGATCTTCCCTGTAAATAATCCTCTCAGAGATGATCACGCTCTCATTTTGTTTCTAGGAATCAGCGATAAAATTCTTGTCATACGAGTCATCTGTGCGCTTTGCTTTGACAAAGTCGAATGGGGCCTTACATGCAATATGTGCAGAAACGGTTTTTTGCTCGCTATTGGGATCACGTAGAGGACTCGCGCGACATTAGTGGGACAAGTCGATTTATGGCGGGGGGAATCGGTGGCATCACGAGCCAGCTGGGTGAGAATTGCAATGCGCGTGCCTGCTCCAGTCTGACTGCGTGGCGCAGCCATATATCCCATCGAAACTGTCAAGGTTTGTGCACCAAAACAGCTTGTTGATGTCAGCTGACGAGTTTGTAAATCAGACTCAACTTCAGAGCACGGCTGGTGGGCAAATTCGGACAATGCTCATTCCGACTATGCAGCGTATGTGGGTGGATGGGCGCTACCGAGCTTACTATCGTGGTTTAACTGTACGTGCCATTTCCGCAGTTGGTCCATTGCTAGTTATCATGACGTTTCCAGGCCGGTTTGATTGGAGTGTTTCCATATTCAGGTGCGTTCCGATTTTGACACCACACCGTCCATGTCTGATGTGAGTAATATCAGCCATCGACATGAGCACCTTCGAGGCTCTCAAATTAGCTTATATCAAGTACTCGGGCAAGGAGGAGCCTGGGGTATTGGCGCTACTCGCTTTTGGAAGCGTCTCCGGCAGTGTGGGAGCCACTAGCGTGTACCCCATTAATCTTGTCCGAACTCGCCTTCAGGCAAGTGGATCATCTGGACATCCGCAGAAATACACGGGCGTGTGGGACGTCGCACAAAAGACATACGCGCAGGAAGGTTGGCGAGGGTTTTACAGGGGATTGGCCCCTACTCTTGCGAAAGTACGTCTTGACTTTTCCCCGACATGAGTCATAGGGTGTAGCTCAGCCGTGCCTCTATCCAGGTCATACCCGCAGTCTCTATATCCTACGTTGTGTACGAACATACCAAGCGCAGGTATGCACTTCGATTCGGCGACCTGGCGCACACAGCTGACTCTCGGGATCAGGCTTGGTGTTTGATGGCAACTTCACTGTAGTTTATATCAAAGCATTAGATTTAACGCAACGAATTATGAGCTTCCAACAAGAGGACAGATGTTTTGTCCCATCATATGGCTATAGAGGAATTGCATCAGCCTTTGAATACATCCAAACAGAATGCTGAAAAGTGGGAAACAGAGAATGGGTCATATTAGATCAAGAAAATGCGCATAGAGAACCCAAGTTCTGCTGGCGCGTTGTGGCCGTTGCAGAGTGTACATCCCCGTGTTCTCTCGCATTCCACAGTTGAAATCATATAATGCAGAGTATCCAAGAGTAATCCACTCACAATTGTGGCTTTAAAGCGATGCCATTCATAAAGTTGAGAGGGGTCGTGGAGACATCGAGATGATTATCTACAGTACATGGAACGCCTCAGTCAGTCTCCAGGTCGGTTTAGCGTTTTGTGCTGCCGTCACGTCTGGGCGACTTGGACGTTTGCTGTGCGGAGCTTGATGAAGAGGGTACAGCACCAGACCCGTTGGTCAATTTGCGTGTTGCCGGACTTGAAGACGACTCCGCCCCGTCACCCGGGCTTGCTTCTGCAGCTGCTTTTGCTAGCGCAAACTTCACTTTCGCAGCCCACGCGTTTCGCCGATCGATAGTCGTGAATAGCAGACGTTCGATGAATGTATACGTGCTCGAGGTGACCCAATACAGAACGACGGCCTAGGAGGTGTCAACATCAGATCGTGAAGACAACGGAATGGCGTACCCCCGGCATGTTGAGAGCTAAGACAATGACCACAATGGGGAGGAAACGCAGGCCAAATTCTAAGACAGGACCCCGATTGGTCCACAGAAGGTTGCGAGGTAGCCCCGATTGAGGCTTTTGCGGGATCGCAGACTTAGGTGCTGGAGGACCTTTTGACATGATTTCGAAGTTGGCCAAGGTGATCAAGCCGAATGCGATGGGCATGATGCCCGAGGTATCGGTGCTTGCCAATGTTTCAAAAGTCAAGAATGATTCTGATGAAAGCGGCGTTGGAGCCGTTGCAGCTTGCCGTAGCATGAGACTAATGAGGAAGAACAATGGCATGTTCATAGCGGGAGGCACCAATGTCGTCACAAGGGGATTAGTGCCATGCTTTTTGTCCAGTTCCTTGCGTGTTGCGACCAACTAAAGCTGAATTAGTGGAACTTACACTTGGACGCGCACTGAACAGACGCACCTGCTTGTAATATTCCCGCTTGTACTCCTCATATGGTAGTTTCTTCTTTGCAGTCGCTTTGCCCACTTCCTCTCGCAGAATCAGAGCCTGCTTCGACAGCTCAGGCTGGACCACTTCTCCTTGCTTTCGTCTTCTGGATCGTGCCTGAACACAAACAATCAGCCCTCATGACGTCGAGCCTGACATGAAATGCGCTCGCCCAAATGACAGGCGGCAAGGTCCATGCGGTCCTGACGACGAGTGTTCCCAGAATGATGGTGGTAGAGTACTTGGGCCAGCTCTCCGGGAACGGCAGGGTGTTTGCGACCGCTATGAAACCATCTGCAAGCGGCTGAAAATCTATGAAGCCCCTTCGAGGAGCAGGCCGGTAACGAAGGAGACGGGCAGACCGTACTGCAGAGGTTGGGGGACGTTTGAGCAGGACTAGCATAAGGGTCTAACAAGCCTGAGCAGAGAGCGCTGTCTTGCTACTTCATACAAAGACTAGTTACGGTAATATGACCAACTCAGGGTCGACCTTGTCCCTGGATCTATTGAACCACTCAGTGTACTGAACAGCCAACCTCATCGATAGTTCTTGTCCAATGTCCTACCGGCATACGATACTGCGCAACCTCTACAGAGCCGACCTTGCACTATGCAGGAGGCGGACTCCGACAATAGCATGCTCTTGCACCCGGCCTGTCTCGCTCCTGTCTTCCGCTCGACGGTATAGCACTGGGCCGGAGAGCCCGGAGGAGCATCGAGAGAGGTCTGTGGTCGGTGTGCGTCACGCCCCTGCATGTATTGCACAATCAAGCTGATACTAGACTGCAATGTAGCCGTTCACGTGGAGAGCCGCGCTCTTGTTTATAGGGACGGGTGGGGCGTTATATTGGTACTTCACCAATGCGAAGGCGAACGTGCAGGAGCAGAAGCGTGAGCATCCTCATCCTTCGCATGATCATGATTGGATCTGAAAGTTCTTGGACAGGAAAAGAATTGGCCGATTCAAAAGTGGGGAAGGCGCGAGTAGGAGGCCCGTTCACCCTTGTCACACACACCGGAGTGCCGTTCACAGAGCAGGATATGCTGGGCAAATGGTCCTTGGTGTATTTCGGTTTCACAAACTGTCCAGACATCTGCCCGGATGAGCTGGACAAAATGACCGAGGTGGTGAAGAACATAGGTACGTGCTATGGACGCGGGCTCGCTGCAACCGGTCCTAATCTCATCATCTGTAGACACGGAATTCGGCCCCATAGTGCAGCCTATCTTCATCTCGTGCGATCCGGCGAGGGATTCGGTGGAGCAAATGCGGGACTATGTCAGCGGTGAGATCGTCTCCTGAAAGACAGTGTGACTCTTCCAACGTCGTTCTGCAGACTTCCATCCGCGAATGATTGGTCTGACTGGCACGTACGACGCCGTCAAATCGACCTGCAGAGCGTACCGAGTCTACTTCTCGACCCCTCCAGATACGAAACCAGGGGACGATTATCTGGTCGATCACTCTATTTTCTTCTATCTCATGGATCCGAAGGGCGAATTTGTAGACGCGTTTGGCAAGAGCAATTCGGCAGAGGATGTTCGGCAAAAGGTCCGCAAGGCAGTACAGGAATGGAAGTCGCTCTCCCCCTAGTATTATGCGGCATTTGCCTTCTGGTCCGCCAGCTTCTTCATACGTCGCATGTAACTGGTGGGATCTGTCAGACGTAGTTGCACAGTAATGAACAGCACTCACTCCTCATATTGACACCTGTGCGCGGACAAGCAGGCATGTTGTCAGACAATTGAACGAGGTTATCAAGTTTGACGGCTCACTTCTCGTACGAGTGCCTGTTCGGACATGAACAGATGAGCGGCATGGTCTGGGTATGGCGAGGGCTCCCTCACCTCTCATTCTCGCACTCCCAGGGCAGGTAGAGCGATTTCCGTCGGCACTTGTTCAAGGGGATCAGCAGCCTGGCCGGTAACGTGAGACGTGTATGCGGTTGATTGGGAGTAACGCGCTTACGCTGAGCACTGATCTCGATATCCGAGAGGCAGATGCGCCCGCTTCATGTCCTCCTCCGACGCCACGGTGGAAGGTGCCATCTCAGACGACTGCGAGCTCAACGAGTGTTGAGCGTTGATTCTTTTGTACAGTACCGTGACAACCAAGGTGCAAGGCGGAGGCCAATAGATCCCGTGCGGCTTTGCGGCTGCGAGGCACGCACCTCACCGTCGACGCGCACTCATCGCCAACCCGCACTCTCGACAACGCGCACACGGACGAGTGCGCAGCCATCTCCCAATCAGCACACTGTGCACGGGCCAATACCCCGGCGCTCTCAGCATCCAACGACACTGCGAACGCAGTTGCTAGCCTATGACAAGCAACTCGAGCGATATAGGAGCGCTCCAGGCTGCTGAAGAGGACGGTGAAGATTTCGACGACGGCACCGCGTTTGTAGACGAGGAGATAATGGACGATGCTTCAGGTGAGCTGCCCGTTATCTCACACTCGACGCCTTCACTTGCTGGCGGCTGTATGCCCTGGTTGTTCGCGATCCTGCGCTTCTCACCTTTCCTCCCGCATGCAGCATGCGAGCTCCTTACGGCGCCAACGTCGATACTGACTAAATGCTTGTAGTGGGATCCTCGACGCCGGGATCCGGATCGCTCACATGGATCGCGTGGTTCTGCAGCCTCCCGGGGCACGAGTACTTCGTCGAGGTCACCGAGGACTTCATCGAGGATGACTTCAACCTGACCGGACTGAACGGGATGGTGCCGTTCTGGAAGGAGGCGCTCGAGATGGTCCTGGACATCGAGCCGGGTGCGTTGTGCCTTCTGTCTCAAGATGTGTGGGCCCAGACTGACGTTGTTTGCAGAGGATTCGCACAAGATACCGGACGTGTCTATCGTCGAGTCATCCGCTGAGCTGCTGTACGGTCTCGTGCACCAGCGCTACATCGTCACTCGGCAAGGGTTACAGGGCATGGTACGTCTTATATCTACTTCCCGTCCGGCAATGCAATGCTTATCCGGATACAGCACGAAAAGTACCAATCGGCAATGTTTGGCACATGTCCGAGAGTCTACTGCCACAATACCTCTGTCGTGCCCTGCGGCCGATCAGACCTGCCTGGACTAGAGTTCGTCCGTCTCTACTGCCCCAACTGCAACGATATCTACACGCCGGCGAGCAGCCGCTACCAAAATATTGACGGTGGGTGGCATCTGTGGGAAGGCAATCTCGAGAAAGTGCTAATCTTCGGGAATAGGGGCTTTCTTTGGGACGACTTTCCCGCACCTTTTCTTCCAGACATACAACGGAGACCTTCCGGCACCCTTTTATCCGCCTTCTGCCGCTCGTTCTGCACACTATTCACCGATGCGCTCTCCGCAGGCCACGCCAAACAACAACAACAACCAGCCTGTTCCGTTCTCGAACCCGAACGCGTACGGCGGGCAGAAGATGCCTGCTGCGCGCGTCTACACTCCCAAGATCTTTGGCTTCCGTGTGTCCGAACGTGCGCGGAGCGGACCGCGTATGCGCTGGTTACGCGCCCGGCCCGAGAACTACCAGGAGCTGGATATGGTCGACTGGCGAGGCAGGTGGGTCCATGGGGATGGGTTCGATGAGGAAGACGACGAGGATCAGATCATGGATGATCATGAGGAGCCTGAGGAGGACGATGACCAGGAGGACGAAGAGGAGGACGAAGAGGAGGAGGAGGAGGACGGTGCAGCTGAGGTGCAGCCTCCACCTCCGCCGTCCAGGACCACAAAGCCTGTGAAGCGCGGCGCCGGCGTGCAGGTCGGCGAGGACTTGCCTGGAAACGGCACGGGGGGCGGGTTGGAGGCTGTGGATGCGATGGAACGCCTGGCGCCTACAGGGAGCACGCAGGGCGTTCCTGCTTATGATGAAGACGCAGCGTCGTACTCCTCAGACACCGGGTACGAGGAGGACGATGATGATGACGACCTTCCCGCCGCTCCATCCCAGCCGCCACGCTGGAGCAGCGATGTTCGGGGATGGGACTGGCAGGGCGAGGAGGACACGATCGCCGAGGTGCCAGAGCTGGAGCGCACTCGTGTCTCCCCTCGCGCGACCGCAAGGGAGCCTGCTGGACTCGTTTCCGATTCCGATACTGCCTTGGACACACCTGCCGAACAGCCAGAGAAGACGCGGCCCTTTGGGAAGCAGGCAATCGCTCTCCATGTTGCGCAGCCGGACGCTCTCGCTCTCAAGCAGCAGTGCTTGGTCGACGTGCACGGTCCAGGCACGCTCGTGCTGTGAAGCTGTGGGAGTGCGGGAGTGCGGGAGCGCGGCTAGAGTCTCCTATTATACACACTTTTCTAGGAGGCGTTTTCTATTGACTTCTGGCCCTTTCGGGCCAGGATTTGACGACCGAGTATACCCGTACATGCGTGCTGTGCTTATGTTGTAGAATCGTGCACTGAGAGGAGCATTGCGTACATAATATGCGAATTTCCTATTTCTCCGATGAATAGTGCCGCGTGCAGTGGGAAAGGAAGCGCCCAAACTTTGAGTGGCGAACTTTGACCTGCCCTAAACAATGCTGTGGCTTGAAACTGCAAGTATCTCCGCGCACCCTGTCCTCGGAAGCATTCAGCTCGATATCTCGCGCACACCGTCTGGAGTCCACCGACAACCGACAACATCAAAATGGCCGTCACCCGCAACAGTGAGCCCACTGTTCTATCCAGCGTCTAGCATGTACTGATGCACCCCGCGCTTTCATAGACCTCCGATACGGCATCACCACCGGCCGCCCGACCACCGCCATCGAGAAGGTGCCCAAGCCTTCTCACCGCAAGGGCATCCAGAGCGAGAAGACCAAGTTTGTCCGCTCTGTCGTCCGGGAGGTTGCTGGCTTTGCCCCGTATGAGCGTCGTGTGCTTGAGCTGCTGAGGAACAGCAAGGTGCGTCTCCACCACCTGCAGCAGACAGGACTTGGAGGCTGACCAGCACCGCAGGACAAGAAGGCCCGCAAGCTCACAAAGAAGCGCCTCGGCACATTGCTCCGCTCCAAGCGCAAGCTGGAGGAGCTCACTAACGTGATCGCCGAGAGCAGGAGAGCTCACTGAGGAGTTACTGCCGTTGATGTGGGATCAAGACGATCATGTATGGGTCGGGGCGTTGTCTATGCTGCATGCACTACGCGATATGAATGCAATGTCATCTGCATCTCTCTACTGTTGGGCGGCAATGGTTCGCGTCCCAGCCTTCTCTTGTCAATTCGTCACCCTGTGTCGGGTTGGCATTGTCAATGGCGTTGTCACACCCTTTGGGGTTCCTTGCGAAGGGGTCTCGTCTTGCCGCTTGCCGCAATGCATGAATACCCAGGTCTGATACTGCGACAATCAATATTGACAGCCGCGGCAGCCACAACAATAAGGCGATCTGTAATGCTAGCTAAATGCAGTCCACCACAAGGCAGCGATACGTCGGGTATACGAATGCAATGAACCAATAATAAATGTTCAAGCTGCGGGCCCAGGCTTGTCAAAGAACCCCTTCTGCTTCAGATATGCCTCATGCTCTGGCGCGTGCTTGCGTACGTCACTCTCTACACCGCGTCGCCAGGCGGCTACGCCGAACTATAGCAGCGGGTGAGGGGCGTTGTACGCGCAAGGGGGAGAGCACGTACCCAGCCTATCAATTCAAAGAAGAACTTTACAGCAAGGTTGCCGTAGGGCGACGACGATTGTGTTGTTGCCCTGAAGACCTTGGTATTGAAGTCCGCAGCGATGGAATACGTCCCATTCTTAACGCCTGTATGGAGGTCAGCGGCATGCACATCCGTTGAGCGCAACCCGCTCACCCTTCAGCAGAACCGCGGCCGCCGCCTCGGGCTGCATCGCCTGGTCCTGCTCTTCAATCTTCTTCGTGATCGCTGGTTTGGTCTTGTTCTCCTCCTCGAACCCGGGCGTGAACATGCCGCACGGGAAGTAGATGTGCACGCTGATGCCGTACAGTTGCAGTTCGGAGTAGAGGGTGTCGGCGAGCCCTATACAGCCTGTCAGCACCCACCAAAGGATCTCAAGGAGCGGCGCACCTCGCAGGGCAAACTTCATGGGCGCATAGGCCGTGTAGCCGACGAAGCTCATGAGCCCCAGCGTGGACGAGACGAGGACGATCTTGCCGCGAACTTTCTGTCGGGCCATCATCTTCGCGGCCGCCTTGCGAAACGTCAGCGCGCATGGGGATAGCCTGCTGCAGAGCACACACCCAGGAACTCCAGAGTGAGGTGTAGTAGATCGTCTCGATCTGCGATTTGAAGTCCTCCTCCGTCGCCTCGATGAAGAAGAGCGGGCGGGACGCGCCCGCGCACAGGAAGACGGCGTCCGGCGCCTGCCCGCCGAACGGCTCGCACGCGGCCTGCAGTGCTTGATCCGCACCGGCTGCAGTGCTCAGGTCGTAGGAGTAGACGGCGAGCTTTTGAGAGGGCGAGACACGCGCGGCCTGGGAGTCCCGATGAGTGAACAACATCCCATCCGGCGCGGGAGGGTAGCACGCACCTCCATCGCCTTGAGCGCTGTGTCTAGCTTGGCCTTGTTCCGCGCTATGACGGACACGCTCGCCCCTTCTCGCACGAGCTGCAGGGCGGCGCACAGGCCCAGTCCTTGCGAAGCTCCTGTGACATAACAGTGCTACGGTGCCCTCTCAGCAAGAGGCGCAGAGCGGCCCGACTCCAAACACGCACCTTGCCCTTAGGAGACCACTTCTGACCCATCCCGCTGACGACGGCGGTCACGACAAGAGCGAGAGCGGCAGCGAGAAGAGAGAGGAGGAGCGGTGTTGGCATCAACGTTGAGCAGCGGACCCTTGGCGTCGGCGGGCGGCGACCAGGAATGCTAGAAGAACGGGATTTCGAATCGACGCGTTCGGCGAGAGCTCGGGCACGCTTGATCGACTCGACAATGCCACCAATGCATTTGGGCTCAAGTAAATTAACGTGCCGAGACAGGAGAGTGTAACAATTGAGAGAACTGCCCGTTTCATTAGTATCTTCTGACCTGAATCTGAACATCGCTCTCATCTAACAACTCATCTCTCGATTCGACGTCGCGTGCGCAAGACATATATAATCTCGCAACGCGTTCTACGTAGGGTCCTGCCAGTGAGATAAGCATCTTCCTCGCCCTCATCATTTTGGCGGGTACGCAAGAGAAACGTTAGTACCATCCCGGAGGACACAAATGGACTCCCTGCACTGGCTGGTGATATTCCTACTAGCACTATTGTACGTTTCGTTCTAAAGCATAGGATGCTCCCCATGCTTACTTGGTATAACTTCATTTAGCATAAGCCTCATCCTCTGGTTCCTGCTTTCGACCTGCCTCGGTGGTCCGCTGGCACGAGCCGCGCACTCGTTCTGGGAGGCTGTGGTGGAAGGCGCACGATCTGTCCAGTATTCCCCTTCAGGGAGGATGAGGAACGCGCCGAGAGAGGTGTATGGGGAGGAATGGGAACTAGAACGGAGGGGACGTCGATCATGAGGTATGGAGAGCTTAACAGCGGAAGGTCGGTACGCATGTACGTGTCTACGCTGGAAAAGTGGAGCAGTGCATCTGACCGAACCGCAAGGAGCATACACCGACCTTTTATAAATTTCACGACAGCATGTATTGGTCTAATCACACAACGTTCTGAACGATCTTGTTCTCCTCAACAAAGCGTGCACACCCACCCGATAAGCAGACAAGCTTTAGTAGTTCTTGTGCTTCTTCTTCCGCTCAACGTCCAGCGCCTTGGCCTTGCGCGCGCCGATCTCGACGGGTCGCACCTGTGTGTCCGCTTTCTTCAGCTTGATCGGACGGTTCCCGACGTACTTGCCTGCGTCTTTGATCAGAACCCCAGGAACACCCAATAGGGAAAACAACGCACCATCCATCTCCTTCCACGCCTTCAAGAAGTCTTCAGGATCAGAGAAGGCAACAAACCCGTACTTTGCCTTCTGAGTCAGACGGTCGCGGATCACGCGAGCCTTCGTGAACGTAGGATACTTGCGGAAGGCATCTGACAAGATGTCGTCGCTCACGTCGTTGCTGAGATCGCCCACAAACAGTCGGAACCATTCTAAACAGCCATAAGCACATTATGCGGGAAGATGAGAGAGAGGCATGATACTCACTCGAATCCCACTCCAACAACGTCCTGTCCTCCCAGACCTTCCCAGCGCCTTTTCTCAACACCGTCGTGCGCTTCTGACCAGGCGCGACCTTCCCGCCCGCCCCACCACGTCCGAGCTGCGCACCAGGGACGTACGCACTTTGCTGAGCAGCGATGCCCAGATCGTACTCTGCAGCATTCGCTACAACAGGCCTGGCAGTCGAGCTGCTACCCGCTCCAGGGAACGGGAAGGTGCCTGCCGACGTGGACGTTCCCGCGCCGTAGTATGCAGATGGGTCGTAGCCGGCTCCGTACTGGCTGTAGTACCGCTGCGAGTACTCGTATCCAGACGCAGAGTAGTCGCCCGAATCCGCCATCGTGTGCGTGTCTTGGAGGTGGTCGATTTGAAGAAAGGAGACAATGAGATGTGTGACTTGTGTACGGGTATTCAGCGCGGCTGAGCGCTTGCTGTGCCGCAGCGGGAGCTTCTTGGATGATTGCTTCCGGGCCAACAAGAACAGCACGGCAATTCCTCGCACTTCCGTCGTGTTCCGGAACCGGCATTCACGACACACATACGAAACATGGGCATTTCTCTCTCCTCACCACGGTTTCCATATTTATTGATCTGAACATATGCCAGAATCGGGCCGGAATATTCCGTCCGGGAAAGTCAATATCCATTGTTGCGCCTCAATGTCTAAGATCTGTGCCGGGTAGAAAGGCTGGTCAGGTCCACAATGCTGGCGGGTCGGGTATGACGTGAAGGCTGGTCGGACGGATCTCTATACAATACCCGCTCGACCGGTGTATATATTGGACTGTCATTGTCGTGTTATTCTGAGTCTCTTGCACCTCGAGCCCCGAGCAAGCTACCGCGAACGCAACCACTGGCAGATATGCTGAAACCACCTTCGTCCGGCAATCTACCTACGATGCGCTCGCCCACCAGAGTGCAGTTCAACGTCCCCGCCCCACCCAGCACCCCAACGAAGCCTATGTTCAAATCGGTCAAGTCTATCGAGTCCGCCATCGACTCCTGGCTCGAGGCGCCCTACTCCCCGTTCTCCCGCGCGTCACCCTTTCGTCAGCCGACGTACTGGGCAGACTTGTTCATAATCGCCGCTACTTGTGCGCTCGCTGGATTTCGCACTGCACCGCTATGGCTGGCATGGGGCGTCCCGTGCATGGCGCACCTCTCGCTGTCGTTTAGTGATCGGACGTCTGCCGACCGACGGGAGTGCGGTCCGAGGAAGAGATTGCTGCTGCTGGCCTGGATGGTGATTCACGTACACCTTCATCTCCTCCTCGCCGTCACGGACCGACGGATGTCGCGTCGTTTCTCGTTCAGTACTCTGCCGAGGGACGCATTCCTCGTCCTCGTCCTCGCGTGCGCCGTGGCCACTCGGCTCTTCTACTATTATCAAAGCATCGAGCAAGCCCCTCCCGCCCCGGTGCCTGATAAAGCCAAGAAAGGGAAGAAAAACAAGGAGGCGAAAGAGGCACCGCTTGTAGAGTCAAAGGAGAAGCAGGAGGAGAAGCGCTGGGCTCAAGCGAGGAGACGGACGATCATGGGCTACGAAAGTCGCCCCAATTTCGAACCGCTACAGAACAACACTGACCATGCATTAACGACACAACCGGCGACCCAACGCCCAGTGTGGGAACCACTCGTGCGTTTCTTGGGCTTAGAATTTGTTGGGGATAGCTGGACGGGGAAAGTTGATATTCAGGCAGAGGGGAAGAACTGACCTGCTGTTTCCCTTCATACTTGACTCACGGGCTACCCACAGAATATAACACGACGTTTATCCTTGACATGTGTCTCATTAGCCCAACGAAATTCATTGCGAGTACGAACCCATGAGCAATGCAGTAAGGGGTAAAATGATTAATGGCATCTGAACCGACAATTCCCACACGTCCGTACCTAACACCCGTCCGCAACATACGACACAGATCGACCAGCTATTTCCCATCGCCACCCCCTTCCTTCTTCGTTTCAGCGGGTGCGGCAGGCGCAGGCGAAGCAACAGGTGCCCCCTCGGACTTTCCGCCTTCTGCAGTGCCATTCTCTGGCCCCCTCCCACGCCCCGCTGGGCGACCAGCAGGTCCGGCGGCAGCGGCAGCCGCAGCCGCAACGGTGTTCCGCACAAATCCACCACGTCCTCCGCGTCCAGCACCACGGAACGGTCCGCCACCACGGGACACGGGAGGCGGCGTCGGTCCGTCATTCTCCACAGGCTCCCGGTGCTCCGCTACGACAACCCTGGGCGTAGATGTTTTGAGTTTCTGCGCGGAATGTCAAATCTTGGTAAGAACACAGCAGAATTTGGCTCACTTCAACATGCTTCTCCAAGCCAGCCTTCATGGCGTCCTCGTCGCCAAATTCCACGTACGCGAAACCTTTTTGTTGGCGGGTATGATGATGAACGGGTATCTTAACGAATGTGATCTGCAGCTCATCATTAGCCCCGCAAACTGACACGAGAATATAAGATACGAACGCCAGATTTTGCCTCTCCAAAGAAGTCTCGGATTTCAGCCTCCGTAACGGGAAGGTCGTTAATCTTGTTCATGAAAAGAGTGTATGGATTTCTTGGGGGACGGCGCGTAGTAGGGGTACGACCGCCGGCAGAGCTTGCGCCATCCTTTCCGGGCCCAGGGCTAGCCGCGTCGGGTGGAGCAGGTGAGGCAGCAGTTTCAGGCGCGGAAGTGCTGGCTGCGGGAATGTTGGTAGTGTCGGTGACAGGTTTGGGAGTTGCTGGCTTGGAGGTCTTGCCAGCATTCTTCTCTTTGTCGACCGCTTCCTTGTCCTTCGGAATCTCAGTCTTGGGGCCCTTCTTCGCCTGCTGGCTCTGTCCCTGAATCGGGGCTCCATTCGGAGCACGAGGCTGGGTAGGCGGAGGGCGAATCGCATGAACAGGGAGTGAAGCAGTAACAGGGGGGGGTCCCGCCACAGGAGCTGGCGCAGGTGATGCTCGAGCAGGAAGCTGTTGCTTCAGCTGCGAAGGCCCAGGAGCAGGGGATGACGTAGAGCCGGCAGCATGTGGAGCAGTGGAGATGGATGTGTTGGAGGCGCCCGCGCCCGCGGCAGGGGCGATTCTGCGGTATGCGTAGTTGAAACCCTGAGACTTCAGCTCGGCGCTGATCCGGCCCTCCTTGATGTCGAGCACCAGGTTGCCGTATGCTGCATCGCAGAGGTTCCAGTGCCAGCAGTTCTTCCAAGCCGGCTCCTCCGTTCCGGCAGCACCGCCAGGCACTGCGGCAGTCGTAGGCTGCGGGACGCGTGCGACGACGCCGAGCGCCTTCTCCAAAAGTTGACGTTGATTCTCATCGGCAGCTGACTCCACCTGCGCCTTAACGCTCTCCCACACCTTGTTAAAAGCCGTCTGGCCAGACAAGATCTTCGTCCGAAAAGCCTCCATATCGGACTGAACGGAGAACTCATTGTAAGAGGACGAGTATCGAAAGTGCAGACCTCCCGAAATGAATAGGTCAGCCTTGAGCACAAGGCCAAGCTGGGCGAGAAGACCTTCGCGGCCAGGAGACGCGTGTGTTATGAGGAGACGCGTCTCAGAGGGATCGAACGTCTGCAACGGAGCACATGAGCATACACGAACATGTGAACACGAACACGCAATGAGACGCACCCGCTGAGCAGTATCCACAAGTTCACCAATCTGCAGGGCGGTAGTCCACATCGTCCCCTGACCACCTGCAATGGTGGCTCTCCCCTCTCCGTTATCGAACATCTTGTGCATGACCAGCGCTCCACCCAGGCCGAACAGCCTAAGCTTCACTCCGCCGATATCCAGACACCGGCTGCTGGCCTCATCGAGTATAGTCAAGTTCTCAACGTCGTACTCTCCCGTGCGGAACTTCTCGAGAATCTGAACATCCTCGCAAGCTCCCCAGACGGTATACACGGGCACGGCAAGACGAAGGGCACCGGACTGAAGAAGCGGGAA
The DNA here is from genome assembly GCA_001630345.1 of Calocera viscosa TUFC12733. NCBI lineage: Eukaryota > Fungi > Basidiomycota > Dacrymycetes > Dacrymycetales > Dacrymycetaceae > Calocera > Calocera viscosa. Next base: position 121,551 of record KV417299.1, on the reverse strand, counting down.
CTCGCTTAGGAGAGGCGTGTGATGTGACAGGATCGTTTGGCGGATAACATTCGGCGCGGCGTCATTTCCAAGGCGGGATTGACGAAGTTGCGGGGAAATAAGCGGCGAGTAAAGCACAAGGTGACGAAGTGTACTGAACAAGGCAGTCAGTACTCAAGAACACATTGAATAGACATGGTGTTAGATGCGCATATACGCAGTAATGCGCGATGTGATCAATTGAAAGAAGACAGTGTTCGAACTCACCGGTCGTTTATCCTCTCCAGGCTGTTGTTGTCTGTTACCCCGCAACAAAGACGCGCCGGCATCAGTGTACTGTTACTGGAGACAGGTAACCACAGGTATGCTCACCGAAGAAGCCAAAGTCTCCAGTATGGATGACAGCCTTGGCGCCCGTCTCTTTCGCCAACTCATTGATCGCACTAATCTTCCCGCGAATATCTGCCAGGCACAGGATGCGGCCAGCGGCGGAGTCAATGATTTTGACCTGTGAGTTGGCGGTCGCAGGTGGCGGGCGCGGAGAAGGGGTGGGCTGAGCAGAGGACATAGTAGGCAGTCAGTTCAGACGGCGATGTGAATGGTCTGCAGGGTGTTTTGATATGATGAATGTAGCTCAAGCAACCAGTTTGCAGGGCGTACGATGAGAAAAAATGGGGACGCACGCCCGTCCAACGCGCGCTCCTGCAGCCCTTGCCCAGTCGGAGTTTACGCGATTGATTCCGTGCGGAGGCTCTTCTCCTTCTGAAGGCGGACCTCAAACCTCCAGCTTTGACTGACAATCTGCAACATTCTAGCCATTCGGTTATTGCTGGAAACTAGCTCTATGGGCGCGACGCAGCTTATGCGATCGATTACTCGGCTTATATTGGCTTATATCAACGGAGAGTGGAGATGATTACTTGACATTTAGTCCAATCGATCTGTATCGCCGAACAGATCATCCGAATCATTTCGAGATGGCAACGTTGCCGCCTCGTGCAAACGTTGTCGAAGTTTGATCATGAGTCTGCTTTCTGTTAGAGTGACCCTCCGCATACCATTTGCGGACCATGGCCGCCCGAATCTCAATGTATTCATGACCTCGCAGCCCTGAGACAAGGCTTGCAGAGACGCGTTCCCGATAGCAATCTAGGCAACGACGGCACTCGGGGAGAACAGTCTGATTTGTATTGTGTTTTAAACACGCCGAGTGAAGACTTTCAAACAGCAATAGGTTTCAGGAGCTGATACCGAGGCAGCATGGTCCAAAACTGACACTCGTAGCCAGCAGTCATCAGGAGCTGCACCCCCTCCTGACAGAATTTGTCACACCTACGTGACCGAGGCGGTGTGCGCCCCCCTCACAAACATGTGCCTATTTCAGGGGTCCTCCTCATCCAGCGCCCATCCATCATGCGCGTGGATTTCATTAGTCATGTAGACCCTGACTTGGCACGCGCTCATGACAACAACACGTCTGCCTTGTGGGCGTGACCATCTACATGCCCTTGTGCTTGTTCCCATCTCTGTTGCGATCTTCATCTGCTTCTACTTGGTGATCCTCTAGTGCATGGGCTGATGTCACGCGCAAGTGAACGGTCTTCTCTCTCTGGACGGCTCCGGTCCAAGTTCGCGCCAAGTTCAAGCTCTAGGAGCGCGCGCTTGGGCGTGTACCAGGCCTCGATTCGAAGCGACAAGCCCATGACTCCAGGACCCAATTTGAAGGCTCTTCGGGATGGCCTTGTTGCGCGACGATTGGCAGGTACCCAAGCATCATCATCTTCTCAAGAAGATCCGCAAGCGCATGGTACATCCTCAAGTCGAGCGCAGGGTAGAACAATGACGCTCAAGGCCATGGCCGAGAATGAGCGGACAGAGCAGATGGAGAGGGCCAAGAGGCTTGCAGGTAAGTACATTCACATCCGCGTGCCCATCCCCATATTGATTCATCATCAGCAAGTCCGCATGAAGCTCATGCAACAGAGTACCTTGCCCAAGCACTCGGCCCGGATGTACAGAGTCGCATGGCCATGAACGAGTCTGAATTTGCACCCATGGACGTAGATGAAGACGCAGGGCTTGATCAAGCCCAAGCCTCCAACGTGAGCATGGAGGAGGACACGGCGCTGGACTCGATGTGGAAGCAGTGCCGGTGCGCTTCCTGGTCTTCCGCAAGACCTTGAACCTCATCCATACCCACAGCATCCGACATCGACGACGACATGCACGGCATCGTGCAGGTGCTGGTATCTATGCGCAACGTCTTGCCACAAGCGCGCAGTATTGGCAAGCACAAGTGCCGCAACTTGTGCAAGCTTATCTTCTCTGGCGTCATGGAGAAGATCATCCTAGCCGGCATGCACCTGATGCCGACCATGGGAATGACACTGGTCATCCTCTGGATGATCCTACTGGCATGGCTCAGTGTGCTCATGTCCATGTGTTGACGTGGGAAGGTGCGTCTTTCCTTGTACATGCCCTTGCCCGCAATAACCTTGCCTCCCAGGTCTAGCAAGGCGCATGTTCATGTGCCAAGCTGATGGTGACAGTCTCACTGTCCATCTTGTGCAACAGGGCTACATGCCCTGCAGTCCTGAACTCCCGCGCATGGCCATCTCCTTGGGCATCATGCAAGTCCTGCATCATGCACGTGTACAAGCATATGTATCACATGAGGCCTTTGCTCGCATCCTCTGTGATCTACATGGAGTAAGCCCTTGCTCTTGTACGCAGCTTTCTTGCTGATGCGCCATCGCAAGCACTTTTACAAGCCCTACCTCCGCCAGCAGATCGCTCAAGCTTATGATGCTTATGTTCTTGTTATGCTTGAGCTGGACAAGCTGGTCAAGCACGGATTCGGGCATGACACTCCTCACTGGCGCATGCAGAACTCTTGTTCTGCATGTGAATACCGCGTGAGCATCCTTCTCCTGCTTGTTCTTCTACATGCACTGATCCTAGCGCATGCAGCTGGAAGGTGAACCAGAGCTTGCCCATACTAAGCTTGTCACATGTGATGGCAACAATTCGTCCAAGCGCTTCTTCCGTGCTGGCCATCAAGACGGACGTCATTTCGAGAGCGACTACATCCTCTCGCCTGATTTCGTGGACCAGTTCAAGAGCGAGAGCAGGAACAAGAGCAAGGGCAAGAGCAAGAGCAAGAGCAAGAGCAAGATGGTAAGCTGATCCTCATGCCCTGTGGCTTCTTGCTCAATGGTAAACACAGCGACGATCTGCGCCTGCCCAAGCCGATCCAGCACATGAAGAGGAGCCCGACGATGGGCACTTGTGCACGGACAAGTGGAAGACTTCGCATGCGCAAGAGCGACCTTCCCATTGGATGGATGGCCTTGATGCAACAGGGAACTTCTTGTGCTCATGCCGCCATGGCATGATCTTGTGTTCTGCAGACATGCTGCAGAGCGGGGAGTTGTAAGTTGATTCTCAAACATATTACCTTGTCATTGACATGCCGTTGCACAGATCCAAGTATCCACTTGCCTGCATCAGCAAGCTCATGGATGTCCATGGCCATGGCCTTGCCATGGGCTATGATATTGGCTGTGATCATGCGAAGACCATCGCAAGAAGTACCCTGGGTGAGCAAGCTCAAAAGCTTGACTTCAGGATGTTCGTGGGCGCGTTCCATGGCTATGCGCATCACCGAAAGTGCCAGCTCTCTTATCACCCGCGCTTCCTCATGACCGCTGGCTTGGAGACATTCGAGACCAATGAATGGATCTTCTCCAAGCAGAACCTCACAGCCCACTTGTTCCGGTACGCGTCACCCTACCATCGGCACATGACCTTGCACTTCTTCTGGGCCCGATGGGATGAAGATCGCCGAGCTGGACTAGGTAATGTTCTTCAAGATCATGGAGCGTGCACATCTGACGTGTTCACAGCTGACCTGCTGTACAAGTCTTACACGAACGCCTTGGACATCCTCCAGACCACGCTTCCTGAGCTCCGCCGTGTTCAAGCTGATCATCATCTCAATGATGATGCCATCCGCAACTTCATCCAGGAAGAAAGAGACTATTTCGATGAGCTAGAGCATGAGCCTGAGGGGGATGATCTCGTCTTCAAGTACATGGAGACGCTCAAGGAACTTCATGCTCAGAGGTCAGTGAGAAGACCTTCACTGTGTCATGAAGCTGAAACATCTTCATGTAGCGAGAAGTTGGGCCAGTTTGACAAGTTCATCAACACGACGCCAGACAACTTTCTGCTCTTGTCCGCCAAGGTGCAGGACATGGCCTTGACCTACGACTACAACTCCGTGCTCCGTGCTCAAGAGCGCCTTGAGCGCCTGGCCTTGCGCTACGAGGCGCAGTTGGCCATCGACCAACGATGGACACCAGAACATCCGCAATGGCAAGAAGCTGAGCATGCGCTTGCTCATCGAGAATATAACCTTGCTCTCGACCATCTCGAAGGCCTTGTGGTTCAGCGGCTGTTCGAGATGGAGAAGCTCAACCTTCGTGGAACAGGTAAGTTGCTCATGTGCTTGCTCTCCAACATGCTGATGAGCATGCCAGGGTATGCCATGCGCACGTCCATTGCCAAGGCCATTCAAGAGAGAAGCGCAGCCATTCGATCTGCGCTGGACAAGTACAATCACATGGCTATCTTGCTGGTTCCTCCCCGACCGACACTTGACTTCCAGGAAGTCATCGACATGACCTTCCTCTCGGACTTCGCCCTGCTGCGGTATTCGCGGAACGACATCCGCAAGCGTCAGTGGTCGGATCCGCTTGTTCGGCAAGCCATGACCCAGTGGCTCCTTGTTCGGTGTGCCAAGGAGGAGATCAAGCGCCTGAACATCGAGATCAGACGCTTGTGGACCGCATTGCATGTCGAGCCCAAGGAAATGCTCCAGCGCATCGAGCAAGTTCAAGCTGAGGGCAACATGTTGCTGGCTGCGGAGATGAGCTTGCGCTTGGTTCGTCGCTTGGAGGTGGACAAGCACCTCCGGCAGCGCATCCTCATGATCTTCCAACTCGATGGATTCTCCGGTGACCGCTCTGTGGGCATCCGCATGGGCCATTATGGACAAGCCCCCGAGACCATGAGCATGAACATGCTTCCCAAGCCCAAGGTCGAAATCGATGAGGAGTGGGAAGATGTTGCAGATGCCGATGGTCCTGAAGATGACCTTGACGATGATGTCTTAAATGAGTTTGATCGCATGAACGAGGCATTCTCAAAGCTTGGTCTTCCATAGGATGTCCATTGTATTTGTACTTGCACATGCACATGTCTTTACCACTGGGACGGAGATGTACTTGTACTTGTACCCGCCCTAGTCTAGCCCATCTACATGTTCTTGACCGAACTCATGCCCATGCTCATGCCCTGGGATCATGCCGATGAACTTGAGAATGCCGGGTTGCCGATCGGCCCGAGGATCATACCCGAGCCGGTGCATGTTCGGCCACATGCGTGATGGCAATCAGGATGAGCAAGCTTCTTCGGAAGAGCATCTTCCGGAAAGACATCTGAGATAATCTTGGGCATCACGGCGGCGCTCGGACATGCTCATCAGAAGATCAAGGGCAAAAATTCCGTCCTTCTCAAGTACAAGAAGCATGGCACAGTCATGCATGTCCTTCGAGAAGGAGATCTTACTCCTCTTTGACATGTTCAAGCGCTTCCTCATGACAAACTTCGGCATGGTGATGCTCCGCCGATTCAAATCTTCTGCAAGTTTCACGGAGTTCATGCTCTTCAGAGCGCCGATCAAGTACATGCCCCTGTTTTCTGGCTTCTGCATGGAGAAGCACTCCTATTTCCATCGCAACAATGTGCATCGGCATGTTGATGACTCAAGGGTCCACGTGCGGATGCAGATCTGCCTCCGCATGCGCGTCGCGCGAGCGCGTACTTAACCCTTGAGCAAGCCCGTCTCCTTCATCCCCGCTCATCCTCATCCCCTCCGTCTCGTTCCTCCCCTTCCACTCGGACCATACCATCCACACCGACATACCCTGGACACGGTCTCGGACAAGGTCATCATCATCCCCCTCTTCAGCAACTCCTCCCCCATCTACATCTGCATCCCCTTCCGTTCCTCATCATCGTCGACAAGATCAAGCCCTTGCGCAAGTGCATCGTCTTGCTCATCTTCGACATCATCGACATCCCCATCCGCATCCCCAACTACACGAACACGCTCCCAGACTGAAACAAGTGGAAGGACAAGGCGGATGTCCCAGGAAGATCCTTTCATGTTCGAGGGAGCGGCCATGATCACCCACATGGAGGAGACTGGCCAGGTGCCCGACATCTTCTCCGAGTACAATACTGAAGAGGAGCCTGCTGGTGCGCATGATCTTCCTGCATGCCCTTGAGCATGATCCTGACCCTTCTCGTAGAAGTCACCGACCCGAAGAAGAAGGTCACGCCCATCGTCTTCGACCTGAGCAAGTGGTTGAACGATCCGAGAGCCGGTGGCATGTACCTTGCTCAAGGACCCCAGCAAGCCCGTCCTTCTACTTCTCCTCAGAACTGGAAAGATGCTCGTCATAAAGCCGATGCTGCACCTCGCGACTTGCTCAACCTGCATGATGGACTTGATCTTGTCGGCATGGACACCCACACGTGGACGCTCGCGTGGAGAGGTGATGTCCGTCGTGACGTGTACTTCAACTATGCCATGGAGAACTTGTTCCAGATCGTGAGTACTTGCCACTGCCCAAGTATATGCGCATGCTCATGGGCTTGTGCTTGCAGTTCCGGGGCATGGACCGCTGTCTTGGCGGCTTGATCATCGAGTTTCGTGCTGGGCGCTTGGACAATGGCCCTGGCTACGACCCGACCATCCACACCTGGTTCTCCAGGAACACGTTCAAGGACAAGGACTTCAAGGAAGTGCAAGACCGCGGCACGAGCATCTTCAAGAACATGGCGCGGATCAAGGCCGACTTGATGGACCAGGCCGTGGAGAACGCCAGGGCCAAGCGCGCCAACACGGGCGGGGATACGAGCACGCCCGTCCCCAAGGTCAAGCAGCGTGCTCTTCCCATCAAAGATGCACGAGCCATCGACAAGTCCTCGCCCATCTGGGCATATGCAGAAGCTTACCGCACATGGTACAAGGCCCAGGGCGGGGACGTGACCACGACTCCTCGTGGCCCTGGCTTGAGCATGGTGCCTGCTTCCAGCTTGCTCCCTGCCCCGACCATCTCGGGCGGGTCCACGAGCACGACGCATGTGCCTGGCGCATCCATCTCGCCCACGGACTTCACCTTCCCCGCATCCTCGCAGCTTCGCAGGCAGATGGGCACGCCCGGGACCCCGACCCCGCTCTCGAACATGCACAAGAGCACTGGCCCCGCTACGTCGCCCACGCACATCTTTGACTCCTCCACGACCAAGCGCATGGTTCATTCCTTGGGCAAGGGCAAGCTCATCACCGAGGGCCCGACCAGCGCCTTCCAGAGGCTCGTGTTCATGCGCCCAAGCGACGACGAGGACTATGCGAAGATGGGCCCGCTCAGGTACACGACTCGGAAGGCCTTGGACGAGTACAAGCGTGACTTCGGCGAGAAGGAGTGCGACGAGCTTGAGTATGATCTCAAGATCTTGTACTGGTTCGATCATCCTGGCACTTGGACTGAGAGCGTGAAGGAGCGCATCCCCGGTGATTACTGGAAGAACATCTTCCCTGCGATGTGCATGGACAAGCTCCTGGACATCTGCAACGGCGTCTTCAACTAGTGCTTGCGCATCCTGCTCGCTCATGCTCATGTTCCTATGGTCTACCACTAATGCTGGTGCATGCGCCACCTCTTCTGCCTGCGCATCCTGTCGCTACTCGTCCATGCGTCTTCTCATCCACGTTTCTCGTCCGTGTCTCTCGGCCATGTGTTTCTCGGCCATGTTCATGCTCGTCTTCCCGTCTGTCTTTACTCGTACAAGTTACTCGCACAAGTTTTTTTCTTTTCATGGGCCTTAGGTACAAGTCTTGTTGTTCAATTGGTAGTACTACGGTCATGAATGAAGATGCTGTTGTCCTCTGTACTATGCGCATGGGCTTGTCCAAGTGGCCTGGGCAAGGAGAAGGCCTTGTTCTTGCTCACGCCCATGCAGGGCGCAAGGTCACATGACCATGGCGCGTAAGAACGCGTAATGAAAAGCATGCGCGGGATCATGTGCATAGGAAATCCATCCCTTGCACTTCTTCTTGGCTCTTCCTCTTCCAATTCTCTTGGTCTTGCTCGAGTGCTTGCTCTTCTACATTGCCTTGTGCTTGGTAACATGCCGTTGAACAAGGAGTGGGCCCAGCGCAAGGTCATCCGTCAAGCCAATCGACTTCGACATGAAAAGGCCTCGGCGATGCTAGATGAGGCAGAGCAAGCTTGGGCACAAACACTTGATGAGATATCCGTGGAGTCGGGCATCTCCAAGGATGTCCTGACAGCCAACATGAAGGGGCGCAAGGCAGGCTACTTCAACGGCAAGAGGGCCGTGAGCTTGTACAATGCAGCGAAGCATCTCCTTGCAGAGGAAGCAAGAGCAAGAGGTGAGCTCATGCCCTTGTCGTCCATGAACATCCCTAATCCTAGTCCAGGCAATGTGTTCTACTGGGCACAGCCAGAGAGCAAGCCCTTGATCGAGGACAAGGTCGAGTGGCTACGATCACATCCTGAAGCGGCCTTGTCCGCCGAGCATGCAATTCTCAAGCTGCGAGATCATAAACATCGCCAAGTTCGTGTCCCTGTGAAGGCTCGCCAGATGGACACTGTCCATGTGCAAGATAGTTTTGAAAAGGAGGTCAGCACATCTCCCTGATGGCCATGGGCTTGCTCTGAGTGCATGTTCATGCAGAGCGCCGCATTCAGCACAAGAACAGGGGGACATGCTTGCGGGTTCATTGTCCGGGGCAGCATCAAGGACTACGCCAAGCCCCACTTCTTCGGAGATGCTCTCTGCAAGCAATTCTTCGAGGAGATCATCGGCTACCCGGTCTTGCAGATCGCCATGGGCTTGGAGGCCTATTGCACGAGCGGAGGCGCCCAAGGTGCTGCCGAGAGCATCGGCAACAAGGTCAACGAGTTGAAGGCGCACATCCGCGTGGTCTTGTCCGAGTCCTTGCGTAAGAAATTTCATGGCTCTTGCCCATGCGCTCAGCTCACGTTCATGCAGAAAAGATAACTGGGAACCCGAACATCAGCATGTCCTACAAGCAATTTGGCCGAGATGTTGAAGATCGATACAAGATCACCCTTCAAGGCTGGCCGCTCGCGGTCATGGTCAATCCATCGTACATCTCAAGCATCCGCGACTTGCAGACAGTCTGTCAAGCACTGGCGGATGGAACTTGCTACTTCCGTGCCATGAATGATGAAGATGTGCAGAGACGCGCACAGGAGCGCTCGCGGGAGTTGAGCTTGGCAAAGCCCAAGCCCTTGAGCAAGAAGCGTGCGGCAGAAGATGCCATCGTGCATGCGCCCTTGCAAGAGCAAGGACATGGCGCGGACGTTTCCAGCTTGGCCCCAGATTCGACATGGGCACCGCCCTTGAAGCGGGCACGCCCAGGTCCTCGGAAGAGGCTCACTGCCCAAGCTGCAATGGCTCAAGCCGTGGAGCAAGGACAAATGGATGCCCCATCCGCACTGCAGCAACACCTTGGTCGTGCTCCTCTGCATGAACTTGTCAATGGGGGGGGTCACATGCAACTTGCATTTGGTTTTGAACATAACATGGGCATGTTCATGTAGATACATAGTGCCAATTATTCGTTCTTGCCCCCGCTCATGGCCTTCTGCATCTTCGCCTCCCTCCACTTGTGCAAGCGAGCAAGTGACTTCGCCTTGCCCTGCTTGCGCTTGCTACGAGCTTGCTCAGCATAGGTGCGCTGATAGTCGAGCCGATGATCTTGCGTCCTGTTGTATGTGGTAAGCCGCTGGACATGGACTTGCACATGTGCAACGTACTTGCGTAGATAGCGATCATGGGCCCTCTGCGCGGGTGTGCGGTAGTACGGGAAGTTCACCAAGGGGGGGTGCCAGGGCACGCGCCGGCCCTTGTCATCAAGCTCGAATATGACGGTCTGTATGATGTCGGGTTTGCAGGGGCGCCGCCCAAGTCGATGCCCTGGGGCCATCGCGCGCAAGATCTTGAACCGGTGAAGGACATGGAGAAGTGCCAGATCTTGCGCGACGCGGGAGATGGAAGGGTCCTGCAAGGGTCCTGCCACGTGTGCTTGCACATGGTGCACTGCTGGAATGCGCATGGATGACGGAGACCCCGGAACTGCTCACAAATTTGTGGCGGCGGCAAGCATCGCCCCGGTCACAAGTTCGTGACACACCCTATCAGGCTCAGGTGAGGAGCTGCCATTATCACGTTCACTAGCAATATGCTGGACCACTAGGACGCGATTCCTTCAAACGCGGATAAACGCCGCTGATGGAATGACGTTAGCACCCCCGCTGACTTCATCGCGCCGGTCTCTTATTCGGCCGGAGCCGCTGCGCAGCAAGGTGAAATGAGCCACGTACCGTGGCAGCGAGCAGTCCTGCGAGTCACCCGGACTGCGGTGACATGCGTGGCGGCTACCTAACATACGCCCATGCTGCGTTTACAGTATTGTAGTTAGTGGAATATAAATATGGAGGCTGGCTGAATCATTGTGATTTCAAAGCGCGCTCGTCCCACGTCCACGGGCCTGTCAGAATCTCGGTAGATCCCTCCGAGGGAAGCCACCCAATTACCCCTGGATTTTGCACCCAGCACCGCCACCATTTGCACAACAGGACCAACCGACCCCACACAGCGACCTCCAACCCACAAGTGACGAGACTTTCACCTCTTCCTGCCTTCCGTCCTCGGTATCTTTCAAGCATACTGGCAGCCGCTGGACGCCCCTCTCACTCGATCTCGAAGCTGCCTGTACTATTTTGACGTTCTGCTTGCCGAGCGAAGCTGGTATCGTCCGGTTTGCGTCCATGCGTCAGGGACTCGTACGCGCTATACCGGCATCTTACTCTCGAGACTTCGATTGCTCTGGCAGCATCAGACCGCCTCTATCGTGCAACGGGGCTACGAGCACGCATATACCCACCCAGCGATCTCTTTTCCACGTCTCCTGAGGCGGCTTCAGCGTTTCGTGTGCGATGCAGTCCTCCGCACACACGAGGAGCCGTCTTCCAGACAAATCGACCTTCACCAGCCCGCAGTCATCCTCGAGTCCTGCAAACACCAAGGTTTCTTCCATTGCAGCAGCCAAAGATGCTCCATCTTCGTCCCATCTTCCACCGAATTTGCCCATCGCGACGCCTTTGACGCTCAACAGCTCAACACCGCTGGCACTCTCGAAGATCGAATGGCCGAAGGATGCCTGTGTCAAATGGAAAGTGCTGAGACTGAAAGAAGATCTGGAGTTGGTGGATAAAGAGAAGGAGGAATTGATGGAGGGGGCTAGGCGAAAGATTGTTGGAGAATGGAAAGAGGGGATACTCGATGGTCTGGTGGGATACCTGCGGCGGGATCCAAACAACAGTGCACCAGAATTGTGGATTTTCGAAGTGGGAGATGCACGAGAAGGCGGAGCACTTTCCCAGTTCTGCATCCCTGAGCTTCAATGTAAGATTCATAAGCCATTTACGGATGTATTGCTAATACTCTGATAGGCGGATCGGATGGGCATTTCCATCCCTCGTGGCTTTATCCCTGTCCGGATTGTGTGGGAAAACCGCATCCATGTCCCAAGTGTAACACGAATGCGGACGCGATACCAACACCCGGCATGCTTGTGCCTCGACAGGACTTTCGCCGTCCCCTCTGGATGTACCTGACATCCCTCCGAGACAAACTACTCGACCGTCTCGCAAGGTTAAGAGACGGCTGCAGGATGGGAGATGGAGTGGTTTACGCAAGCACAGACAGAATTGCTAGGGAACTCGACAATGGGTGGCAACAAGATGAATCGTCATTGTGGGTTGATCAAATTCATAGATGGACATGTCTAACGTTCCTTCAGATATCTCCTGCATGCACATATCCAGCTCTCACTACAAACCCGATGCCTTTTCATCCACCCGTCCGTCCGCTCGTCATCCCTCATCAGCTTCCCCGTCGACAGGCAGATGCAACCATCTCCATTGACTGCTGTCACCCTCCTTCCTTACGGCCATCCGGCATACTATTTGTCCTATTCGCATACAAAGGTTGCACCAACGACTCTGGATCCATACCTTCAAGGCCTCGGCGCCAGCGCATGGAGGCTTGACGACCGAGATGCCGGTTGGGTCGAATGCTGGATATTGACACCTTCGACCGTTCCCAATACTGACAGCGGGTTTTCGATCATCTGGCCCGCCTACCTGGTTGCCCAGGACGTGTCAAAGGATGGGCTCAGCCCGCAACTGTTACCGGATTCTCTCCGTGCTACGTTGCCGGAGCGAACATTCCCAGCAACGACATTCCATCCTACATGCACCTTGGCTGCACATCTCCTACGTTGCAGCATTGATGGGCCTGCCTACGGATTCTCGGTCAACGTGACAGCAACGCAAACCATCGCCACAGATGAACCCCTCAGCGCCAAACTGTCTCCGGAGAAAACCACTGCAGATATGCAGCTTGTTCTCGCCGATTCGGTGGCTTCTTATGAGTTCACCCGGAGTGCTGTGGCTGCCAGGGATGCGGCGCGAACTGGCAAGGTTAACGCTGACCGAGAGCAAGAGAGAAAAGATCGCGACAAGGAGCGGGCGGAGCAGGAGGACCAATCGTACAAGTGCTCACCAGGCCAAAGTCTTACTGCAGCACGGCTGCGATGGATGCAAGTTCCAGAGGAAACGCACATTGACGACGACGATGAGCAAATCGAGGCTTTTGGCTTGGAGGTATCCGTGTCCGAAGACCTGGATCCGTATTTGGAGGACGCAACCATGGATGAAGCTGGCAGCCTCACTGCTCCTGATTATGATGTTGAATATCACATGGCAGGGACAGCAGACGATCCAATCGAACTCACAGGCGGTCGAGCCATTGATGTCACACCCGAAGATACGAACATGGGTTCTCCGAGATCGGTCCAGTCGGTGTCTTCCATCTCGTCGGTAGCGCAGGAAACGGCCTTCAAACCGACTAGGCCCAAACTGAAACTTCTGGGCAAGTCAATTGAACCTTTGACTCCCGACGGACTTGACGATGAACCCATCCACGAAGAGCGCAAGCTTTCGCAACTCGAGCCACCTACGGTGATTACGTCGTCTCCGCCTTGGGACGCGTCCACGGAGGCTGTGAATGACCCTGTGTCTCTCGTAATGCCGTTGCTGTTTAGTCAGACCTCCTCTCTCCTTCCTACCTCAAGCGTGTCACATCCTCGGGCGCCGAGAAGCGATGTTTCGGGCGATGATGGTATGGACGGCCTTGGTCTGACGGAGGACGACTTCGCCTTCTATGATGCCCCTTCTGGAGAGGCAGACATCCTTCTGGACGACCCAGAGAATGAGGGGGACACTCTTCTTGCCCACGTGGGACCCGACGGTCTTCTATCTCCGCCTGCCGAGCCAATCCAACTTGATGACGTTGAGGAGCGGGACCGCGAAGCAGCAATGGCGCCTGCATTTGTAGAAGAAGCGATCGAACAGGCAGAACTGTCAGAACTGTCTGCTCCTACACCTGCTGGTATAGAAGAAGACGGCCACAGCACTTTCGAACCCGAACCGCTGACTCCCCTGGACGGTGACCGCACGCCTGTTGGTCCGCTATCGCCCGTTCTCTTCGAAAAACTTGGCTTTGTTGACCCGTTTGAGCCACTCGTGGAGAATAACTGGAGGGACTCAAAGTATACTCTTGGCAAGTTCGCCTTCGACAAGGGCGATTTCCCTCCAATATGCGACGATCTTCCAGGAGAGTCCTGCTTCTTCACTTGGGACACTCTTTCAAAGCCTTTGATCGATACATACAATAATCCACATGTCGGTCTCATCAGGCGATGGCAAGGTACGAAACGCGGAAGAGCAACAGCGTTCGGTGAAGACGAGATAGTGGATTCGCCGATGAAGCGCATTCGCTGCTCCTGGATTGACGTTGAGGAGGTTAAGAAGGCTGCGGAACAAAGGAGACAAGAGGAGCTTGCTATGGACGAGGCTTCTGATACCACTCTGGATGATGAGACCCTGGTTGTCATAGAGGAAGATGAGGAAGGACCGATGGTCAGCGAAGAGCCGACTCCATGGCCGGCGCAGCTTCTGTGGACTGTCACAGTCATCTTAAGAAGCTTCAGCATCCGAGGATTCACTCCGGCGCTGTCTGTACCTGCAGCCTCTTCGAGGAGGGCACCCTCACCTACACCACTTTCGGCACTCACGCCAGTCTCGCCTGCGGCATTCATCCAAATGCAAGATAATTTCAAGAAACAGGAAGACGCTGTCAACGTCAAATGCGTTCAAACTTTGGAGAATCCTATGCTAGCGGAGTGGCTGCTCCAGACAAGGATTGTGCGCTCGGATGACATTCGGTGGACAAGTGCCTTCAATCTGGGCAAACTCAAAAAGATCATCGATGGCACATTGCCAACCCCAAAGATGCTTACACTAGGAGAAGCGCTTGACAAATCAGGTAATGTTGTCGATCATTTTATGATCTGGCATGTCTCAAGAATGGTGTAGATCTTCCCCAAGCCGATCGCATGAGCGGAACGAAGGCTAAGACTGATACTGCCCTCGCCATTCTTTGCCGGGATTTTTCCGTGGCCGTTGGCTTGGACGGCGCTGTTGTTAACATATACTGGCCGGCTATTCGTTTCTGGGACAAGCTTGCCTTGTATCCTGTGGGCGGACAAAAGGACGTGCTTGCCTTTGCTTTCCACGACAAAACGCCAATGACCACAGGGAGGCGGGAAACCATCTTGAAGAGCTGGTTGGATGCTATGGGTCAAGCGTATATGGTGAGCAATTGGTGGTCGACTTTCTGGACATGCTAACGATGTGCTCAGCAAATGGGTTATGGCAAGCATAAATCGGGCGCTTTGGACGAGCTCGATATTCAACATGGCCTTCTGTCAGGACAGCTGGAAGATCTTGAATCACAGCTAGGTATATAGCCTTCAATCAAATGCGCAGCATATCACTGATAAGTCCGCAGGAGCCATGCTTGCGGGCATCCACCAGGACGTCCCGCATATTGTCGTGTACGTGTTCTGCCCTGCCTCACAACTGCAAGCGTTGGGAAATGCACTGGCCGGCAGCTTCGATGCTCTGTCATCTGGCCGGATGCTCGTTCATTTGATCCCTGAATCGTCTCTCCTGTATGCATCACGGGTCTGCTTCTCACGGCCCAGTCCGCTGGATGTGACTGCGCTGGCCGTATACAATGGCCTGCTCCGCAAGGTGAAGCGCACTACGCTACGCAAGATGTATACAGCGCAGCCAGACGAGAAGCGAGCGATACAGTTTCCCGCCACTACTATTGCTCGCCATCCCACGCCCAAAGTCGAATTCGGTTTGGACTGGCCGCCAAAGAACACGGATGTGATGGATCCTGTCGCATATCTTCACGTTGCCTATGCCCTCACCTCCGAGTGGCTCGTGACAGCGTGCATTGATCAGCTTGGTGAATCGCACACCCAGAGAGTCTGGTCAACGAAGCAGGGCGAGAAGGCATGTACGCTTGAAGCGCTTGTCGCGAAGATTTGGGCGTTCGCTTGGAAGTTTGCCAGGCGTGCGAGGAAGGAGTGGCGAATTGTCGTTGCACGTTGGGGTGTCTGTCCACTTCCAGAAATTGAAGGTGAGTCAGAGCTCTTGCAACGGTACAATGTTCTGACGCGTGCGATAGCATGGCAATCTCTGATGAAACTGTGCTCTGCTCTGCCGCTCACAATCTCATTCTCCCTTTTGTGCATCGACAGCAGGCCTTGGCAAGAAACTCTTCCGAACAAAGAGGATTGGCGCAGACCGCCAAATCCTACCTCCCCAGAGGGGCATGCACACATGGTAGATGCGACAGGGACCAGTTACGGGATCTGCCTGGGCGAGCGTTTTGAAATTTCCACATCAAGCATGACGATACCGCAGGAGGTGCTGATCTCGTCTGCGCCGGCTTGCTTGGAGCTGTTGGACAGCTCAGAACCACCGAAGGACTGGCTCCGACCTTTGTATACAGCCTTGCTAATGCAGGCCCCATCCGATGGGTCCTTCACACCCTCTTACAATTTCGACCAGCCCGCGAGCACAATGACGACGACTCGTGTCCACCTGCTGTATTATACGTCACTGGATACCAGCCGCGTATTTGGATCGCGAGCAAAGTTTATGCTCAGCCTCTTGCGAAACTATCAAGAGCTCGCCTTATTATCTCGCGAGAAGTGGGGTCGGCCGGTTGGCTCTGATATCCTTCCTTGGCATCTCGCTGCCGTGGTTCTGATGGAGCGCGTATTGTCTATCCACTAACCGGCACTTTGAATACTGTCTCCTTCACTTCCCTTGGGTTGCTGTTGTACGTTACTAACTTGCTCTATCATTTTGTCTTCTTGTCCCTCGCACTTGTTCTCCCACCCATGTGCGGGATTGCATCACCATCATTGTACTACCAACATCAATCGCATTGTATTGTATGATCCTCTTCGAAATAGAAACAGAAGTTTCAAATACACGTCCACTGGGTCCTCCGCTACTGGTGCTTCTTCTCTTGGCTGACCCCCTTAGGCGCATCCATCCTCGCCGGGCTCTGTATGCTCGCGACAGCTCCAATCCCCACCATCAGTATAGGAAGGAATACGACAAACACGACTAGGAGAGCGGAGATCAAACCGGGCGTGAGGATCTGGTACCGGCTCAGGAAGGGCCCATCCGCAGGCGAGTCGGATGACAACACGATCTGCATCGTGTCGTAGAAGGGTGCAGGCGGGTGGCTGATGGCGCCGTCGACATCGCGCTTGGTGAAAGACAGCGGGGGCAGGGGGGTGCCCGATAGGAGAACTAGGTGCGACGGGAAGAGCGCGGCGATCGACTCTAGCCGATCGGACAGGAGGTTTTCTGCCAGATCGCTCATGAGGAAAGCGGTTCGCCCCAGGGACACACGGCTACTCACCATACTCCTTCATCATGATCCGTCGGTATGCCACGCTGCCCTTGAGAGCAGGCATCTCCAATCTGAAGAGATATCGCGTGTCTGGCCGCACATTCCCCAACTCCAAGCTCTCCCAGTTGCCGTCAACGTGCCCGCACAGGGAGGTGATGTTGCGCGCGAGCGCGTCAAAAGGGAGATCCGCGGGCAGCCTGAGCCGCGGTGCTTGAAAGAGGGAGGCGGAAGAACGGAGGCGTCTGGATAGGCGGGAAGATGAGGGGAGGAGGGAGAGGTCGGAGGCATGCAGCTGCAGAAGCGCTCAGCAACGACGGTTGTGCTGCAGGAAGAAGAAGACCCACCCCGCTCTGTTCAACCAGAACAATGCCTTCGTGTGAGCACAGGTCTCCTACGGAGAGGATCTGGAGTGCTCTGTCCCATTCCGTTACTGTTGACTCTGTTTGGAGATTGCTGAGGTGACATGACCTGCATATGCGAGATTAGATACACTCGTCAGCCCAGCAACAAGCTTGTGAACGCACGGCTCTGTGGACCATGCGACAAACGGTACAGTCCCCCTAAATGCCACGGCGCTCCCCGCAAGTGCCAGGAGTGCTGCCAGTGTTAATCTCGCCATCGTTGTCGGTGTCGACGGTGGAAGTGCTGCGGCGTCGTTCCAAGCGGTGGAGACACGCCTCCGACAAGGAAGACCAAGACGGGAGCAATTTATGGTCACCCGCATCAGTGAGGGCAAGGCAAGCGACAGGCACGAGTGCAGGTACTCATAAGAGTCATCCCTCGTCCGCTACACCTTGCTAACACATCTCTCGTCCACCATTTATCTGCGCGAGCTCCGCCTGCACTCTCCTCATTAGAGTGTCTATCGATTTATTCGCAAAATGCCGCCTAAGAACAAGGGAAAGAAGGGAAAGAAGCAAGACGACGATGACTTTTGGTACGCCAGCTGCAACATCATCTCCGTCCATCTGACTGACCATGCACTCTGTATCAGGGACAAGGCGGGAGAGTCCGTCTCTCCGAACGTCGCTGCCTCGCCACCGCCGCCACCACCCGATGACGAGGAGGATTATGCACCAGCCAAGCCCAAGGCCGGGTTCTCAGCGTTTGGGATGCTAGACGAGGGCGGCGGCGGCGGGGGAGAGGAGGACGAGGATTTCGGTGGTCTAATGGTAGGTTCTATATTTGATTGCTCTTATTGAAGCGATTTCTCACCCGATCCCAGTCCACCATAAAAGCCTCCCAAAGCAAGAACAAGAAAGAGAAGAAGAAGAAGAACAAGCACGAGGTGTCGTTCGAAGATGGACCGCCGCCCGGTGAGGGTGAGGAGGCAGAGGATGCAGCGGCGAAAGGCGACATCTCTGCGCCAAAAAAGCCTGTCGAGGTTACCGCTGATGAGCTGGCCGACGAAGAGTGGGGTCCTACGAAGCCAAAGAAGGGCAAGAAGGACAAGAAAGGTACGTGACTGCTCATATGCTGTGGGCTGGGGACGGTACTGATGCAAAATCACAGGTGGTAAAGGCAAGCCCGCTCCAGTAGAGGAGGAACCGGAAGAAGAGGCCGCACCTGCCGAGGAGGCCAAGCCACCAAAACCCGAACCTGTCGTCGCGCCAGCCAAGGCCGAAGCCCCACCCGCCGCTGCAGACGAGGACGAGGACGACGAACCTGCCGGCGGCCGGATATTGAGTAAGAAGGAGAAGGAGAAGTTAAAGAAGGAGCGGGAGAAGGCGAAGAAGAAGGCTCAGGCTGACGCGAAGAAGGCTGCTAGTGCTCCTGCTGAGGAAGCGCCTGCTCCTGCTCTCGCTGCTGAGGAGGCCAAGGACGATGAGGACGAGGACGAGGACGAGGCGGGTGGTGATAAAAAGAAGAAGGATAAGAAGAAGAAAAAGAAGAAGGCCGTGGCCGAAGTGAAGGAAGAGCCCAAGGAGCCACCGAAGAAGATGAGCAAGGCGCTGCTTGCGCTCAGGGCTGCTCAGGAGGCGGCGCGTGTGGCTGAGGAGGAGGCTGCAAGGAAGGCAGAAGAGGAGCGCATGTGCGTACATCTGCCTCTTTACTAATACATATGCTAACACATGATGTAGACGTCTCGAGGAGGAAGAGAAGCGCCGAGAAGAGGAGGAACGGCAGAAGGAAGAGGAAAAGCGTAGGAGGAAGGAGAAGGAGAAGGCCAAACGCGAGCAGATGAAGAAGGAGGGTCGGTTACTCACACCTAAGCAGAAGGCGGAGAAGGCAGCCGCCGAGGCTCGTATGCGTGCCCTCATGGCATCCGGTGTACAGATCGCCGGTCTGCAGGAGAAGACCGAGGACGGCAAGCCGAAGAAAGCGGCTTTCAGCAGGAACAATAAAAAGAAAGGGCCTCCGCAGAACGGCAAAGCGGCCGTCGCCGATGGCCACCCTGCATCGCCCTCTACACCCGCATCGACTGTTCCCGATCTTCCCAGCGTACAGTCACCCCAATCTACTGCACCAACTGATTTGACGCCGCATACACCCGAGGGCGTGGACGAGGCGATCAAGGACGACTGGGATGCTTCTGAGCCCGAGCAGCCGGCACGGCCGGCAGAACCCGAGGAAGATCTCAAAGACGACTGGGACGCGTCGACGGATGACGAGGCTCAACCTGAGCCGACTAAGTCTACCCCCGCACCGGTATCGAAGACGAACGGCGGACCGGTCAACGGCAAAGCTGCGGCTGCAGAGAAGAAGGAAACGGCCAAAGCAGCGACCGGTAGCCAGGCCCCTGCGGCTGCACCAGCAAAGGCCGCGCCTTCTGCCGAGAAGCCCTCACCTGCTTCGAAACCCCCGGCAACGTCATCGTCAGGAAAAGAAGAGGAGGATTCTGAGGAGGATTCTGACGACGACTCTGAGGATGACTCTGATGAGGAAGATTCTGACGAGGATCTGGAGGAATCTGATGAGGAGGGCCTGACGACTGCACAGCGGATTGCCACCCGCCGCAAAGAAGAAGCTGCCCAGAGGAGGAAAGAACGCATGACAGCGGCCCTTGCTGCCCGGAGCAAGGACAACCTCCGCAGCCCCATCTGCTGTATCTTGGGCCACGTCGATACCGGAAAGACGAAGCTGCTTGATAAGATTCGCCAAACGAATGTCCAAGAAGGCGAAGCCGGTGGCATTACTCAGCAGATCGGTGCTACCTACTTCCCAGTGGACGCAATCAAGCAGAAGACTGCAGTTCTCAACAGAGACGGCCTGTTCGATTACAAGATCCCGGGTCTCCTCATTATCGACACGCCTGGACACGAGTCGTTCACCAATCTTCGTAGCCGTGGTAGCTCGCTATGCAACATTGCTATTCTCGTCGTTGATATCATGGTATGTGGTGGACCTTTCGCGATGAAGCATATTCTCACAGTGGTTTTAGCACGGGCTGGAGCCTCAGACACTGGAATCCCTGCGCCTTTTGAGAGACAGGAAAACGCCTTTCATTGTGGCTCTCAACAAGATTGATCGTCTGTACGCCTGGGATCCAACGCCCGATGGCGCTTTCCAGGAGTCCCTGGCCAAGCAAAAACCTGCGGTGCAGCGCGAGTTCGCAGACCGTCTGCAGCAGACCATCATCGCGTTCGCGGAACAAGGGCTCAATGCCGTCCCATATTACGACAACAAGAATTTCGCTAGGAACGTCTCCCTCGTACCAACCTCTGCTGTCACTGGTGAAGGTGTACCAGACATGATCCAGCTCCTTGTCAGCCTCACCCAACAGCGCATGAGCGACAGCCTGATGTATCTCTCTGAACTGGAATGTACCGTTCTGGAAGTCAAAGTCATCGAGGGTCTCGGCACTACTATTGACGTTATCCTCTCGAACGGTATCTTACATGAAGGCGATCGGATAGTTGTTTGCGGTCTTAATGGACCCATCACAACCAACATTCGGGCTTTGCTTACTCCACAGCCGCTTAGGGAGTTGCGTATCAAGGTATTCAATCTTCATGATCCTCCAACTGAGTAGTCTGACATTAGTGCAGGGTCAATACGTGCATCACAAAGAAATCAAGGCTGCCATGGGTGTGAAGCTTACAGCTCCGGGTCTTGAGAACGCCATCGCCGGTTCGAGGTTGCTTGTGGTTGGCCCAGATGATGATGAGGAAGACATGATGGAGGAAGTTATGTCCGACCTCACAAGCTTGCTCAGCAGCATCGACAAGTCGGGCCGAGGTGTTTGCGTTCAGGCCAGCACCCTTGGTTCACTGGAAGCTCTGCTGGACTTCCTCAAGTCTAGCAAGATCCCTGTATCTGGTATCAACATCGGCCCTGTCCACAAGAAGGATGTTATGCGATCGGCCACAATGCTCGAGCGGGCAAAGGAACTAGCTGTTATCCTTGCTTTCGACGTTCCCGTTGATAAAGATGCGGAGAGAATGGCGGAAGAACTCGGAGTTCGCATCTTCAAGGGTGAGTTTGGATACCTGGTGGCCCTTGTCAGATCCTGATTGCTTCTTGTAGCCGACATCATCTACCATCTGTTCGACGCGTTTACTGCGTACAATGCCGAGATGACTGAAGCGAGGCGCCGTGACGCTGCGCCGCAAGCCATCTGGCCGTGCCGTCTCAAGATTATCCAAGCGTTTGCCAAGCGTGACCCCATTATCATCGGTGTGGACATTCTAGATGGCACGTTACGTGTGGGGACCCCGCTGTGTGTGGTGCATGTGGACAAAGAGACAGGGAAGAAGGAGATCATCGACCTGGGTAAAGTTACGTCGCTGGAAATTAATCACAAGAGCCAGGAGGTAATGCAACTCGTCTACTCTTTGAACAGTGACTGATAGTTCCGTAGATTGTGAAGAAGTCTCAAGCTGGTGCAGGTGTAGCCGTCAAGATCGAGCACGCCGTTTATCAGTCTGCAAAGATGTTTGGAAGGCACTTCGACGAGAAGGACGAGGTCCTTAGTCACGTCACTCGGCTGAGTATCGACGTGTTGAAGGAGACTTTCCGGGACGATGTATCCAAGGAGGAGTGGAAGCTCATTGTCGCTCTGAAGTCGAGACTCGACATCTCTTGAGCATTGTTCCTAGGCCTGTCGATCTTGCTATCTGTCATGCATATATCCATCATAACCCCGCACGCTTGTAACCCCAGTGTACACTTTCTCACAAACTTTCTAATGCTGCGGACAACGACTTGACCCGCAGGAGTAGGTTGCGGGCGTCGCCGAAATATGTTTGAGTTGCATTAGCCCACGATGGAGGTGCAGGCCGGCTGATTTGGACCGTGGTTTCAAAATCAGGTGAGATTTTATCAGTGCAACCCAAGAAATACAGTGTACGATCAACTCTGGAGTAAACGGAGATAATCATGTTAGAAGCATATTAGAAGCTATCTAAGAATCCAAGTAAACCGCCCCGATCCCGTTCTTCCTGCTTCTTCAGCTTTTCCAGTCGGTTGCGCTCCAACATTTCCTGTAAAGACGATTTCTTCTTCTTCCGAGACGAGGCACCTTTGAGTGTTGCAGAAGGCGAAGGCGCCGCAGATGGAGAAGGGGAGGATGGATGAGTGGACAAGGGTAGCTCGGTGGATTGCGACCGGCTCTTGGGTGTCTCGGTGGTCAGTGGAGCTGATAATGACGGTCCGGCATCCGGAGTGTCCGACCGCTCGTGCAATGTCCGAGCTATTGGAGTTGAGGGAGTAGACAAAAGATTGGGCGACAATAAGGTGGAGGGAACTGTGTTCTCGGGAGGGTCAGCCGGAGCGGCCTTCCGACGTCTGCCGACAGTCCGCGCCGGCTCGAAAGCAGCTCTCGTCTCTCCATCCGTGAACAGCGGCTTGTGGTCAATTGTTGAGCATACGTGGCATGTGATCGTTATTCGGCGAGATGTTGTGCCAGCGTGATGTCGTCTTGTCTTCCGTGATAGCCGAATAGTGCCCAAACCAGGGACCAGGAACGTCCCGCAGTGAGAACAGGTCAAAGTGCTCGTTGAAACATCCTTCTCCCTCAGCTTTGAGTTGTGCAGAGCAGCAAGACTGGGTGATACTGGCTGAAGAGCTGCTGCAAGTGACTGTTGATATGAAGACGTTAGAGAAGATGCCATCCCTTGAAAACCGAGTGGTGGACGAACAACAAGGAGCCTTCACAAAGCGCGGAAGGAAATGGCCGCGGAGCTGCGCATTGAAAACCGACAGCCACGGCTTCTTTTCTTCTGTCCGCGTGCTTATCATGTGGTCCTTTTGTTTTGTTCGTCCCTCAAGAAGTGTCCAAACATGGGACGGACGTTTTACCGGTCTGAGGGTGCTTGCCGGTGCCGCTCATCCCATAAGACGACGTTTGTCCCCCTGCGACCGGTACTGGCTTTGTCGCCTGGGTCTATGTCCCCTCTCTTGGTCAGAGGTTGCTAGGCCATTGTCGTTGGGACCCTGTCCGCTGCGCCGTCTCCTTCTGGTCCTTTGTCCCCCAGGATACTCAACCATCGCATCTCATCCTCAAACGCATACCGACAATGTCAGAATTACGACATCGCTACGAATCGCCTGCACAATCGTTAAGTAGTAGCAGCGAGTATTCCCCTACAACTGACGCACCTTCCACCCGAATATCATCCTCTCGACCACGGTCTCAGCTCTTCACCCAAGCTATGGCATGGCTCTCTCGCTCAGCGAACTCTGCGAGTAGGCCGGCTTCTCCCACTCAGTCAGCGAGTGGCATCAGGTCTCCCAAATCTCCCAAGTCGCCGCGTAAATCCAGAACCGCCGTCGGTACCCCTCCCGCTTCACCTCCCTCCGCCTCTTCTGCACTTCCCACAGCACCTGCGGCAAAACCGAGCAAAGACGCACCCCGAAAGCCAGCCACTAGGTCGAAGGAGTATGAGCAAGCGTTAATGGACCCCGAGGTGTACACCGGCACCGTGACGAGAGCCAAGCTGGTGAATGTCCGCACCGATGGGATGTCGCCCGGTTCCGGAGCAGCTCGCTCAAAGGGCAGTGGATCGTCTGCGCAATTGCACATCCGAACGCCGCCACCCAGGACAACCGCAACGCCCCGCCGCTCCTCTCTCAAGCGCAGCGGGCACGATGTGCCGCCTTCGCCCTCATTTCCGCCTATTGCTGTCGCGCCGTTCAACCGTCTCATCGCTGATCAAAGCGCACTGCCGCCTTTCGAGCCTCAACTCCTGGTTGGTCCACCTCCCCCTGGAACGTATAGCAAGAACAGCCTGGTCACCCTGGAGACATCAAGCATGACGATGCGCACTACGATTGACACACTCACATCACGGCCTTCGCAGCTCGCGCAACACATTCTCTCTCTATGCCCGAACCCTCCATCCGGTCCTGCGAAGGTACCAAGCGAGACCCTCCACATCTTCTTGGACCGCCCATCTCCTCCGTACCACATCATTCTTGCCTATCTGCGTTTGCCGAGGTCGCAAACCAACGAGCTGCCCGCCCTGCCTCGCGCGGTGCAGCTTCCATCTCACTCGCAAACGACCTCGATGATTGGTGTTTCCAAGCTGGAAGCACTCCTCGACCTCCGTGATGAAGCCCGCTGGCTGGGGTTGGAAGAACTCGAGGCGATGTGCGAGACGGAGCTGCGGAATGCAGGTCTGGTCAAGCCGAAGCAGGCTACGATAGCAGAAGAAGCTGAGCCTCGTGCCTCCTCCGAGTCGGAAGCTCCTGCTACGACAGCCTCGTCCGCAGCGAGTGTCACCCCGTCGTTCAGCTCATCGCGCGACGAGACAAACATCGTACTGGCTCAGGCGAGGAATTTCCCAACCCCCCCTGCATCCTCAGAAGAAAGCGATGTAACTCCCATGGTTCGCCCGAGACCCGCCACAACACCCACGCCGACGTCTGTGGCACAGTCGGCTGGAGCTCGTCCAGTTCCGCGTCGTTTTCCTGCAGGATCCTACCTGGAAAGCCGTCCCCTGCCGGCCATTCCCCGTTTAGCCACCGGAGGAACGGGGCGGAGAGGGTCGGCCCCGAGCACTGTCGCAGTGCCTGCCGCGAGGGCAGCCTTGAAATCGACCTCATCGGTTTCCTTGACAGAAGAAGAGAAGGCCAGACGTGCAAAGGAGAAGCTTAGCGAGGCGCTCAGGTTGCGCCGGATGAATGCCGGTACGCCTCCTGCGGCCCCACCGTCGCCGACAAGGGACACCGTTGTCGCAAGTAGTCCAGGCAGGTACCTGTGAACTCAATGCAGAAACATGATTTCGAGTCTTCTCACTTTGTCTTGGTCGTTTGGCGCAGCAATATCACTTTCGTTGAAGCCTTCATATGAGCACATACCTCCCACTTCATTCCTTGTTGTAGATTGTCATCCTTGCAATATAAAGTCTTGCTTTGTATAGCCGTCGCGATACGGTGATAGACCCCAACACATACTGAACCGTACTGAACGACAGATGACTTGCAAGAGCCAGCTTACTGCGAACATGCCAAGTTGCCAGATGATATTATGATTGAACATTGTCACGCTTCAAGTTGTTGCAGACCAGGCCGCGCCCCTGATGAGACTGGACTATTTGACTCCGGCTCTCAGACGCCTCTCGCTCATACCACAACCGCAATGATTGAGTACATCCTATTGGTTTCCCGACAAGGTATGCATTATAGATATCCTGTGAACATGGAAACTGACGTGCGTCCAGGGAAAGTACGTCTAGCGAAATGGTTCGCCACCATGCCGACAAAGACAAAGACAAAGATCGTCAAGGACGTGACGCAGCTCGTTCTTGCCCGGCGCACTCGCATGTCCAACTTCCTTGAATATAGAGGCGCGCTCTCACTGCTTAGATCTCACCAGAGTTTTAGCTGACATTGTTGTAAAGATACGAAGGTCGTCTATCGGAGATATGCGTCGCTCTTCTTCGTCTGCGGCATCAGCCAAGGCGACAACGAGCTTGTGACTCTCGAAATCATACACAGATACGTCGAAGTGCTGGACCGTTACTTCGGGAACGTGAGTTATAATCGTGCAGACCCATGTGACTATGTGTATTGATGCCAGGATAGGTCTGTGAATTGGATCTGTGAGCAATGTGTCATGTTCGTGAGGACCGAACTAATCATGTTATAGCATCTTCAACTTCCAGAAGGCATACGCGGTACGCATCTGTCCTTCCTATCCATGAAATGTGCCATTAACCTATGTCCATAGATTCTTGATGAGCTTATCATTGCCGGGGAGATTCAGGAGTCGTCCAAGAAGTCGGTCTTACGAGTGGTACGCTTTCCCTGCAGCTGCCGTCCTGTGTGCATCACTAATCCCCACGCAGGTTGCGCAGTCAGATACGATAGAGGACGCAGAGAATAGTGAGGACACGCTCGCGCGTCTCGGCTCCCTCGGTTCGCGCGGCAATTGATGTGGCACCACAGTTTCCAAAAACATGGATGAGCTGGGTTTTGCGTGATACGCTAGGGGCGGCGTGTACGGCGGTGCATGTGCTGGGAGTGACAATGCGCGGTTTCCCAAGTGTATATTAGTTGATACGGGTATACGCCGCGTCGGCAGCCTATGTACGAAGCCGGCGGGCTGTACGGTAGTACGGAGCGGTAACGAACGACAGTTCAAGCCAAAAAAGCACATCCCAGGTTTCCGTCGCATCTCCTTCCCAACGCCTTAGTCCTCCTTGGAGAGCTTCTCGGCGATCGGAGAGTCGGGCTCATCTTCGTCATCCGAGCGATCGTCCGCAAGGGCGTTGCCGGCAATTGTGCTGAAGGAATGGGTTAGCATCGGAATGAAGGCCAATATGCGCCGACGCGTACCGATACAGTATCCGCCACATGAGGAAAGACCAAAAGAACATAAGAACCTGAAGCATAGCAATGGGGATGAAGATCTGGTATCTCAACCACGGTGCCAGCCAAACGCCCCTCGGTGGATCCCAATGGCGGTTCTCGGGTACGACGAGGTCGAACTCATTCCACACGGACCACAGGATCTTCCAGTTAAGCCAGTGACGCATGTATGTCCAGATGCAGATTAACCAGATGAAAGACACCGTGGATGTTCGATCGAGCTGCATGTAGTTCAGACACTTGGAGAACTAATTGGATGGTCAGTCCGACCGTCAGCGGAGGCACAGCGAAACAGCTTACACTGAGCCAGATATCGCTGAAGTCCATGGTTATGAAGACCGCATTACCGATAAAAGTCAGGTTGACCAGGTAGCTCCAACCAATGAGCCAGAGAGTGACGATATGGTGGGCCACTAGCTCCCAGAAATCCTTGCGCGGCTTCTCGATGCCGAGGACCATGACCAGCAGTTGCTGCAGCCAGTATGAGGACTGCAGAAGGTAATAGCTTTTCAAGCCCCCTTTAATATCCCAGTGAGGATAATCTGATTAGCGGATCAGTTCACTGCGAATTTTCTGCCGGTTGCTCAAAACGCACCAAGCCAGAAGTACTCGGTGCGGAACCACCAGGTCGGGAGTCCACTCATAACATACTACGTGCCATCTGCGTCAGAAGAGACAAGAGATTCCATGCTGGGGTGCTCACGATGCCAAGAGACGCGAAGAAGCCGAAGTAGATAATAGCATATCCTTGCTCAGCAAACCTGTCAAGCTTGGCTTCCTTGCGAATGCCCCACCATCTTGCGAATGGTCGGAGGATGTAGAGAGTGATAGACTGCCGAACAAAGGCGAAGACCACGACATAGTAAGCAACGAAGAGGAGATCCTATAGTGCAAATACATGTTAGAGTATGCGAAGGTCGGTTGCACACGGGACAGACCCAGTAGCTCTTCCGGTAGCGGGGATCGTCGTCGGGAGTACCCGCTATCCGGCCAGAAATGAATAGCACGCGCGAGAAAGGGTTCGGCTCGTGCGATGATAGGAAATGCCAGTTCAGCCATAGCAGGATTGGCACGCCAAGGATTTTCGCAGACGAGGCTGATTGCGGAGATCAGCGATGTTGCGCAGCGTTTGATAGGACGGGCCATATACCTGGTACACGCATCCATCGCATGGTCCGCAAGTCCTCCCAAAGTCCCGCAGACCTGCTATTCTCATCGACCGCAAATGCCACCTTTTGCTTTGGCTTTGCGTGCTTGTTCTTGCCGGTAGGGTCCTGAGGCGGAAAGGCAGGAACCGTTGGTCTAGGAGAGCATGATCTGAGCATTACAGGCGTCAGGGCACCGCAATTAGGGACTCACGTGTCCGAGACGAACGGCCCAGTCAAGTGGTGATTGGGATCGTGCCTATATGCACGCATCGACGATGAGTAACAGGGCCGGAGATGGGCGCCGAGAGCAGCGGACGCACTCTATTCTGTCCAACCGTTCCGCCATCGAACTGGCGCGTCTTCGACCGTTTGGCTTATTCGGAGCCGCGGCTGACATGATGATGCGCTGTGGCTGGTTGGCACGCGATAGTTTTGCCGCTGGCCAGCCCCGTCGTGGCCGTTTGGGCGCAAAGGAAGACGGCTATTGGAGAATAGCGAGGGCTTTTTGAGCAGCCCAGGATATGGCTCGTGTGTTGGGCTGTCGAACCCTGAGACGGGCGTCCGAAATTAGTGAAACCTTGGCCGGGGTCTGCTTCCGGAATCGCTTCCTTTTGTACGGCGATCCGCGCCCTCCCCACGATGACCCCACGACGTTTCCATTCGTTTGTTCTATGCGCGCCTGTCTCCTCGAGGTGCAATCAGGGATCGAATGGAATAATAGGGATTGAATGGACGAGTAGGGACCGAATGGAACAATCTTGCTATCGCTTGTAGGCGCGAACCCTGGACTCCGAACAACATACCGCTCTTCATGTTCTCCTCTTGGCTACCCTGACGAGCAAGCTCGATGACGACAAGCTCACGAGAGAAATAGGGTTTCATTCCATGCCTCCGAGCCGCGAGCTTTCCTATGTTCTCGACTTGGGCCTATTGTCGACTGCCCTGGAACTGATATGACCTGCGCCTGATATGCCTCTGTTTACCTATGGACAGACTCGGTCTGATTCCTTAGCCCCTGAGTCTATGCCCACGCAGCCGCATTCTCTTCTCGGTCGGCATCGTGCCGATGGCGGCGCGGGCGGTTCCTGTCGACGACCTGTTCTGACATGCTGTTTTCCTGGTCACCCTTTACATGACCGGCATGCGTTCCCGTCCCTATTCCCTATGGCGAACCCGCATTCCGGCGTTACATTATGACAACGCAATGTAAGTTTCATTACGCTTGGCGAAGAACTGTCATTGCCGCGGTCGTCATGTATAAGAACATGAGCAAAGCGCCGCACTCTGTTCTCCCAACCCACAGTTCCCTCTCAGGTTTCCCGGCTCCTCTCCCGCCCTCGGCTCGTCCCTCCTTTCTCTACCCAAAACCCCACGCTCTCTCCGAGACCCACTCTCTTTCAAAAATACCGCTACTTCAGCAACCCCCTCCCCAAAATACACAGTCTCTACCACCATGTTCTCCCTCCGCAAGCTCGTTTCCTTCGTCACCGTCGCCCTCGTCGGCACATCGGGCGCGATGGGCGCCGCCCTCCACCCCAAAATGGTCAGCACCGCGGTCCAACCGCGCGTGCTCGAGAAAAGAGGCGACATCTGCGCCGAAGTGAACCTGTCCGCGGCCGTCGACGTGCTCAGCATCCTCACCCTCGACGTGTCACCGCTCAAGATCTGCCTCTGCCTGAGCGGGCTCGACGCCTTCCTGAACGTGGACGCGAACGCCGCCGTGTCGGCGCTCGTCAGCATTCTCGGCTCCCTGGTTGATGTCCAGGCCTTCCTGACAGCCCAGGTCCGTCTCTCTTTGCCTTACCTTGAAATTTCTTCTCACGCCTCTGCAGATCAACTCCAATGGCCGCCAATGCTCCTACCCCGCCCTGGCGACCCCATTCTGCTCCCCCTCCAATCCGTGTGACTTTACCTGCCCTCAGGGCTACACCAAGAAGCACGGCAAGTGCGTGCTGAACACCTCGAAGCGTGCGGCGCGGCGGGACATCGGCCGGTGCTCCGCCGGTTTCACAAAGTGCGGAGCTCCGTCGGGGGCGAACGCGTACGAGTGCATCGACGTCCGCTCCTCGCTCGAGAGCTGTACGTCATCCCCCTGACAACCGCCGAGAGCTGCTCGTGGCTAACACCCTCAAACAGGCGGAGGCTGCGTGATTCCCTTCCCCGGCATGCGCCCCACCGGACAGGACTGCACCCAGATCCCCGGCGTGGACGACGTGGCGTGCATCCAGGGCACCTGCCGCGTGTCCCGGTGTGCGGAGGGCTTTGCCCTCAGCGTGGACGGCAGGACGTGCATCGCCGAGCAGCCTAGCGTACAGCTCGTGCTCGGCGCATGACGCGGTCCGTGGCCACCTTTCTGATCTGGTCGTCTGCCTTCTCGTCTCTTCTCTCCCTCTCCCTTCTCACGCCCCGCATCGCATCGCGTCACTGCCTCAAAAACCGGCGGTTGTACAACACCCTTCTATTCGCCCGCCCGTAGCGCGGCTTCTCTCTGGCCTGGTCCCGGACTATTTCCTCTTGCACACTTACTTGCCCTTCGCTTTCGCCCCGTCTTTTTCTCCGTGCCTAGCACTCGGGGGAAAGGGCGCCGCCGGCCCGCCGCTCTTTTCTCGCCTAGCGCCTAGAAACCTTGCATACCTCCCGCACCCTGCGTGCCTCCCTGCGCCGCACAACGCGTGCCTACCTTTACTTCTACAATCTGTTGACGAACTTACCCCCTGCCTTGTGCGCGGGCCGTCCGCTGGCTCAGAACCATCCTACCTTACACCTTATTCGTGCTGTACTGTGTACCCCTTACCCAAAAAAAGACACCTGACGATGCCGATTAATTCTTCTGTGCTAGCGGCTCGGGTGCTAGATGGAGCAGCGCCCGGTGTGAAGAGCGGCGTGCGCCTGTGGCTCCAACGCCTTCGTATGCTCATCACATCTTGCCCCTCGTCATGTCTCTTGGCTTGGGTACATGGTGCGTAATGACCGGCCTGGTAAATCCTCCGATGCCCAGGGCAGCGGTAAGAGCTTACGACGGTGATACGTCAACAGTTTCGCTCCTCGTGCACCCGTTTGTCGGGCATTCTCGGCCTTTCTGCGGATCCGGAGAGGGAGGGGAATCGAGGCCCTGGAAGAAGCATTCAGGGACAGGAAGATTGCCTTCCGCGCGCTCATTCGCAGCGGCCACAACTCGCGCCGGGAGCAACACTCTTTCACCGCTTCCTTCTCCTTCCCCTTGCTCCGAAGCTAAGCTTTTCCTCATTTCGTTTGCGTATCGGCGGAACACAGACATATTCTTGCAACGCCGCTTCTCCTGGCCGGTTCTCGCTCGTTTCTGCCGGTCAGCCTGAGGAGGATCGTCCCGAACGAGGTCTAGCGCGGGGTGGTTCTCACGGCGGACCGGCATGGGCGGAATGGCGTGAGGTGTACCTCACCACCTCGTACGACTGAGGTGGGCCAAGCGCGTCCGCATCGCAGCCAGCATCGGTAATGGGGCGCATACGGGCCGGTGGTCGACGTGGATGGACAGCTTTCCGAGTCCCGTTGGGTGGGCAGGCCGTAACTGGATATGACCCTCCTGCTCCAGGTCGGTGTTCTTCGCCGCACGACATTTCCCAGCCCGTTTATTGCGTCCTTGGCATCGTACTCGTGCTTTTCGTTTCGCTCACCTCGGTCCCAGTGTTCTCCGGTAGATCCTGCTTCTTGAGCTCGGGGATGCGATCGTATCGGCCGCACATTTGCAGCTGGACAGACGTGTATAAGAATGAGGACCCGCTCACTGTAATCGGCATCGGGTGCTCGACTTCTCCCCTCTCCCCTCCCCGCGCTCGCAGCCCGTCCCAGTCCGCCTACTGTATCGCTAGTCCAACATACACATCGACTCCATCATGCTGCTCGCCCTTCTTGCCCTTTCCCTGCCCCTGTTCTTCCACTCCCTCCCGCCCGCGGTCCACGCTGCCTCCCTCCCAGGGAAGCGTGACGTCTTCGCTTGTGCCTTCGTGGACACAGAGCTCGTCGTAGACGGTGTCGACTTTGGCATCTTCACGGAGTGCTTGTGCGTGGACATTATACCGGACAATGAAGCCCCCCTCGCCGGTACGTCCTCACTGGGCGTCCTTCGCATCTTCTAACGTGAAGCCACAGCGCTCATCGAGAACAACCCTGTGGCCAAGCATGCCGCGGAGATGACGTCCATGTCCCAGGTGACGAACGCGCTCACCGATCTCGTAAGCCGCCCTCTCGCGTAGATGCGTAGTGTGCTCATCCTCGCCCGCAGGTCAAAAACTCTGGCGGAGCGTCACAATGTACCTACCCGCCCAACGCCAACCCTGTGTGCACAGAGACAGATCCCTGCGCATACACATGCAACGTACGTCTCCCCTCTCTCTCCACTTCTATATCCCCTAACCCGCCTCAGGCACCCTACATCAAGATCGGCGGCAAGTGCGTCCTGCCCCCACCCCCCTCCGCCCTCGGGAAGCGCGACATCGACATATGCGCGTTCGTGGACACGGAGCTGATCGTTGACGGCGTCGACTTTGGTATCTTCAGGGAGTGCGTGTGCTTGGACATCCTCGATGGTGCGTCCTCACACCGCGCGGCGCTCAATTCCTCTGACCCAATGTCGCAGCGGTCCTGCATACCAACGCCGTGGCGAAGAATGCGGCCGAGCAGACGTCCAGCTCCCAGGTCAGGAATGCGATCACAGACAAGGTAACCTACCCTTCCGCGTATATGCGTAGCCCGCTCATCCCAGCGGCAGATCAACGACTCGGGCGGAGCGTCGCAGTGTATCTACCCTCCGCACTCCAACCCCGTGTGCACAGAGACAGACCCCTGCGCATACACGTGCGATGTACGTGCCCCTCCCCTCCGTCCCACGCCATAGCTGACCAACCCCGCCCAGCCGCCTTACGTCAAGCGCGGCGGCAAGTGCGTCCTTCTCGGCTCGTCCGGCCTCCGCAAGCGCGACCTCGCGACCTGCTCCTACGGCTTGACACGGTGCGGTATCTGGTCGCGCTGGGGCGCGCGCTCCTACGAGTGCCTCGATACGGCCGTCGAGCTCGAGTCCTGCGGCGGGTGCGCGATACCGTACGCCGACGAGCCCGCGAGCGGCATGGACTGCAGCCAGATCAAGGGCGTCGCAGACGTCCAGTGCCAGGAAGGCCGCTGCAAGGTCAACCGCTGCCGCCCCGGCTGGGTGGTGGGCGACGACGGGGCCAGCTGCGTCCGCCTCGCGCCCATGTCCGCAGGACATATGCAGACGATCGGTGCGGCTGCGGAGATGGACAACATTTTCTCTCTCGACCCGCATCGCATGCTGGGCAACATGTTCCAGGCCGCGGGATACTAATCACCACCAGCACTGCTCACCTCCGCTCATTTCCCTGCTTAACTGGACTCTCCCATCGCTTCCCATCCCCCCCCCCCCTCTCGCACGCTCTTTTCTTACGCTCATTTCGGCGCTCCACCAGGGGAAGCTTATGGCGCTCAATGTGTCGCTCCCCTGCGCCCTGCAGCGCCTGCCGTTCGTTGCTCCTCGCTTTATGTATTTATCGTCTTTTCGTTGTGTTTAGGGCTAGTGCTAGAGAGACGCTTCGGCGCTTAGCGTTCTACTTTCGTTTGTTAATGCTCTCCTCGGGGGCCAACGGTGTCGTTAGATGGCAGAATACATCGTTCTCGCTCGATTCCCCGTCTACCATATCGGCTGCTTTCAGAAGAAGAATCACGTGATAGGGGCCCAGTTGAAATTTCACTTGAACCCTTTCTCTCGGAGCGCTTGACCGCTCCTCCTCCTCCTCCTCCTCCTCCTCCTCCTTTCTCAAGATGGACTACAAGCCCGTTGTCGTCCAGCGCCAGCCGCGGGCCGCCGCAAAGCACTCTCCCGAATCGCGCTACTGGCGGCGGTTCAAGTCCCCCGTCTTCATCAAAGAGCACGCCCCGGTCACCTGTGTGCACTTCTCGCCCTCCCGCCCGCACAGGTACGCCGTCACGGCCAGCACGCGCGTGCAGGTGTACGCCCCGAGGACGCAGAAGGTCGTCAAGACCATCTCGAGGTTCAAGGATGTGGCGAGGAGCGGGCATATTAGGGGCGATGGCAAGCTCGTCGTTGCAGGCGACGATACGGGGCTCATACAGCTGTTTGACATGGGTACGAGGGCGATCCTACGGTCTATGGACGACCACAAACAGTGCGTCCCCGATCTTCTCCCCGAGCCTCGGTGAAAGCTGACGAAAATAAGGCCCGTGCACGTCACGAAATTCTCGCCGGACAACACCTCCCTCCTCTCCTGCTCAGACGACGCCACTGTCCGGCTGTTTGACATCCCCTCCCAGTCATGCGTCTCCGTCTTCCGCGGGCACGGCGACTATGTGCGCTCGGGCCTCGTCTCCTCCTCCAACCCCTCGCTCGTCCTCTCCGGCTCGTACGACGGCACCGTGCGCCTGTTCGATTCGCGCACGGGCGAGGCGGAGATGGTCATGCAGTGCAAGGCGCCGGTGGAGGACGTTCTACTATTTCCGTCTGGCGGGCTGGCGCTCTCCGCCTCCGGCCCGGTCCTGCGCGTGTGGGACCTGGTCGCGGGGGGAAGATGTGTACGCGCGCTCTCAAATCACCAGAAGACGATCACCTCCTTGGTGTTCAACGGCGACTGCTCGCGCGTGCTGTCGGGCGGATTGGACCAGATGGTCAAAGTGTACGACGTCGCCACCTACCGTGTCGTGCACTCGATGCGCTACCCCGCACCAGTCCTGTCGCTCGCTCTCTCGCCGGACGACACGCACCTCGCGGCAGGAATGAGCGACGGGAGCTTCTCCATCCGCCGCCGGCAGCCGAAGGCTAGCGAGGGCGCTGAGGAGGACAAGAGGCGCGAGGCACTCCGGAGCGGCGCGTACGAGTACTTCCTAGGAGGGGAGATGGAGCGCATTGGCGAGCGCAGGATAAAGGTCAAAGTGGCCCCACAGCCTAAGGTTGTGGAGGGCGAGGTCAAGATCCGCCAGGAGAAGAAGAGAAAGCCGAAGCTGTATGATGCCATGCTCAAGAAGTTCCAGTACGGGGCGGCCCTGGATGCGGTTTTGCAGAATGTGAGCTTCTTCCTCCATTTGCAAAGTGTCGTGCTCATGATCATGTAGCAACCACCAACTGTCGTCTTTTCCCTGATTCAAGAACTCGTGCAGCGGGACGGCCTCAGGGCCGCTCTGGCAAGCAGGGACGACGTCTTCCTCGAACCGGTACTTCGTCTACTGCTGAAGCATGTGGCCGATCCGCGTTTCAGCGATGCCGTGTGCGACGTTGCGGCTATCGTACTAGGTGCGTATCGCTGAGGCACTGCCGGACACCGTGACTAATGCCGATCAGACATTTACCGGCCCGTCATCGGCCAGTCTCCCCTGGTTGACCGCCTGCTACGGTCTCTACACCGAAAAGTCGAAGCGGAGCTCAAGTTCCAGTGCGAGCTACGACAGCTACAAGGCGCACTCGACATGCTCATCGCCTCTGCGGCACTTAGCTCATGATCATTATACGTTGTTACATTGTGATACCCAACTACATATGTTTAGCAATTGTACGAATACACATAATATCAGCCGTCGGCTTCCAGGAAGGGTATCAGTTGCCCCAGGATGTCTCGTTGTGATGGCGAATCGGATTGCGGGTCGTTTTCGGCCTCCTCGCCGATGTTGTCGTGAAATTCGATCAGTACTTTTACCATGTCCGCAAAGGACTTGCCCTGTTTTGGTAGTAATTGTTGCATCCGTACGCGGACCTGTGACATTGTCAGCATCTGAGCAAATGGCAGTATACCTGATGCACTTACGCCGTCGTCCTCCATGCTTATCCAGGCGCCCATATAGTCCACCAGCTGGAGGACGTCAAGGCCACTCTCGAGTCTTCGGAGGTACCATACGACCTCCTCATCCTCGCCCATCTCCACGCCGTCTGCTGCCAAGTTCTTCTGCTCCTGCTCAATCTCGCGCTCCGCGACCTCCAGCCTAGCCTGAGCATGTGCTCGGATCTCCAACAATCGAGCGACCTTTTCGTAGTCCGACTCGACCCACTTGGCGAGAAGTCGTATGCGAGCAGGAGAGTCGGAGGCCAGGTTTGTGAAAAGACTCGAAAGGATACCGAGAATGTGGGCGGTGTCCTCCCCTGCGCTGGCAGCTGCCTTCTTCTTCTTGTCGGCCTTGCCCATGAACGTTGAAAACAGCGTCTTCAAGCCGAGCGCCTCGACGAAGGTTTCGCAGCCAGCAGTTCCCGCCGGACCAGACAGCGCGTGATCAAGGACTTTAATCGACCGTGAGTGAGCAACCTTCTTCTCCCTACCCTGATGTCAGAGAGGGCATCCAGAAGTCTGCAATATGGACGTACTTCATCATGATGACCATCAGCTCCACACCTTCCGCATCCACAAACAGCTTCTTGATCTCCGGCTCTGCAAGGGCAGAGCACAGACCGTCGAAGACGTTCTCCATGAACTCGGTCTCGTCGCCCTCTGCCGGGTCCTTCTTCCGATATTGCTGAACAAACGTCAGTGCATCGTCTTAGAAACCCCGCAAAGGATGGCATACCGAGAGCACTCTGAGAGAGACATCCACCCCGTCCAACTTGCCATATTCTAACCGGTTCTCGCGGTTGTCCTGTAGGGTAATGGCAACCAGCTCGGCGGCATAGCCCTTGTTCTCGTCGTACCCCTTGTTCTGTAGACGTTCCAGCAGCCACTTCATAATGCTTGTCTTGGATATAAGAGCTCGTGATAGTTGTGGGTCAAAGCCGATTATGTTCTCGAATATGCCTGGGCCCAGCTGTCAGCGCACGACATAGATACGGCATGCAAGTGCATACCAAGCGTGTGAAATATCCCCTGCCGATCGGACTCTTCAGCCTGGTTGAATCGCGGCAGGTTCTGCACAAGCAGCTCCAGTGCAGAGCTCGCAACCAGAGCATCCACAATGATCTTCATCGTCTCCGACTTCTTCTGCT
>KV417299.1:0-84352 GCA_001630345.1 Calocera viscosa TUFC12733 | reverse complement strand
AATATTTGCTTCTGCTCGCCAGTCAATCCGCCACCATAGAACCTCCCCTCCTCGTCCTCCTCCGCGAAATAGTCGGCATCTCCCCCAGGCGCAAACTCGCCCTCATCACGCTCCTCGCCATCCTCGTCCTCGATCTCGACTCGTGTCTTGCGTTTCGATGGACGTGATTGGCGGGTTAGTTCAGGCGGTGGCGGTTCGGCTCGCTCCGGCGATGCGATGCGCATGCGCTTGAGGATCTCTGGAGATAGACTCAGATGCAATGTTAGTATTGGGGATGTGCCGGCAACCTGCCTGGATTCGGTGCCTCCGGCATTTTGCGCTTGTTCCCCCCGGTTGGGATATTGTGGGTCTACAGATGTTTAGTCAGACCCATACAGTCACAGGATGTCACGGACTTTGAATAGCGTGTCAATGTCCATTTCGGCGATCGATGAGATGACGGGATATGTCCAAGGTTTGGAGCTTGACGCTGTAGCACGAAGGGTCCAACAGCCTGACGCCGCGCTCTTGAAAAGCGTGCCGGTGGCGCATGCTGCTTTTTGGCCTGAAGCTAATCGCGCCGCGGCTTCAGTAGGGCTCGTTTCTTAACCACATAAATGACTGCCATGCAGGCCGTGAGCGAAGGCCAATCCACTTGGTCAATTCCATGACCTGATCTCAGAGGGAGCTCCAGAGCTCTATGTGCACTAGTTGCTTCCACCGATGGGTAATGGGCAATGCAGCAGCTTGGCGGGAACACCTTGCCACCTGACGGGCCACAAACACTCTTTATTCTGATGCAGACGATCTACAGTAGATTGTCTGCATCAGAATAAAGAGTGTTTGTGGCCCGTCAGGTGGCAAGGTGTTCCCGCCAAGCTGCTGCATTGCCCATTACCCATCGGTGGAAGTAACTAGTGTAATTCCGCACCCTAGCGCGCCTCCGTTCCACAGATTCCATTATCAGCAGAGAAGGTCCTCAAAGGGTCCTTTGTCCAACGCGGTCACAAGGCAGGAAGCAGGGGCTCAAACAAGGCGGTGGCAGCGTGGCGCGAGTTGACGAAGCTCCGAGAAGCAATTCGAAGGTGGTTTCCACCGAAGAACGCACCGGGGCGTTGGACGTCGAATGTCGTTACCGTTTTTCACTGGTGTCACCCACTCATCCAAGTCAACAATGCAACGGCTGTCGCGCTTGGGGTATTCTCCCCCTCAAAAGAACTGCTATTGTCTCCCCTTCCCTCACGTATCGCCCATTGCAACTTCGTCCCCCCTCCTCCCGGCCTCCCACACCTTGTTTCTATGGCTTATCTTCTAGAATGCCCTCGGCGACGCGCGAAAAGGCAGAAATGCCCTTCCCTGCATTAAAATCCAGAATGCCCTTCATGTAGGACGTGCGTACGACGTAAGCAAACCCTCTCACAGGCGCGCAATGCAGGAAATGATATGGAAAGTACATGGAAGCTGGACATGCTATGGAAATGCTATGTGTAGCCTGCTCATTGTATACTCCAACTACATAGTGCCCTCCTGACTGATTTTCAATCAAATTATATAAATAAATCATTTTCTGAGCTGCTTATATGTGGTACAAGGTAGTGTCCTGTTGTTAACATAATTTGCTATTGATGTCTTCGCAGATTCATATAACATCAAGTCGAGCTTCTATGTATTTTCCATACCGTTTCCTGCATTGCGCGCCTGTGAGAGTGTTCGCTTACGTGGTACGCGCGTCCTACATGAAGGGCATTCTGGATTTTAATGCAGGGAAGGGCATTTCTGCCTTTTCACGCGTCGCCGAGGGCATTCTAGAAGATAAGCCTTGTTTCTATCCACCACGCTCGCCCTACTCACTCTCCCCATGTTTGTATCATCTCCTCGCGGATGGTCGGCTGGCAATGGCTATTCATCGTTCGTACCTTCTACCACCTCTCCTTGATGATCATACTCACGCTGCCCTCTGCAGGTACGCATCTCAAGCCACTCACCAGCACGTCGCCCTGCTCGAGTACAGCTCCTCCTCCGACGACCATATTGAAGATGAACATAACTCCGATATCGTATGCTTGGATGGTCCCCCCACTCCACCACAGCACACGTTCACCAACAGCGTGTGTGCCGAGCCTCGCGCCCTTACCATGGCGCTTACCTTGCCGGCCGCACGGCCGAAACTGCTCGAGCTACCGCCGTCACAGCCAAACTCGATCGTATTAATCGACCTTACTATGGACGAACCTAACGCTCCAGCTCACCCACAACCAACCGTACCAATCGACCTTACCACCGACAAGACCGTCGCGCGAACTCAGCCTCTGCCAATTTCCGACTGACCATCGAGGAACCCGTCGCGCGAACTCACCCTCTGCCAATCGACCGTACTATCGACGAATCGGTCGATCCAACTCACCCTCTGCAAGATCCCGTAGTGGCGGCTCGCTTCAATGAGCAGGTCATTCTGCCGACTAGTCAACAAGCGCTGTTTGATTACAACCTCCAGCCTCCGCCCGACCCGGCCGAGTACGACTTTGCCACACTTCGCAAAGCCTTGGCGGAAGCGGGCTCCCCCGGTCCGGGTCTTTCGATGAATCTTTTTCCCGAGGAGGCGAATCTGATCATTGTGAGTTGCATTTCGTAATATCACGGATGCATAGACTAAAGCGGTGAACAGATCATGCGCACCCACACTCAAACAGAATTTAGCCAGCGTGAAGCTCAGACGGCGGGTTTTCCCGCGCAATTCCAGCCGAATACCATTCTGGCGCCGAACGCGATGCCGTATCCCCCCATGAACCTGTCAAACTCTATGGGCGCATCGCCTCAGCAGATGGGTGTGATAGGGTGGCAGAATGCGGCAGACCCGTCGACGGTTGTTCGCTCCGGCCACGTGGACATTCCCGTTCGTTCTACAACTACGCGGGATCAAACTGTTCCCCCAACCACGAGTTCTCTGCTTCCTTCCCTTATCACACCTCCCTATCCCTCTTCGTTCTGTGTCCCTCCACAGCTCATGGGTGGTCCTCCGGTCCAAGAGGCGCGAGGCGCTCCGGAGCGGCGCGTACGAGTATTTCCTCGGCGGGGAGATGGAGCGCATTGGCGAGCGCCGGATAAAGGTCAAAGTGGCCCCACAACCTGAGGTTGTAGAGGGCGAGGTCAAGATCCGCCAGGAGAAGAAGAGAAAGCCGAAGCTGTATGATGCCATGCTCAAGAAGTTCCAGTACGGGGCGGCCCTGGATGCGGTTTTGCAGAATGTGAGCTTCTTCCTCCATTTGTAGGGTGTCGTGCTGATGGTCATGTAGCAACCACCAACTGTCGTCTTCTCCCTGATTCAGGAACTCGTGCAGCGGGACGGCCTCAGGGCCGCTCTGGCAAGCAGGGACGACGTCTTCCTCGAACCGGTACTTCGTCTACTGCTGAAGCATGTGGCCGATCCGCGTTTCAGCGATGCCGTGTGCGACGTTGCGGCTATCGTACTAGGTGCGTATCGCTGAGGCACTGCCGGACACCGTGACTAATGCCGATCAGACATTTACCGGCCCGTCATCGGCCAGTCTCCCCTGGTTGACCGCCTGCTACGGTCTCTACACCGAAAAGTCGAAGCGGAGCTCAAGTTCCAGTGCGAGCTACGACAGCTACAAGGCGCACTCGACATGCTCATCGCCTCTGCGGCACTTAGCTCATGATCATTATACGTTGTTACATTGTGATACCCAACTACATATGTTTAGCAATTGTACGAATACACATAATATCAGCCGTCGGCTTCCAGGAAGGGTATCAGTTGCCCCAGGATGTCTCGTTGTGATGGCGAATCGGATTGCGGGTCGTTTTCGGCCTCCTCGCCGATGTTGTCGTGAAATTCGATCAGTACTTTTACCATGTCCGCAAAGGACTTGCCCTGTTTTGGTAGTAATTGTTGCATCCGTACGCGGACCTGTGACATTGTCAGCATCTGAGCAAATGGCAGTATACCTGATGCACTTACGCCGTCGTCCTCCATGCTTATCCAGGCGCCCATATAGTCCACCAGCTGGAGGACGTCAAGGCCACTCTCGAGTCTTCGGAGGTACCATACGACCTCCTCATCCTCGCCCATCTCCACGCCGTCTGCTGCCAAGTTCTTCTGCTCCTGCTCAATCTCGCGCTCCGCGACCTCCAGCCTGGCCTGTGCATGTGCGCGGATCTCCAACAGTCGAGCGACCTTTTCGTAGTCCGACTCGACCCACTTGGCGAGAAGTCGTATTCGAGCAGGAGAATCGGAGGCCAGGTTTGTGAAAAGACTCGAAAGGATACCGAGAATGTGTGCGGTGTCCTCTCCTGCGCTGGCAGCTGCCTTCTTCTTCTTGTCGGCCTTGGCCATGAACGTTGAAAACAACGTCTTCAAGCCGAGTGCATCGACGAACGTTTCGCAGCCTGCAGTTCCCGCTGGACCAGACAGCGCGTGATCAAGAACTTTAATCGACCGTGAGTGAGCGACCTTCTTCTCCCTGCTCTGACGTCAGAGATCATCCAGAAGCACACAATATGCACGTACTTCATCTGTTGGTGGAGTACATGCGTAAGCGGTGCACGGTACAGACAAGCGAGGTGGAGGAGCGAGACATATCGGGTCGAGTCGGAGGTGGATGTCCGGGTGAGACAAGCCTTGGTTCATCCTCAGCGGCCGGACGATGTCTGCGCAAATTTTAGTACTGTACAGCAGCTCGTGTACTTATAGCTGGCGTACCTCATGTCCAATCCAAGTACCGTTATCCCACCAAGATCCGCGGTCTAGATCTCTTATCGTCCCATATCGTCGTCCACCTTGAATATCATCATGATGACCATAAGCTCCACACCTTCCGCATCAACAAACAGCTTCTTGATCTCCGGCTCTGCAAGGGCAGAGCACAGACCATCAAAGACGTTCTCCATGAACTCGGCCTCGCCGCCCTCCGCCGGATCCTTCTTCCGATATTGCTGAACAGACGTCAGTGCATCTTCTTAGAAACGCAAAGGCTGGCGTACCGAGAGCACTCTGAGAGAGACATCCACCCCGTCCAACTTGCCATACTCTAACCGGCTCTCGCGGTTGTCCTGTAGGGTAATGGCAACCAGCTCGGCGGCATAACCCTTGTTCTCGTCGTATCCCTTGTTCTGTAGGCGTTCCAGCAGCCAGATCATAATACTTGTCTTGGATACAAGAGCTCGTGATAGTTGCGGGTCAAAGCCGATCATGTTCTCGAATATGCCTGGGCCCAGCTGTCAGCGCACGACATAGATGGGCAATGCAAGTGCATACCAAGCGTGTGAAATATCCCCTGCCGATCGGACTCTTCCGCCTCGTTGAATCGCGGCAGGTTCTGCACAAGCAGCTCCAGTGCAGAGCTCGCTACCAGAGCATCCACAATGATCTTCATCGTCTCCGACTTCTTCTGCTCGTCCTCCTCATCTTCCTCATCTTCCTCTCCGACGTCCTCGTCCGTCAGCTCGTGTATGACCTCGACAACAGCGATGACGATGTCGACGTTTTCATGTGCGAGCAGACCCACTAATCGCTCGACCGTGCCGGATTTCACGATCTCGGGGTATGCGACAGCCGGCGCTTGTGCTAGAGGCAGCAATGACCGAATAGCAGCATCGAGGTCCGCCTCAGAGTCGATGAACTTGGTCGGGTCATCTGGATATTTTGATCGCTGGTCTTGGTTCTTGTTCGCAGCGCGTTCGAATCGCTGTGATAGTCGTCGCACGACAGGTGCCGTGATGTTTTCGGGCTGCGGAAATGAGTCAGCTACGGGTATGCGCGTCGAGTGCGGCCTGCGTACGTCAATCGCTCCCTCTCCCTGCGCATGATCAAATATGTCCAATATTTGCTTCTGCTCGCCAGTCAATCCGCCACCATAGAACCTCCCCTCCTCGTCCTCCTCCGCGAAATAGTCGGCATCTCCCCCAGGCGCAAATTCGCCCTCATCACGCTCCTCGCCATCCTCGTCCTCGTCCTCGATCTCGACCCGTGTCTTGCCTTTCGATGGCCGTGATTCGCGGGATAGTTCAGGCGGTGGCGGTTCGGCTCGCTCCGGCGACGCGATGCGCATGCGCTTGAGGAGTTCTGGAGATAGACTCAGACGCAATGCCAGTATTGGGGATGTGCCGGCAACCTGCCTGGAATTGGTGCCTCCGGCATTTTGCGCTTGTTCCCGCCGGTTGGGATATTGTGGGTCTACAGATATTTAGTCAGACCCACGCATACAGTCACAGGATGTCACGGACTTTGAATAGCGTGTCAATGTCCATTTCGGCGATCGATGAGATGACAGGATATGTCCAAGGTTTGGAGCTTGATGCGGTAGCACGAAGGGTCCAAGTGGACGCGCTCTTGAAAAGCGTGCCGGTGGCGCAGGCTGCTTTTTGGCCTGAAGCAAGTCGCGCCGCGGCTTCGAAATGAAAGCACAGTTTTAACCACATAGAGCGGTTGGATGTGGATTTTTACGAAGCTCCGAGGAAAGTAATATCCTGGTTTTGCCTTGGCATCTCAAACAAAAAAACCATTGCTTGTTTGAGCTGCGATGGATTGCGCACTAGAAGCAGCAAAGTTGTGGCTTGCTGCCACACGTGCTTCAGGCGCTGTCCTTGCGTCCGCTGATGGGAAGTGGCTACAAACGCACATTGTACTGATGTTAACTAATAAGAGAACCGTCTAATTCCGCACTCTATCGAATTTTCCCCTTTGAACAGATTCCACTAACCGCAGACAACAACATCCTCGAAGGGTCCTTTTTGTTCAACGCGGTCACAAGGCCCGAAGCAGGGGTTCAAACAAGAGTTGACGAAGCTCGGAGAACCCCAACGAAGATGGTTTCCACCGAAGAACACCGACGTTGGACGTCGAATGTCGTTACCGTTTTTCACTGGTGTCACCCCCTCATCCAAGTCAACAATGCAACGGCTGTCGCGCTTGGGTATTCACCCGGGAGTCTCCCCCTCAAAAAGAACTGCTATTGTCCCCCATCCCTCGCGTATCGCCCGTCCGTTGCAACTTCGTCCCCCCTCCTCCCGGCCTCCCACACCTTGTTTCTATCCACCACGCTCGCCCTACTCACTCTCCCCCATGTTTGAATCAGCTCCTCGCGGATGGTCGGCCGGCAATGGCTATTCATCGTTCGTACCTTCTACCACCTCTCCTTGATGATCATGCTCACGCTGCCCTCTGCAGGTACGCATCTCAAGCCACTCACCAGCACGTCGCCCTGCTCGAGTACAGCTCCTCCTCCGACGACCATATTGAAGATGAACATAACTCCGATATCGTATGCTTGGATGGTCCCCCCACTCCACCACAGCACACGTTCACCAACAGCGTGTGTGCCGAGCCTCGCGCCCTTACCATGGCGCTTACCTTGCCGGCCGCACGGCCGAAACTGCTCGAGCCACCGCCGTCGCAGCCAAAATCGATCGTATTAATCGACCTTACTATGGACGAACGCGACGCTCCAACTGACCCTCAATCAACCGTACCAATGGACCTTACTATCGACAAGACCGTCGCGCCAACTCACCCTCTGCCAATCGACCAAACCATCAACGAACCCGTCGCGCCCACTCACCCTCTGCAAGATCCCGTAATGGAGGCTCTCTTCAATGAGCAGTTCATTCTGCAGGATAATCAACGAGGGCAGCTGGATATCAATATCCAGCCTCCGCCCGAGCCGGCCGAGGTCGACTGGGCCGCTTTGCAGCAAGCCATGGACGCCCAAGCCGGCTCCGAGCCTGAACCCCTCACGGCGCAAACTGCCACATTCGGGACTGCACAACAGACTACCGATGACGAATTCATGACGAACCTGAACATGTATAGGTACGACACGCAGCCAACGCCCGAGGCTGCGATGGGCGCCGCCTTCAACAATGGGTCCATTCAGCCCTCGACAGATTATTCATTGGCAGGCGCCTTCGGGGCAGGGAGTTCTGTGCAGGGCATGGCAACCGCAGTACCGCCTTTGTCTGAAATGGTATGTGCCCAGATGACCAGGGCTGTCCGTATCTAAACTTGTCTCAGGGGCAGGCTCAGACCCATGAGTACTATCAAGGGACGGGTCCGGGTCTTTCGATGAATCTTTCTCGCGAGGAGGCGAATCTGAT
The DNA here is from genome assembly GCA_001630345.1 of Calocera viscosa TUFC12733. Taxonomy (NCBI): domain Eukaryota; kingdom Fungi; phylum Basidiomycota; class Dacrymycetes; order Dacrymycetales; family Dacrymycetaceae; genus Calocera; species Calocera viscosa. Next base: position 76,261 of record KV417299.1, on the reverse strand, counting down.
CATTGTGAGTTGCATTTCGTAATATCACGGATGCATAGACTAAAGTGGTGAGCAGGTGATTCGCAGTCAAACAGAATCTAGGCAGCTTGAAGCTCAGAGGGCAGGTTTTCCCACGCAATTCCAGCCGAATACCATTCTGGCGCCGAACGCGATGCCGTATCCCCCCATGAACCTGTCAAACTCTATGGGCGCATCGCCTCAGCAGATGGGTGTGATAGGGTGGCAGAATGCGGCAGACCCGTCGACGGTTGTTCGCTCCGGCCACGTGGACATTCCCGTTCGTTCTACAACTACGCGGGATCAAACTGTTCCCCCAACCACGAGTTCTCTGCTTCCTTCCCTTATCACACCTCCCTATCCCTCTTCGTTCTGCGTCCCTCCACAGCTCATGGGTGGTCCTCCGGTCCAAGGGATGTACACAGAATCCCACATTTCTGCAGATTATGTTCCTACGGAGTCTTCGTCTTCCAAGCCCCGGATAATCACCAACCTGTCTCGGAGGGAGACACCCCCGGTACCCGAACAATCACCCACGGCGCCTACACCCATTTCACCGGTACCTGCACCAGCTCCAGCGGCGTCCGCACCTGTTCAGCGGCTCGAGCGCGAGGTGGTCGATGGCCACGTTTGGGTCGATCCGGAAGGCACCGCGACGGTGGAGGAGCGCGCAGAGTGTGGCGTCTACGAGCTGCAGCCCAATCCGACGACGAAAGAAGAGTGGGACCGAGCAGTCAACCAGCGCGTTCAGGATGCCCGCGCGGGCTTGTTTCCCCAGTATCACGCGAAGAACCACCACTCATGGCCACCGGAGGGTCTCGAAGCGTATGGCGAGCTCATACCCAAAGGACGCCTGCACTGCTTCCCTACCACCCACGCGCGTATCCTGCAAACCATACTCATGAACCACCGAAATAAGAAGGCTGAGCTCGGCGACATCTACACCGCGTGTCTCGCAAGGTGGCCCAAACTGGTGGATTACATGGTGGCGGAGGGGTCAAAGAGGCCGAAGAAGGGAGAAGGATGGGATTGGATGGTGCGTCTTTATTCCATGCCGCGTCCTATTGCACTACTGACCTTGACGTTCAGGGTCAATTGCGCCAACACTTGTGCAAAGAGAACGACGGCTTTTATCGTATCGGAGACGAGACTACGCCGTGGAAGCAGATTCATAAGGGCCTCCCTCACGCCTTCTGTCTCGACTTCTCCTTCGGCAAGGCTGACCAAACCGCAAAGAGGTCCAATGGCAAGAAAAAGTACAAATTGAGAGAACAGGGGAAGAAGGAGAACTCGTCGCTCGGTGAGAGTGACGGACGCAGCACCGTGGAACCGCCTACCACTCGCAAGAGGAGTTACAGGGGAAAAGCCAAAGAGAAGGAGAGCGTGGAGCCAGCGGAAAGCGAACGAGCGCCTTCGGAAGAAGCGCCCCGCAAAAAGGCCCGCACTACAACTGCAAAGACCCCTCCCGTTCGTCGGTCTACGACCAGGGGTCGGTCTGTCACCCAGGATGCCCTTTCCACCGCGGCCGGTCCCTCCAACCCCTCCGCGCAGGATACGACAACCCAGCCTCCAGCGGTACCGGCCTTCCCCACCACGTCTACCACCCAGATGGCAGTCTACCCTGCGGGACCGCTTTCTTCGACGTACGGCTACCTACCTACGACGCCCATCACTACAACGTCCGCCGGTCAGATAGCAGGTACGACTCAATCACTCGTCGTCGTCCAGCCCAACTCCGTCAGTCCCCAATATTCCCATCGTTCCAACCCAACACCGCCGTCGTTCGGCTCGACACCTACGTACGTTGCAGGTTCGTCAAAATCCCCTCAAGAGGGAGCAGAAGGAACCTTGGCTGCCCCTCAGACCGGCATGGACCATCGAGTCCCATACATCCCCATGACGCTAAACGCCCTCCTCGCTCAGAAAGGCACCAGCAGCGACCCAGAAGACGAGCCCGCTGGTAATATCTCCGGCACTGCGGACAAGTCGGTGGCGCTGTACATGTCGCGATTGCCTGAGCCTAGCGGGGTCGGCTCCCAGCCCACCTCGCCGGAGCACATGCCCATGCCAAGCACGCCTGCCACGCCGGCTGCGACGGATGAGCAATGGGAGCGCGACCCCGCCCGGCAGCAGCTGACAGAAGTGTTGAGCGCGATGTCAAGCGAGTTCCTCGACGCGGGACAGACCGACCAGAACGGCCACTGGCAGCCAAGCTTCCACTACGAGGGCCCGAGCAACTTGGACCAGTTCAACATGTACGACATGGGATCGCACTATAACATGCCTCAGGCGATAACGGTCGACCAGAGTATGGGTATGGCGTTCGGCGGGTGGGCGCCGGGGCAGATGTACCCTCCTGCCGAGCCTGCCCCCTCCGCCTTCCGCCCGCATGTCACCAACGTGGACGCAACGAGCCTCAACATAGGCGCGGCGCTGGCCCCGACACCGCGGGAGTCGGACGTCAGCTCGCCTTCCCCGGAGAACAGCTTGAACTGGGCCAGGAGGTACACACAAGCCTACAGGAAGCGACACCGGCGAGAAACTTGAACTTGAACGCGCCAGCGGTGCAACCGACCGAGAAGCCGCGCCAGCATCCGGCCAGCGTCTACAAGGCCCCTGTGTGGATTAATCGCAAGCCCCAACGGGACAGTCGACCCGCCGGAGTACCCGACCCAGCCATCTGGGGACGCAACGCCCTGGGGCACAGGCCAGCTCGCACTCTCCACACCCTCCAACACCACCGGCATGAACAGCACCCTCACGCTACCAGAGCTGGACGGAAACAGCACCCTCGCGCTCCCCACCGCGACGTCCAGCCAGAGCGGGTTCGTCAAGGTCGTCCAGCCGACGGCGACGACTGTCTTGACGTGGGTCGTACTGCCTGTTTCATCGAACGGATCGGATGCGGGTGCGACGGACAAGGTTGCTTTGCCGCTTGCGAGCGATGTGAGGGAACTCGGCCGGAGTGGACCTTTAGCAGGCGCAGCATTATTAGCCGCTGCAGGGCTCTGTATCTTGTAACATAGTGCCGAGCGCACAACCTAATGACAATTACTACTACCCGTGTATTACTAAAGCTGGTGTATTGGAGTAAGAAGACGATTAAGAGCATGTATGTTCGTGTTTAGATCATAGAGACTTTGGGCGCGAGATTAAGGATCAGTCGGCGAGCAGGTCCTCCAAGTACGCCTGTTCTTCCGCCAACCCGGGGATGTCCCGAATCATTTCCAGCAGTTCCTGCGCGCTCTCCTCCGGAATGTCGACCGTTCCATCTGGGTCACGTAGAGCAGCGATCCTCTCCTTGACCGCAACATCCCGCTCAAACACCGCCAATTGCTCCTTCAACGCGCCCCTCTCGAGCCCCTCCAACGTATCCCAATACATGTCGAATCTCTGTGGCCTGCCCACATGCACCTCACTGATGGCCCTGCCTTCTGCCGAGCAAACCATCTCCCGCGAGCGTATCGCCCCGCAGGCAGAAGGAGATCCGTCCGTATCTTGGATCTTCTGCTGCGCGAAAAAAGAAAAGTTCAGAATGATGTGTCCTCTCTTGCTCTTGGTGGTTAGGTTGGCACGTGTTTCGGGGTTTCCGGGGATTCACAACGGCCTTTGTCCACAAGTGTATTAATCCTCCGCTGTGATGCCGTGCCGTGTCCAAGCCTTTGTCCGGCGGCCGGGGGGGATTATTCTTTCATCTTCAGCTGACATCTTAGCCTAACTTATAATTTTGGTTTTCTGCTTGATCTCGATAGCAATGAAGAAAACAGCGCACGCGACGGGCGTGTGTGTGTAAGATAGGCGATATGAGATAGGCGATATGTTAGTTTGAGTCGCGAATGCCAAGACAATGACAGACTGACGATTATTGAGCTGATGCAGTGCACTATGTAAGATGACGCGCGGCGGGGGATGAGTCCCGAAGTGCGGGTATGGCCCACGCTGGGGAAAGGGGACCGGCTCGGACGACCGGGCAAAGCCCGGTCGCGTGCCGTTCTCTGCAGTTGCAATTTTTGGCCAGCAGGAGCGGCTGTCGAAGACGCAATGTTGAATGACTCTGAGGGATCTGTCATCTGCGACGTGGTGCATACAGTTTGCCCTCCATTGCCCTCCACGCTCGGTCGCGCGCTCGCTCGGGGGTCGCTGTCCGGCCGCGTGGGGACATACATGTAAGCGTGTGCGTGTGCGGTCTGCGTGCGTCTATTCGCTGACAAAGGACCCTTTGCTCATCGGTGGCGCTGCTGCGGGTTCGCCGAAAATAGCCGTGCCGTGCCGGGCAGTCAAAGCCGCTGACAGTTGCCGGTGTGCCTGGAGATCCGCGTGAAAAACTTGGACGGGCAGCTTTACCCCGCGATCGGATCGGAGCGTTTGCTGAGCTCATGCGCTGCGGATAATGTAAGCTGGTCGTGCGCCGGATGGGCTGGGCGGGCGGCGGGCGATGGATAATGTTGCTCTTGGGTGCCGGAGGGCGGAGGAGCACTCCCCGGGGGATGCCGGATGATTACGCACTCGTTTTATTACCCAAGCTGGGGGGGAGAGATGGACGAGCGAGTGGTTGACACACGACGCCCACCTGCACACATCGCAGCCCGAAGCCGCGACTCTATTTGGCCCATTCCCCTCCATTCGAGGGTCACTCGTCAGCGGTACTGTACCCCGGCACGCCCACACGCACTCCGCAGCTCACCTAATCCTGCACTTCCATTCATCGCCCCCTCCTGCGCCTTATGGACTCCCCCTCGCCCGCGAGTTGCTCTTCCTCAGCGTACGCAGCCCTCCGCCCCTCCCCCCTCCGCGCCCGCTCCTCCTCAATCGCGCTCAAGCCACTCGCACTCGCCCAGCTCTCAAACCGTCCTCGCTCGTCCTCAAACACACAAGACCCCGCCTCCTCCCAAAGCACAACAAGAGCCCAAGGCCAGGCACACGACGAGATGGGCATCGGGTACACGCTCGTGCCCCCCTCGCCTCCCAGCGAGCAGGAGGAGGAAGAGCTCGCAGGCCTGCTCAAGGAGGCGTATGCCCTTCCCCCCGTCGCGCTCGCCATAGAAGGCCCGAGCAGCGTATACGAGGCCGCGCTCGGTGGGCTGAGCAGCACGCGATCTGCCCTAGGCCGGCTATGGACGCATAAACGTCACGGTGGTCGACCACGCTCCAAGCTCGCCGCCCGCCCAGCACCGATCCCGATCCAGATCCAGATCATCCCGCTCGACGTGCTCACGCCCCCGCCCTCCCCACCGCCGACGATCGTGCTCCCCCCCGGCTCCCTCCCCCTCCCAGCATCATCCCCGACAACAGCGGCGTTCGCGCTCTCCCGCCCGCTCACCCGCGCCCGAATCACCTCCGTCGTCCTCCTCCTCGCCACACTCTTCTTCCTCTCCACCGCCACCCTGCTCGGCTCAGTCTACTCCCTCCCAGTGCACCTCTCCGGCTTCCCAACAACGCTCGAGGACCTGAACGCCCTCGCCGCCCAACTGCGGGCATACGCCGACTCCTCCCCGCCCGGCCAGGTCTGGTCAGGCCGCACACACACCCTCGCAGTCCTCGCCTACGCACTCCTATGGTCCAACGCCTGGTCCGTCCCAGGGAGCATAATCCTGAACGTCCTCACGGGCGTCCTCCTCTCCCCGCTCCTCTCCACCCTCTACCTCACAACCCTCACTGCACTAGGGTCGGCACTAGCGACAGCCCTAACCCTCCCCGCCATCCCCCTCCTCCCAAGCTTCACCCTCTCAGCATCCTCAAAGCACCCTGGCATCCTCGCCCTCCCACAACTGCAGGCGAACCACCTCCTCCTCCTGCGCCTCTCAGGCGTCGCACCCTGGTCACTGCTGAACATCTACGCAGCACTCCACCACACACCATTCACGACCATCCTCTGGACCTGCATGGTAGGCTGCGCACCGTGGTGCGCCGTCACGGCGCAAATCGGCTCCCTCCTCGCAGACCTAGGCGCGAGCGGCTTGGCAGCTAGCTCAGTCTCGGAAGTCCTGAGAAGGCCGGGGGTCATCGTCAAGCTCGTCTCCCTTAGCTTGCTGGGTGGCGCACCGGTGCTGATGAAAGGGTGGGTGAAGGGGTGGTTGAACCCCCACCCTGCCGAGGAGGCTGAGGCTGAGGAGGCTGAGGCGGGGGAAGAGAGAGCGAGGAGCTGGGGGATGTGGGCCAGGGAAGCGTGGAGGGGGTTGGGGGGGTATGAGCAGGTCGCGGCCCAGGACCAGGGCCGCTAGCCCTCCATTGCCGGCATTTGAAGCAAGACCAGGAACCGCGGGCGCTCTCCGAGCGCACCCGGCGCAGCGCGCCGCAGTGTGCTGCAGGGAAGAAGTCGAAATCGAATTCGGACGAGGGTTGTGCCGCCGGTTGCACAAAGCACGCAGCGTCCTGCGGATGACGGCAGTGATGCTGACACCTGACCCGATGGTCTGCGCTGCTGGCCCGAAGGACGACGCTGCCGACGCTCAGGTATAGGTCCTCAGCCTCTGGCCATCCTCCTCCGCGCACATGGGCAAGCAGGGCCAAGAAGTATCTCAACTGGCGATATCATCATCCGCATCCCATCCCAATCTACAAACCATCTCACGCACGCACGGCACGCACTTATGTGTACGAACAAGAACGCATGATCCTCGAGCACCGCAAAGCAACGCCTTTCACAACACCTCTACAACGCCCTTGTATACACTTGTTTCACGCACCGGCGCACTTTGGACGAGTCCTTTGGGTGCACGGTTGATCACCCTTTCTGCTTGCTTATGTGGATTTACATTTTGTACCGTTATTGTTTCAGACAGGGGAGTTCTAGATGATGACCCCAGCTTGTGGAAAAACTGTATTTGTAGCCTGATAATGAACTGATATTGACGGCACGAACTTGTGTATACTGTACAAGGAACAGGGTCGCTCGCACATGCTGATTGTGATCAGCTGAGGAATGGGAGAGTGCAGGAATGAATAACCAAGGTCGATCGCACACGCCGATTCGTCACCAGGCTGAGGAATGCGGGGGTCGATCGCACATGCCGGTCGTGGCCAGCCTGAGGAATGCGGAGGTCGATCGTGCATGCCGATCATCATGAGCCTGAGGAATGCGGGGGTCGATCGTACATGCTGATCGTGACCGGCCTGAGGAATGCGGGGAGGTCGATCGCACATGCCGATCATCATGAGCCTGTGGAATGCAGCCTAAGGAATGGGCTAGGCCGATCGCACATACCGATCGTGACCAGCCTGAGGAATGCAGGGCGGAGGCAGGCTGGGGCCGATAGCGCATGCCAGTCGTGGCCAGCTGAGGAATGCAGGGCGGAGGCAGGCTGGGGTCGATCGTGCATGCCAGTCGTGACCAGCCTGAGGAATGCAGGGCGCAGGAATGGGAGTCGATCGCACATGCCGGTCGTGGCCAGCCTCAGGAATGCGGAGGTCGATCGCACATGCCGATCATCATGAGCCTGAGGAATGCGGGAGTCGATCCTACATGCTGATCGTGGCCAGCCTCAGGAATGCTGGACGGAGGCATGCCGAGGCCGATCGCACATGCCAGTCGTGGCCTGGCCCAGGAATGCAGGGCGGAGGCATGCCGAGGTCGATCGCCCATGCCGATGGTGATCAGCTTCAGGTATGCAAGGCGGAGGCATGCCGGTGTCGATCGTGCATGCCAGTCGTGGTCAGTCTGAGGAATGCTGGACGGAGGCATGCCAGGGCCGATCGCACACACCGATCATGGCCAGCCTGAGCTGGGCGGAGGACGGCTGGGGCCGATCGTACATGCCAGTCGTGGCCAGGTCCAGGATGCAGCGCTCAGGAATGCTGGGGCCGATCGTACATGCCGATCATGACCAGCCTGAGGGATGCAGGGCGGAGGCATGCTGGGCCCGATCGCGCATGCCAGTCGTGGCCTGGCCCAGGAATGCAGGGCGCAGGCAGGCCGGGTCGATCGCGCATGCCAGTCGTGACCAGCCTGAGGAATGCAGGGCGGAGGCAGGCCGGGGTCGATCGTGCATACCAGTCGTGACCAGCCTGAGGAATGCAGGGCGGAGGCATGCCGGGGTCGATCGTCCATGCTGATCGTCACGAGCCCGAGGAATGCAGCCTAGGTCGATCGGACATGCCGACCGTCACCCGCCTGAGGAGTGCAGCCTGAGGAATGGGCTAGGTCGATCGCACTTGCCGATCGTCACGAGCCTGAGGAATGCGGGGCGCAGGAATGGCCAGAGTGAGCATACACGCCGATGCTGATCAGGCGCAGGAAAGCACTGCTGTCTGCTGCCTGGGCAAGGGAGGAACGCACGATATCGTAGAACCCGCAACCCACCGCGCCCCCCTGTGTAAACTCGACATTGCTGGCCGCACAATGTCCCCCCCGCGTAGGCCTCCACGTCCTCCTCTACCCAATTGCAGCTCGGGGGGGGAGGACGCGTCGGGCGATGTTGACAGAGACGGGGAGGGAGTCGTCCCAGTCCTGCCATCCGGGTCCCCACACGTCCGCCACTTCCAACCCGGGGTGTCGTCGTGCCGCATCCACAATCTCGTAGAAGACCGAGTTGGGCCGCTCGAGGTAGTCGGCATATGCTGCGCGGGGGCTCAGCAGGCCGTGGAGAAGGTGTGAAAGGGAGAAAGGGGCGCACATAGCAGGAAGAGCATCCTCGTTCTCTGCTTCAAGCGGGGTACATGGTCCCACGGGCTCCTCCCGCCCACATCAACGTTTCCCCATCAGGGCATCCTCCTCCCCTCCAGCTTCCCCTGCACGCCCGCCTGCCCCGGCGGTGGGGGGGGGAGTCTTACCCACCCCCTGTCGAGCGGGTCCGCACTGAGCTCGAGGTCCATCTCCTCGTCTCCCAATGTGGGTGCGCGGGGGTAGGCGAGGGACGAGAACGCGCATAGGAGGAGGAGGAGGAGGAGGAGGAGGGCGATGAGGAGTCTTGGAGCGCGTGTGAGGCTGAGCCTGCAGCCCGCAGTTGGATAAGGGCAGGAGGGAGGGGGTTGAAGAGAGGGTGCAAGGGGTCAGAGCATGCGGGGTGGGCGTACACAAGCAGAGAGTGAGAGGGGAGAGCGCGAAGGCAAGCCGGAAGCGAGCCGCATCATAGGGCGCAGAAGGCAGCGTTCCACCTTGGCGGGCACAACCCGGCACGGCCACGGTATGGGAATAGGCGTGCGTGCCGATACTTCACCCTTCTATCCTTGTTTCAATTCCAATTCCTGCCAGGCAGTCGCCGCAGCAAACCCACCGGCACGGAACGGCACGGAACGGCGCTGCGCTTTCCAGTTTCCCGCTTTTCCTATTTCCAGATTAGATATCCTATTTCCAGGCATCCTATTTCCGCAGAACGGGAAAACCAAAGCATAGTCAGGGCCGGCTCCCTGCCGCTGCCGCTGCCGCAGATTCAGTTGGCGCCCTGCAGACCGCATGTGCGCGAGAAGGAGGGACGGCGATTCGTATTCTTTGCCTTCTGCGCGCCAACGGGCACGTTCGCTCTCCCTCTACATACCTCCACTTTGAAAGATAACTAGCTATGCTGGGGAAGTACTCGACCAAAGTCCAAAGCCGGCAAGAGTGCAGAGAACAATGTCAACCTCCGGCCGCTGAACCGCCCATTCATTGTTGTCCTGCTGTAGAATAATATCCCGTTCTCTACCACGCAGCTCCAGCATCCACGCCCCGTTCACCCTCGAAGAAGCCACCGTTCTCCCACTCTCCAGCCTCACACAAGGTACTCCTCCCTCTCCCCCCCTTGCTACTTCCACCGTTGACAGCGTCCTAGAGATCGCCCGCCTGCAGAACTCGATCCGCCATCTCCAGATGTCACAGATCGCTATTAGGCAGCATATACTGGCGAGCGAGGTGACGGATGAGGAGCTTGAGAGCGCGGTGCAGGAGAATGAGCGGGCAATGTGTGTGGTCGGATCCATCTCCATGTGTGATCCAAGTCATCCGGGCACAAACTGACACATCCCCCAGCGCCGCACAAGAAGAACGCATCACCCTAATCGAGCGGGCCATCGAGCGCAAAGGCGGCGCCGCAGCCAGCGGGCACTATGCCGTCGGTGCGGTAACGATGAACGGCCGGCCGGTGCCCCGTGAGCCGCCGGTGGAGCAGCCGCCTCCTGCCGAGCCAAGTCAGAGAGGGCAAGGCAGGGACGCACCGCCGGAGCGGACAGAGGACGGGATGGAGATGGAGATGGATGGAGGGGAGGACGGGGTGTATCTGTGAGGGGGTCGCTGTTCGGTGCATATGCATTTGCCGGCCCCAGCGGTTGTATTGAGCTGTACTGGTATTGTATCATACCCAAGCACTGGCAATCCACATGTACATACCTCCCTTCGAGCGCGCGCGGGCAAGCGGACTAATCACTGAGGGCGAGACATGCGCGCTGCTGCTTTCTGCAAGAGCGTGCGCCCAGTGACTCTCTGCGAAGATGGGGAACAGACAGCAGAAGACGTATCAATGGTTGTCGATTGCACAGTATCCTACTATTACAGGTATGTACGCACGTGTGTTTTGCGTTCTGGCAGTGCATAACTAGTCCTTCAAATGAAATAGGCCGGATGGCTCCATGAATGATGCTGACGCGCGACGGTCCGGAGCCGCAAATGTTTGGTGCTCGGCCGCCTCCTCGTAGTCATCCGGGAGGTCGTCCACAAGGCGGTTTCCGGCCAGGAAGGCGGGACCGATCGCTTGGTTGGCGTGACGTCTGTCGTACTCGTCTTGGCTTACGATTGACCCCAGATCGTGGAGCCACGAGGGGCAGTCAAGAGGCGGCGGGATCGGGATCCCAGATGCCGCAGGACGAGTAGATTCGGGGCTCGAAAGCCTGAGGGGGTGAGCTCGAGGAGAACCCCGGCTGCGTCGCGCCGGGGCCGGCGACTGCACCCGCACCCTCTGACGCTTGGAGGAAGACCCCTCCGGCATCGACGGCAGATCGTCATCGTGCGCCCTCTTCTTCCCTTTGTCTGTTGGTTGCAGCCTCGTCCTTTCCTCCGAAGACTCAACCTTGACTCGGATAACGTCGTCCAATGTAGGTGAAGTGGGCGTATGAACGATAGCAGCAGCTTTGCCTTTCTGCTGGTCGCGATGCCGGGCAGGCAGAGGGGAGATCCGGCGGTGCTTGGCCCCAACGCCTCCCAGACACTGGTCCTCCTCATCTTCGCTATCGGAAAGTTCGATGGCGGTTTCCAGCGAGGCTCCTGGAAGGGGACTGTGGGATGCGAAGGTGTTGCTCGGAAGTGTCGCCACAGCGGGAGGCGGCGTTGGTGGAGGAGTGAGCAGGTTGATATTGGGCGGCGGCGGCGCCACAGCAGCAGCAGCTGTGACGGCGAGGTCGTTCTGCAGAATCTCCATGACCAGATTGGCGACTTCACCGGGTGGCATCTGTTAGCGTTATTAGCCGACGAATGCCTCTGCAGTGAGATCCGCATACCGTTGTAGTAGATAACATCACCTCCACCGCGTTCAGCGGAACGGGGTTCTTAGGTGCTTCATAGTCCTCCCCGAGAATCCCGGGGCGCGTCTAAAGGGTATGAGCACAATCTCTTTATTTGAGACGACATCGACGTACGGCAGGGTAGATTCGGTACATGTTTTCCTGCTGCAGCGTATAACCGTACGGCAGGGGCGTGCCCTCGCCTTCTGGAAAGTTGCGGAAAGACGTCTGATGGGGCTGCCCGTGGTTAAGCCCGTCGACGGGCGCCTGGAGAGGTGTGAGAACGTTGCTCAACCGGGAAGATTGCCGGGCTGACCTGGGGCATGGTTCTGGTTTGCTGTGCGCTGGGAGGCGGAGCCTCCTCCCTGGGGGCATGTCCTGAAGTGAATTGTTCCTCGAACGCAGGCCCGCACGCCTGTGGGGTCTGGAACGCAGGCCCACAAGCCTGCGTGAACTGGAACGCTTCCTGCCGATCCTACAGAGCTGTGAGCACGCAAGACATATGAAGCGGGAAGAAATGAACTGACCGGTTGCACTGGAGCTGGCGGCGGGCGGCGCAATGGCTCGGCCCCGTGATGACTCACTCCGCTCGCGTATGACTGGCCGCCAGGATAGCTCGTGGTACCCTGGTTGATGTCGGCCAGCTGCGGGCGCTTGGAGCTGTGAGCACGCAAGACATATGACGCGGGAAGAGAACAACTCACCGGTTGCAATGGAGCTGGCGGCGGGCGGCGCAATGGCTCGGCCCCATGACTGCTCACTCCGCCCGCGTATGACTGGCCGCCAGGATAGCTCGTGGTACCCTGGTTGATGTCGGCCAGCTGCGGACGCCTGGTGCGCATGTTCACGGGCTGAGCTCGACGGTCATAGATCGGCGTGTGGCTCCTGTCCTGCGTCCGTTGGCGGACGGTGCGTGAGACATTTTCATTATCTTCGTCCTCTGCGACGTGCTTTCGTTTGTTAGTGGCGGATGGCCCGTGCAGATCGTGCACATGAACGCCAGCAGCTGTGGGAGTCGAAGTCGAGTGATAGATCCCTTGAGGGGTACAGTCGTCCCCCAAGGGCATGACAGATGGGCCCGGATCACCAGGTGGCACGATTGACTGACTGGCAGCGGGGAAAGGAGCAGCGGCGGGGAGAGCAGGCTGGAAGGTATGCGAGTTAAGTGGCATCGCAGCGCCCGCCGGCATCATACCAGGCGCGAACTGATCAGCCCAATGTCCCTGAGCGGCCGAGCCATTGGCCGCATCCAACAAGGTCTCATGCGATACGTTTGCGGGCAGAGGAGCCTCGGGTTCCTGCGGGGACGAAGCATCGTAAACGAGGAAAGCTTCGTGGCCGGGTTCGTACGCGCTCTCCTCGGAGTCCTGGATCCACGCGTGGGAGGGCTGTGCGGCCGGGAGAGGATCGTTGTAAAACTGCTGCTGAGCGGGGAAGAGGCCGGCGTCGGCATAGTTGTCGTAGTGGACGTTCGCCATCGCCGCCATGGCGGCCATGCCGAAGGCTGCCATGTTCGCCATAGCCGCAGGGTCGAATCTGTATCACGTAGGTCAACCATATCGCAGAAGTCAGAACGTATGCCCCGTACCCTTGCGCGTTGCGGCCAGACACGGTATTCTCGAAGCGGCGCATCATGGCGCGGAAGTATGAAGGTGCGGACATCTTGCGTATGGTAAGGTGGATAGAGTCGTAGGGTGAGAGAGTTGTTGTTGGTCGGTGGGTAGGTGAGGACGTTTGAATGTCGAGACGTCGGTAGGGATGATAGTGTTTTTGTGGAGTCGACCTGGGAAAGGCGGAGAGCTGAAGATGCGAACGGGGGAGATGCTCGTTCGATGAGAGAGAAACAGGGCCTCTGGGGCCAGATATATATGCGTTGTGGGCTGCGGGTAAGTGAGGCTGCGACTCAATTGAATCTTGGTACTTGAGAGGGTTGGGAGCCCAAATCTTCTTGGAACGGTCTGGACAACGGCCCGGTGGACCAATCACATTCCAATTGAACTTTATTATCCACCGTCGGCCCAACAATGTTCTCAGAACTTCGCGGAGGAGCATATGATCGAAAGATCAAAGGGTCTCGCGAGCCTGATCCGTCCAAGATAGGCAGGCGGAGGGGTGTCAGGGGGCGTCTAGCACAAAGGAAGCGCGATTGTGACCTTCCTTTCGCACCTTCTTCGGCCCCCCACGTGCGCCCCTTGATGTCTCCGCGGCCGCAAATCATCCCCAACGCAGCGGAGTTCCGATGTCAGCATCAGCCGGCCGCATCCTTCGTCATTAGGCAAAATATCAATATGGGCATTGTTCATTGTGATATGGCAGCAGCCCCCCTTCATCGCCCGGGGGGGGGGGGGGGGGGAGGCGCTCATGGGCGCGTGATGCCTCTACGCGCCCGCAGCAGCGCTATGCCCCATCCCGCCGCCCTGCATCTCGCCCTGCGAATATCGCTCCGGGTATCTCATGGTAAGCGCCATCAGCGACGGAACAGAATCCAAGACAGAAACCAACCTACTGTATCCTCATCCTCCCTGCCAAGTCAGACTCATGAATATTATCGGATCCGAGCTGATTGCCCAGTGTTAGCCACCCGGGTCTCGCATTATGCTGTCTGCCAAAGATTTCTGCCGATCCCATCAGCTTTTCATCCACCCTGGGCCGCGCTAGGAAAGGAAATGAACTTACCCATCTTTCGACCGCTGGGGCACATGCGCTCAATGAGGCCATAAACCTCATCAGGCTTACGGCTCGTCTCGCGCACTTCAGAGACAATGACGTCGGTGTCAAGCCCGCGGTTGATCCACGACGGCCAGAGCAGGTTGCCCCCGCTGTCTGCGGGCGCTTTGAGCCCAACTAGGAGGTGTTCCTTTGTGTGACTGTGGAGCGATATCAGTCGTACGATCCAGAAAATTTGCAAGGAGCGGAGTAGAGAGCCTCAGGGGGCGCGTGATGAAGGAGAGACTCACTTGAGCCAATGCCCCGTCCGCCCCGTGCGAATCACCCGCTGCAGCTGATTCGTCTTCACCCACACGATCTCGTCCACCCGCGTGTAGCCCCACACCCTGAGGCACTCCCGCCCGACCTCCATGGCACGCCCCGTCACCCAGAGGAAGAGCAGTCCCTCGTCCTGCAGTGCGGACATGGGCATGTTCCGCATCTCGTCGTCTGTCATGGTGCCGTACGGCAGCTGTGGCGCCTGTTAGCAGTCCGCACTCCCTGGTGTTAGGAATGCGGCTCACGCTCATATGAATGTCCCACGGCGGGTCGGCCATGATCACGTGGAACTTGCCCAGGATCGAGTAGTCAAACTTGCGCAGGTCGCAGTTGAGCCACTGTGGTGGCAGCTGGAGCACGTAATGAGCATATCATACAACTCTACAGTGTGAAGCGTACCAAGCCGTTGCTGTACGTCCCCTGCGGGCCCTTGCCTACGGCAGGCGCTGCTCTTCCGGTAGCCTGGGCGGCTTTCGCTCCTTATCTGCCTGACTCTGCGCGCCGGGCAGATCATCCCCATCGTAGTCCACCTCGAAATGCAGGTACCTGCAGGGGGCCTTCTCTTTCCCCCTCCCGCCCGCACCGAGCCCGCTGGGGAGGTACACGCTGCCGCTCGCCCTGGCCGGTGGCGGGCCGATACTGGGCGAGAGTGCGTAGCTCGGCTCTGAATAGCAGGTGTTGAGATAGCTGCAATGACCGAGCGAGGGATCGGTGTGCGGCCGCAGGATGGGGCGGAAGTGCACGCGCGCGCAGGCGGCGAAGGTGCCTGTGAGGGCCTGGGAGGACTTGGCACAGTCGAGCTTGGTGATATGTGGGCAGAGGGGTTCGAAGGTCTTTTCTGGAGGGGAATGGAACTGCCGCACCAGGTCAGTGCATGCTGAGAAGGATACGTGTGCGACGAACACGCTCGGCCAGCAGCTTGGACCGCGCTGTGCCGCGCTGCATGATTGCGTAGAGGGTGTCGAGCTTTGTCATCTTCGCATCTTCGCCCTCTGTTTGCTCTGGCATGTCTACAGCGCAGGTCAGCTCAATTACTCATCCATCAGTGGCAGAACACACCCTCGTCCATGTCATCGCCCCTCCTCTTCCCCACGCTAACCTCCGCAAGCACCAGCTCCCCCGTCTCCAGTTCCAGCACAACGCGACCCTGCTCCCACCCCTCCTCCAACTCCCGCAGCGCGTCGTCCAGTGCTCCTCTATCCGAGAGCCGCAACCCTGCTTCGCGCGCTTTGGAGGGCGAGGCGATTATCATCCTGCGCTCGGGTCAGTGGGTTGGTCATCGGGAAGGGAGGGGACGCACAGGCGCAGGAGGTCTTTGGACTTTGCTGGGAGGCTGAGCGGGGGCTGGGAGAGGAGGTAGTCCTCCAGCAATGCTGTGACTGCTTCGCGAGTCGGTGCCATCCTGTTCACTGCAGTCTAAGACGCCAACACACTCGTGTACAAGTTACAGTCGATGTCCGCGCCAAGGGAGGAGGTCAGGGTCGGTGACGCGCAGGCGATCGTGTGGCGGTGCATTGATCGGGAGATGAAGCAAGTTTCTTCGGCGATCCCTGGGTCCTTGAATGAATGTGCCTCGTCGGCACGACCTTGTGCCCGCAGACCCGTTAAAGAAGCAGTACTTCTTTCACAGCCAGAGTATACAAGGGACGTGGGATCGGATGATGTCATGCACATTAATAGGACATTCCATTATGTACTTTGTGGAATAATTTTACTCCTCGAGCGGCGGGGGGTCACCCAGGCGTCAAGGCGGTGGCGGTACAAGAACACCAGTCCCCGGAAAGTCTACGGCACAGTCTATTTGAGCTTGGCGATGATGGCCTCGGTGTACTGCTTGGTGGACGCCTTGCCGCCGAGGTCGCCGGTAATGGTCTTGCCCTCCGCAATGGTCTACATAGGAACATCAGAAGGGATGCTGGGGAAGTGGGAGAGGGACGTACACCTAGAGCAGCCTTTTCGATCTTGTCGGCGTATTGGAACAGCTCCATATGCCTCAACATCATGAGCGAAGACAGGAGCAGGGCGGTGGGGTTGGCGAGGCCTTTGCCAGCAATGTCAGGCGCAGAGCCGTGCACGGCCTCGAAGATGGAGGCGTCGCGGCCGATGTTGCCAGACGGGGTGAGGCCGAGGCCGCCAATCAGACCCGCGCACATGTCGGACAGGATGTCGCCGTACAGGTTGGGCATGACCATGACGCGGTCTGAGTACGGCTTGGGGTTCTGCACGATCTGGAGGCACACGCGGTCAAGCAGGTCCTCGTCGTACTTGATATCTGGGTACTCCTTGGCGACCTGCCGGCACGCGCTCAGGAACATCCCATCGGACATCTTCATGATGTTTGCCTTGTGGACGGCGGTTACGTGCGAGCGGCCGTTCGACTGCGCGTAGTGGAACGCGTACCGGGCGACGCGCTCGGAGGCGGGGTACGTGATCAGCTTGATGGACTGCACGACGCCGTCGACGATCTCATGTTCGATGCCGGAGTACTCCCCCTCGGTGTTCTCCCGGATCAGTACAGTGTTCACGTCGTCGTACAGAGTCCTGTAGCCCTGGATGGACACGCAGGGACGAACATTGGCGAAGAGGTTGAACGTCCTCCGGAGGGTCAGGTTAAGCGAGACATGGCCCTTTCCAACTACACCATCCAGTCAGCACCTGGCCCCCTCTCCAATATTCCAACGTACTAGGAGTAGCCAGCGGCCCTGCCAATAGCGTCAGAACCCTTTCCCGGCCGTCCAGCAACGACAGTACGTACCCTTCAGCGCAACCGTGTTGGCTTTCACGGACTGGATCGCCTTGTCCGGGATAGCAGTCTTGCCATCCTTCATGATGGGGTCGACGGACACCTCCTCCCACTCGATGGGCACCTGCACGGGATCAGCATGTGATCTCTACGGCGGGGCGGTGACGGACCTTGGCAGCGTTGTAGATCTGCTTCACAGCCTCGGAGATCTCGGGTCCGATGCCTGTGCCAATGTCAGTCACGCATACACACTCGGTAATAACCTCAGCGTACCGTCTCCCGGAATGAGCGTGACGACATACTTGCCCTGCGCAACTTTCAGCAATGACTTTCGGGCGCCTAAAGAGATGTACGTACACTGCTGCTCTTCCTCCCCTGAAACGGGGCCGTCGGGCCGCTGCTCGAAGTCGCGTACGTCCGTGCTAGAGCCTATTCGAGCCAGTGCCAAAATTCACACCAGGGCAAGAAGAAGACAGGACTTCTGTGAGCATGCGCCTGCTGGCGAGAGGTAGTGCGTACGGAGCGCGCGCGCAGGGCGGTCGTTAGCGTGCGGCTGGAGAACATTCTATGCCTGTGCCGCGGGCGGTGGGGAGGGGGTGGGCGGGGAGGGGATGAGAAGGGGATAGAGGTGGTCTGAGAGCAAGTGACAAGGGAGCTAGCGGCAGGGCCGACGACGGACAATGTCGGAGCTCCGTTGGGTTCGAAAAGGAAGCAATTTTTAACGACGTAGCTGTTGCCGATCCGGGCGACAAAGTAGGGACGTCGATGATGTAACACACGTGATTCAGGCCGTGATACCGCGGGCTTAATCCCTGCTGGCACAAGCAATGGTAGGAAGATAATTGCAATTCGTACAAGTACACAAAGAACTGGCGTGCAGCAGGGTCGTGTAGGGTATACGGTGCACAAGCTATCACCCGTTCAGCAGTCCGTCCAGCTGCTCCCGCATGCGCTGCATGTCCACGCCCTCCTCCACGGTCTCCTTGTCCTCGAGTGACTGCGTGCGAATCAGCAATCATGATCACAGACGCAGAGACGAAGAGGAAACCCACCGGAAGCTCTGTTGAGACCGTACCGGCTTGCCCGAGCTTGCCGTCCGTCAGCTCGAACAGCACCTTCTCCACCTCTTCGTCCGCCTCCTCCTCCAGCTCCTCGTCATCATCGATCCCCTGCAGCGTATCCTCCATCATCTCTTCCATTATGCCCGCCTGCCAAACCAGCATATTTCAGTAAGAAGATTGCGGCGGAGGAGAGCGAGAGGACGCACCTTCATCATCTCGACGCTCATCTCGCGCATGGCCGCGCTGATCTGCGGCAGCTTCACAAGCTGATTCGACAGCTTCATGATCTCGGTGCTCCTATGCAAGCTCCCCGTGACCTTCATCATGGCTGTCCCCGTATCAGGCCCTCCCATTCCTCAGAAATTATAGAGACGCACATAGTTGATTCGACAGCTGCACCCCAATGCTGCCCAGCCTTGCCTTAGACACATACAGCCGCTCCTTCTGCTTGTTACTCCTCACGACCTCCTTGGCGAGTACTTTGGCATTCTTGACGTCCCCCTTCTGTGCGAGCTGCTTCAGCGACTGGCGGGCCTTCCCCTGCGCCTGATCGAGCTAATCACCCCCGAAGCGTCTCAGTACCACAGGCATGAGGGGTGGCAGGCGTGGGGGAACGCACCTGCCGGATCTCTCGGTCCAGCGCCCGCCCCTCGCTCTTCAGCCGCTGCTGCCACGCGCGTACTTTCTCCTCCGGCGTGGGCCCGTAGAAGAATCGGTTCAGCGTCTTCATCGTCGACATGGTGGCCGAGTCGATCGTCAGTCGCTCCGCAGCACTAGCACTGCGAGTCACGCAGGAAGGGGATCGAGAGCGCAGATCCTCGCTGAATTCTCCAGTCGGCAGCGCACCTCCTGTGGTGCACGATTTGTGTATAGCAGGAGACGAGGGAGATAATGAGCAATATCTGCAGAATAAGGCGCTGCTGCTTGGCGAGACGGCGGAGTGTGATTCGCGCCAGGCTGCCAAGCCCGCGCCAGAACCCGCCCACGCGGAGGCAAAGAACTGTGCCCTTTTCTGGGCGCGGGCTGATTGATGATATCAACGACCATTATTATCGTGGGTGTCTAGCTCTTCCAAAATCGACTCTGTTTGTTCTTGTTCTTGTTGATGTTGGCTCTAATGCTGCGCCTGAAGTTTGGGTTTTGATGATCCTCCTGTTGAACTGAGCCGTCTTTGCGCTCCTTGACTATGAGTGCCATGTCTCTGGTTAGGTTGGCGGCATGGCTTCTGTCTCGTCTACGATGCACCGTCTAGCGTAAGGAATGATGTCGTTGAACGGTATATATACCCACCACCGCATGACTTCGCTCTTTATCAGTCGCCGGCCGTCTGCCCCGCATACATCCACACTTACCTCCCTCCCCCTCGCGTACATTCAAGTGCAAGATGCTCACCCTTACCACCGTCCTCGCCGTCCTCCTCCTTATCCTCAGCGCACGGGCAGGGCTCACACCCACCGGCCCTGGACCCACAGACGTCTTCCTCGCCGGCTCCCAATGCTCCATCTCCTGGTTGCCCGACCCCACCGGCACCTGGACGAACGTGACCATCCGTGCGCCTATTCCCTCCACACCCTCACCTCGCACTAACAGTGTACATTCCCTTTATATGCAGAGCTCATGTCCGGCCAGAATCTCGCCATGACCCCAGTCATAACCGTCGTGCAAGACTTGGACGGCACAGACCCCACGCAGAGTCCGTACAACTGGACGTGCCCGGAAGTACAGCCTTACAGCGCGATATACTTCTATGAGTTCTCCCAGCCCGGGTCGGATAGCCCCGCGTGGACGACAAGGTTTACCGTGGGTACCTCTCCCCTTTGCGTTCCATGGAGGAGACTGATGTTAGATGAGAGGGTAGATCGCAAGCCCCAACGGGACGGTCGACCCACCGGAGTACCCGACCCAGCCCTCTGGGGACGCAACGCCCTGGGGCACAGGCCAGCTCGCACTCTCCACACCCTCCAACACCACCAGCATGAACAGCACCCTCACCCTACCAGAGCTGGATGGGAACAGCACCCTCGCGCTCCCCACCGCGACGCCCAGCCAGAGCGGGTTCGTCAAGGTCGTCCAGCCGACGGCGACGACTGTCTTGACGTGGGTCGTTCTGCCTGTTTCATCGAACGGATCGGATACGGGTGCGGCGGACAAGGTTGCTTTGGCGCTTGCGAGCGATGTGAGGGAACTTGGCTGGAGTGGTCCTTTAGCAGGCGCAGCCTTATTAGCCGCTGCAGGGCTCTGTATCTTGTGACATTGTGCCGAGCGCACAAACTAATGACAATTACTACTACCCGTGTACTACGAAAGCTGGACTATTGGAGTAAGAAGACGATTAAGAGCATGTATGTTCGTGTTTAGATTACAGAGACTTTGAGCGCAAGATCAAGGATCAGTCGGCTAGCACGTCCTCCAAGTAGGCCTGTTCTTCTGCCAACTCGGGAATGTCCCGAATCCTCTCCAACAGCTTCTGCACACTCTCCTCTGGAATGTCGACCGTTCCATCTGGGTCAAGTAGAGTCACAATCCTCTCCTTGACCCCAACGTCGCTGTCAAACTCTGCCAGCTGCTCCTTCAACGCGCCCCTCTCGAGCCCCTCCAACGTATCCCAATACATGTCGAATCTCTGTGGCCTGCCCACATGCACCTCGTCCCAGATCTCATAATCTGCCCCCAGCTCCGGCTCGTGCAGCGCCCGTCCCACGACGTACGCAAGCCGGCTCATGTCCATATGGTTCGTCAGCGGGATCCAGATATCGCGTGTGATCTCCTGCGCGCGGAGGTGCGTTAGGAGCACCTCCTGCTCCAGGGAGAGGCGCGAGTGCCGTTCGTCCCCGTCCAGCCATGTAGGGTCATCCTGCAGGAAAGGGGGAAACTGTGCAAAGGACGAGTTGGGCAAACTGCTGCTGAAGTC
Source organism: Calocera viscosa TUFC12733 (assembly GCA_001630345.1). Taxonomy (NCBI): domain Eukaryota; kingdom Fungi; phylum Basidiomycota; class Dacrymycetes; order Dacrymycetales; family Dacrymycetaceae; genus Calocera; species Calocera viscosa. Next base: position 55,158 of record KV417299.1, on the reverse strand, counting down.
CCAGTCCAGTACACTCGTGAGCTTCGGTCCGCCATCCGCCGAGGGATCGACCATTATGTTCACCAGACTGAAGTCGCCAGGGAAGAGAGCAAACCCCTTCGAGTCAGCCATCGCGTGCCCGAAGTGATACACGTGTGGGAGAAGCGAGCGGAGCAGCCAGCACCCGACGTAGCGGCTCCCGTTCTGCTTGCTGCCAAAGGACGTCGTGCGGATGGAGTCGAGGCACGCTGTGGCGTCCTCTTCGAGGTAGTCCATGCCATAAATGTACGGGCCACCGGTCGGATGGCTAGCAGGGGCGCTCTTCTCAAGCGAAGGAGGAAAGAGTATCGGCCCTGGCTCGCACTCCTCGCCATTCAACGCTTCGCAGATAGACGACCGTGCGCGCTTGTACAGCGAGCCGATCTTCGGCAGGCGGCATTTGTATCCCAGCTCCAGATAGATGTGCGCCATCTGTTCTAGGACTATAGAGCAACTGTCTGCTGAAAGATCATCCCATAAGTCGGATAGGGGAACACCGGAAGGGAGACTCTCGAGCCGGAAAGGAAGACCGCCTCCACCGCCGTCTTGGGAAGATGTCCAGTAACACAGTTTGGGAACGGGAATCTCGGTGTGGGCAGACACGTATCGGAGGGTCGCCACCCCGTTCGACATCTGCTGTGAGAGTGCGGCGAGTTCGCCCTCGGATGGCGGTAGCTCGGGAGATCGTAGTAGCGGGACTCGGGCAACCCATGTAACATCGTCTTCAAATAGAAGTTCTTGAACGATGCTATGCTTAGCATAGCCCAACTTCCCAACCCTGGGAGAATGTTCGGAACCATGAAAGAGGGCCGCCGCAAAGCGGACAAAGTCCCAATCGACTGCGGCGACGGTAGCCTTCCGCAGCGCCGTCACGTGTTTGTCGGCCTCCGGGGGTGCTTCTGATCCGGATTCAGAAGAGTGGACGTCGGGGCTGACGAAATTCTCAGATGACGGCCAAGTATCGTTCGGTGATCCCGCGGTTACGCTGCCGGTGTTGGATTGCACAGGGAGGACTAGGGCGGCGAGAAGATCAACGTCAGACAGTGAGGCCGCCGGTAATTGTAGGTCCAGTTCCCGGAAAGCCTCCTCCAAGTGCTGAGCAGCCGCCGCGGGTACGATTACTTCATCCTCCTGGTCCATGATGAGGTCCTCGTAGCCAATCTTAAGCGCAGAGGTCGCAGGGTCCTCAGTGTGCAGCTCGGCAAGTGGTTGAGGCTCTACCACTGAGGAATCGATGGGTGGCAAGATCTCCTCGACTTCAGAGAAGATACGCTCTGCAACCAACAAAGTCTCGAAAAGGCGGTGGTCTTCGTTTTCCGACTCCATTGTAAAGCTCGTGGATCCGGCCTTTGTGAATTGTACCTCCGCGACTGTGACGTCGGGGTCAGAAGGTGACGGCGTTCGGAACTGTAGCTCTTCGTCACCAACCACGCAGTCCGGCAGCCTTTCAAGCTCGGCCGTGGTGCTGGCGTTTTGGTAAGCGTCTAATGTCGCATTAATGGTGCCAGCCGGCTGAGAGAGAGCTGCGGCGACAGGCTCTGGCGCCGAGACCACGTGGTCGTCGGGGTCTGAAGCAGCATGCGCCTGAAAAGGCAGTTCGGTCCCCAGAAATCGGCCATCATGTTGCTCTGGGTGCTCGGGTAAGAAGTCAGCTTGCCTTGTTGAGTCCATAGTGAGAGCGCCCTCTTCTCCTGGACCGAAAGCGACGCAATCCGATGTCATCGATATATAAGGGGCGGCGGCGACGGGGGCCAGGGGAAGACGGCGGACGAGAAGATCGTAATCGATGCGCGTAGATATATCAGCGCGCTCGCGATGAGAATCATGGGAAAAGATTGTGCACGAGGAATTCCCATGGGCAATGATGCCGTGAGCGTTAAGCTTGCGGTGATGCAGCTAAAAATGACCCGGCCATGACAACCCCGGAGTCTTCGACGTTTCGGAGAAGGTTCCGGTTCCGCGATGATCAGCATATGGCCTGGCACTATGCCACAAACGGCGATACGGCGGCATTTGGAACGCTCTTTGAGGGGTGTCTTCTTTATTGCATTTCTCGGTTGCGATAATAATACAGGGGTCGACGCGGGGTAGACATGTGATCACACCTCACGCCCAGTCACGCGGCTTGACCAGGAGGGCCATCAGCCGGCCCTCCTCCGTGCCCTCCTTGCCCATATCGGACATGTATTCCCAGCGCGCCGTCTCCGGCAAGCTCGTGAGGATGCTCTCTATCCTCGCGCCGGGCGTCTGGAGGCCGAACTTTGTCCCGCGGTCGTACACGAGGTTGAACTCGACGTAGCGCCCACGTCGGATCAGCTGCCAGCGCCGCTGGTCCTCCGTGTACACCGTGTCCTTACGGCGCGCTACGAGAGGCACGTAGCTGGGCACGATGGAGTTTCCACACGCCTGGATGAAAGCGAAGATCTCGTCCGGCGTGCTGGGCTTCTGGGCGCCTTCTGGCAGGCGCGGATGCGGTCCACTCGACAGGTCATCGAGGAAGATCCCGCCGAGGCCACGACTTTCCTTCCGGTGGGGGATGTAGAAGTACTCGTCGCACCATTTCTTAAACGCAGGGTAGATGTCCGTTCCAAACGGATCGCAAGCGGCCTTGATCGTGCTGTGGAAATGCACCGCATCTTCTTCGTAGAGGTATGACGGCGTCAGGTCGGACCCACCGGCGAACCACCAGGCCATCGGCCCGTCCTCGGCCTTTGCTTCGCCGCCTGCCTCGGCCGGGTTGTCAATCTCGAAGTATCGGTAGTTGGCGTGCATTGTGGGCGCGTGCGGGTTGCGCGGGTGGATGACGATCGAGATGCCTGCGGCAAAGAAGGGCAGGCTCTTCCCGCTCTTGGGGTCGTAGTCGATCTCGCTGTGGTTGGCGCGCATCTGTGCGATAGCGGGCGGCGGGAGCTGCCCGTGCACGATCGAGACGAGCACCGCAGCCTTCTCGAGCACGTCGCCGCCCTGGATGGTGCACGAGTTGCCCAGGCCACCCTCAGCGCGCACCCAGTGGTCCTCCTTGAACGTATGAGACGAGTCGAGCATGTTGAGCGCCGCGGTGACCTCCTTCTGCAGGGAGGTGACGTAGTCGGTCATGCGGTCGCGCATTTTGGGGGTTGCCTGCACGCGGAGGACATGTTAGTACATCATCCTTTACCATTGTTAGCGCAAACAATGTACGTACATTAGCGGCGGCCATGGTGTTTAGCGTGGTATCTCGTTGTCGTCAAGAGGCAAAAGGAGCACGAGGCGACGTACCGCTCTTCTGGGCCGGTCAGAACCTCAACTTGAACTATTTATGGACCCTTACCGCGCCTTTTCTCCCCAAAGACCGAACTGATCTCCGACTTTTCCCGCTCCGCCCTCCGTTTCCCCTTCAATACAGTATGGCCCCTTCCGCAAAGACCGCCCTCCTGCTCGTCGACATACAGAACGACTTCCTCCCACCGGACGGGTCGCTCGCCGTGGCCGAGGGCCGGGACATCCTGCCACACGTGTACCGGCTGCTGGCAGAGGGGAAGTGGGACCTGGTTGTCGCTAGCCAAGTGGGCCTCTGCTCGTGTGCACACTTCATGTATTCACAGCATCGCCAGGACTGTACATAACCTTCCGCATAATCGAAGTTCTGAGACACTGAGAGCGCGCAGACCACCCGCACGGACACGTCTCCTTCGCATCTACGCATGGCGCGGAGCCATTCACAAGCATCCCCGTGCCCAAGCTGCACAGCCCGGGGGAGACGGTGCTGCAGATGCTGTGGCCCGACCACTGTGTGCAGGGCACGCACGTGAGCCTGCTCCGCGTATTCCGCGAGGGCGGAGAGGCTGATACACGCAGGGGTGCGAGTTCGAAGCTGGGCTCAAGAAGAAGCTGGGGGAAGACGTGGTTGTCATCCAGAAGGTGTGTTTACTAGCCGCCGTGGCCTGTGACCGAGCTGAGAGGAGCAGGGCACAAACGTCGCCGTAGACGCCTACTCCGCCTTCGCCGACGTGCGTATCCCCTCCCTGAGCGATTCCGCACGCTGAGATGCCAGCAGAACCAATACGCGTTCTTCACCCCGCTTATCAAGAGCCTCCACAGCGCTGGCATCCACACGGTCGTCGTTGTGGGCCTCGCGACGGACTACTGCGTCAAGTTTACCGCGATCGATTCGTGCAAGTTTGGCTTTAGGACGTTGGTCGTCAAGGAGGCGGTGAGGGGCGTGGACTCGAAGGCTACGCAGCAGGTATTCGGAGAGCTGCAGGAATGGGGCTGCGAGCTGGTGAGCATTGACGATGTACTCTAGACCCTCCGCAGATAAGATGGCAGAGGGCAATGGGTTGATGGGCACGAGACGTAACGGCATAAATGATCATTTCAAGCATATTGTACAGGACATGAACGTGGCTGCTGTGACTACGGCACGGGCACAAGGGGATGTGTCGCGCTGGTGAATGTCCCCAGTGAAGAGAACAAACGTTTCGAGTGCAAGGGTTTCCGAGTGATGAAGAGCGGAGGATGTGGCCAATGAGGAAGAGGATCGTACGTAAATCATGAACGGGAATGACGAACAAGCAAGAACAAGGCGTGACTGCTTTCTCAAGACGGTTTATTTCTTCTCGGCGTAGGGGTTGACGCTGTACACCTTGATCACGGGAGGACTCTTGGTCAGGTCCGCTGTGACGATGACTGGGACCAGCATAGACTCTTTGATCTCCTGGATCTTGTGGCCAGCAGTGTCCCTGAGACCCTCGAAAGGTGGCATCTCCTTGCGGCGAGACATGGCGTGCTGATGCGATTCAATGATCTCAGCGGCACCGCTGTCAGCAGGCTCGTCATCTTCTGGCTCTTCGAAAAGAGCACTCTCATCGGTGGGCTGGCGGGACGTCAACTCCATGTTCGCCTGGTTGCGAGCATGCATTTCGGCAGTACGCCGCATCTTTTGCAGATGAGGATCGTCGCTGCTTGTCTCCGCCAACCACGATATGACGTCCTTCGTCGTCCAGTAGATCTGCAGGGAATGGGCGTGCTCATCGTAGACATGGTTCTATACAACACGTCAGTCTCAGATCAATGCGTAGAGGAGTTATGCCATACCTCAATGGGCATCTGATCAACGTGGACACGTTTTTCGATACCAAAGTCAGGCACGAAGACGTCGAATGCAGCATCCAAAATGCCCACGACGCGAGCCTGACGAATAACAGGCCCATAGCGCTGAGACAAGTCTGAGAGCAGGAGGCACAGGTACAAGTGCGCAGACTGCTCCTGAGCAAGCTTGGCAGAATCACGCTTACTATATACTGGTCAGTCTAGATGACGACGTAACATGAGAGATATACTGACATGTTGCACTGCTGCGCAATCTTAGCCACGGCATCACGATCCATCGTGAACCTGCTCTCCGCGTCCGAAGCTACAGAGACATCAGCAAGTATATCGATTGAGTAGTTGTTGCTCGTACGATTCTGCAACATGCAATCCAGCTGCCTGTGAACGAGCACATCCGCATAGCGGCGAATGGGAGACGTGAAGTGAGTGTACAGCGGAGCGTTGAGGGCGTAATGCTGGTATTTGGCGATATCCAGCATACCCGAGCAGAAGTATTTCGCACTATGCATGGCCTTGGTGGCCAGAATCTCCAACTGTCTGCGGAGAGCGGGATCCTCAATAGCATTGAACGACGTCTGCAAAGCGCCAGCGCTGGAGATGTCCATGGTCACCCCGAGGCGTTTCGCCTGTTCGGCAAACCTCTCAAGGCGGCGAGGAATAGGTTCCTCATGGCGTCTCAGCATCGCCTGCTCTGGGAGGGAAGCAGCAATCATCTTTGCCACATTCATGTTCGAAAGCAGCATGAACTCTTCGATCAGCGAGTTGGCTTCAGTGCGATTATCGGGCTGGCAATCAAGCGGCATATTGTTCTCATCAAGGTCGAAGTTGAGCTTCAAGGAGTGGATACGCAGGCCGCCGGCCTCCCAGCGCGCCTCGCGGAGCTTTGTCGCCAGATCCTAACACGACATCGGCACCAAATACACAGGACAAAGAAAGCTTGAGCTTACATATAGCATCTTGATATCCTCCTCGACCTCGCTGGCGGCGTGCTCCGGAGTAAGCTCAACATTTCCAAGAGGGCGCCCATCGATAACATTCTGGGCATTCGCATACGACAGCTTAGCTGCAGATCTAATGATGGTGCGGCCGAACCAGCTTCCGATGACCTTGCCCTGCGGCGACATGTTGAAGATAGCGGTGAAGGCGAGTCTGTCCACGCCGGGCACAAGACTGCACAACTCCTCGCTGAGCGCGGGTGGCAGCATCGGCACTGCACGCTGCACGAGGTAGACACTGGTAGCCCTCTTCTTAGCATCCCTGTCCAAAGCAGTGTTCGGCTTGACGAAGTAGGAGACATCAGCGATATGGACAGAGACGTCGTAAGTTCCATCCTCGTTCTTCCTCACAGACAAGGCATCATCGAGGTCCTTCGCCGTCGAGGGGTCAATAGTGAAGACGCGGTCGCTCCGGAGATCACGGCGGGTCTCGTACTCGCGGTCAGGGATGGTCCAAGGCAGAGGAGGCAGACACTTGAGAACGTTATCCGAGAAGTCCTCTGTAGGGAAGTTGCAGTCCTTCAGCAGCGCACTCGTCTCGACCTCCAGTTCGCCGATCGTGCCCAACTCTTCGACGAGGGTGCCGAATGGATGCAAGGATGAGATCGGGTGACGCTTGATGCACGCCACGAACAGGCGATTGGCGTACGCCTCCGAGTTCTCGACGAAGTCGGGAGGGGCCTGTTCGGTGGGGATGGCGATGAGGGGGACACGCTTGTCGGTAGGCTTGAACCAGACGATCTTTGGCCTCTCGCTGGCACCGCGCCGCTCCTCAGGCTCCTTGTCGCCCTCACGCTCGCGACGCTCAGCCTCCTGCTTCTCCTTGGTAGCAGCGGATGAAGGACGCAGAAGACCGAGGGTGCCAGAGAAGAGCTGTCCGGGCATGCGCTCAACGACAGCAACGACGTGGCCCGCAAACTGAGGCTTGACCTCGTCGGTAACCCTGCGAGGATATGTCAGCCTCAGAAGGTTACTGCTAATGAAATACATACTCCTCGTCCTCGAAGAGCATCAACCCCTGACCTTCAACCTCGACATCGTCCTTCTTCTTGTCGTTCTTCTTGCCCGCATTGAGCTTGACGACGTCGTACGCGGCGTTCTCTTCCTTCTTCCTCTTCTTCTCCTCCTTCTCCTTCTTGGTACCCCAGACCTCATCCACGTCAAGCAGCTCCACAGCGACGATGTCGCCCTCGAGCGCGCGGTTGCGGTCCTTGGAGCCGCAGATGTAGATGTCCGCGTCGAGTACCTCGGTGGAGACGTACGCGTCGGACCGATTGCGCTTGTTAACGCGGAGGATGCCGACGACAAGTTTGCCCGCAGCCAGAAGGGGCGGCAAGGACGCCTGAGGGAGGTAGGGCGCAAAGAGGGACTTGCGCTGAGGCTGGTTGGACTGCTGCTGCAGCTGCATCTGGAACTGCTGTTGCTGCTGCTGGAAGAGGTTGAACCCGGGCATGCCGAGCGCATTGGCGGCCATGAAGTTCGGCAGCATGTTCGGGAAGCTGAACGAGGCCATCTTCTGGTGATGCCCACCCGAGGCAGCGCGGAACTGCTGCAGGCTCTGCAGCTGTGCCTGGGCCTGTGCCAGGTCCGCAGCGAAGGGACTCTCGTTCTGGAGGGCGCCGGCACCGCCGTCTGCGGAAACAAGTGCATCAGGACAACCCCATGTACTAGACAGATGTAAACTCACTGATCCTCCAACTCGAATCGGCCCTCGAAGCCTGACGTGAATGCTGCCCGCCAGGGGAAAACCCTTCATCATACCCCTCGCTGTAGAAATTGTACCCTGAGCTGGGCTGGGGCTGGTGACCCTTGGCAAGGACGTTGACGCTGTGTCTGCGCCCGTGAGCTCCACGGCCCGCGGACTGGGGCTGCATAGGCTGGGGCATCGGCATCTGCGGAGACATCTGCGGGTTCATGCCTGGCATCCCGAACGGCATCCCAGGGGGCATGCCCATGGGTCCCATGGGAGGCATGCCTGGCTGCGTGAACTCGGCGGGCGCAAAGCCACCCATCATCCCCAGGCTGCCCATGGGGACTTGCTGGCTCTGGATGCGGCGGTGGGCGGCACTGCGAGCTGCCGCGGCGGGAAGCTGGGAGGGGCTGATGCCGGGGAAGCCGGGCACGACGCTGCCAGCGGCGAGCTGCTGCTGGAGGAGTTGAGCCTGCTGTTGCTGCAGCGCCTCGATCTGGTTCTGCAGTGCAATCTATGGAAGCTAAGTATATGCGCATACACGTTGGAATACATAGGTGACTCACCTGCTCAGCCATCAACCCAGTCATGCCCGGCATCTCGCTCTGAGCACGGCCGTGGCTCATTCCCACAGGCATGGGCATAGGCATGGGCATGGACATCTCCTCGCCATACTGGTTCTGTGGAACCTTGTACTCCGCATCCTCCTCGCCGATCGCAGGTCCGAGGCTCTGCACACCCCCAGCAGCCGAAGCGCCGCGCTTGCGCGCACCGAAGACAAAGGATGGAGCGAGCTGAGGGCGTCCGCTGGGGCCGATAACGGGCTCGGGAGCTTGAGCTGCCTGCTGCTGGCGCTGAGCGGCGAGGGCGGCGAATCGAGGGGCAGTGAACGCGGGCTGCTGGGGCTGCTGCGCGCCGCTGGTGTAGATCGGCTGCTGGGGCTCGGCGATCTCACCTTCCTCAAAGACGGTGTTGCCATCCTCGACATCTTCGACCATGGGCCCTAGCTGGGAAGAGAAGCCGGAGCCGGAGTTGCTCGACGGTAAGGAGTAGTTGCTGTAGGAAGGAGGGGCGGCACTCATGCTGACAGCCTTGCGATGGCGGGGCGGCACATCGGCCTTCTCCTGCTCCTGTAGGGGCGGCGGGGGAGGAGGGTAGACGACACCAGGCTGGAACACGGGCGCGTCGGGCGCGAGGTTAGAGTGGAACGGCTGGGCAGGCTGGGTTGCAGGAGGCGGAGAGGTAGCTGTTCCCGTGGAGGGAGGTTGCATGCCCTTCATGTCGTTGATCATCTTCTGCAGAGAGGAGAGCGCGGCATCGGGCTGGGCAGACGCTGGAGCAGACGCGGACGCGTCCTTATTCGCAGTCGCGCTGCGTGCCTGTCCCTGACCCTGGGGTTGAGCCTGACGACGTGGACCACCCGTAGACCGTTGACTGTTCTCACGCCTAGGGGCGCTCTCGGGTGCCTTCTTTTCGATAGCAGGAGCACTGCCGTTCCCAGTGCCGGCGCTAGCGCCATTGCCTTTCTTCTGACTTCCACGCGAGGTGGGGCGGGACGTCGACCTGCCTTCGCGATCGCGATCGCTCGTCGAGTTGGTCCGCACAGGCGGGGCCTTCTTCTGCGGGCGCTGCGCCGCGCCTCCGTTCCCGCCGGTGCTCGCCTTGGTCTCCTTCTTATCGCCTGCCGCGGCGGGCGGGGCGGTCTGGGCCGCGACGTCTGTCATAACGCTATGTCGTGAAGAGGATGGTGAAAGGGGTTCAGTTGTTTTTGGACTTGGCTTGCTTTTGATCTTTTTTTGAGCGAGACGGCTGCCTCGGATTTGCGTTTTCTAAAATCGGCAGAAGGAGCAGTCGAGACCTAGTGAAAGCTGCGCATATATGCTGTCAGGGTCGCCTCACGACGATCGACGGCGGGAGGAGGCTCACGTTGCGACGGTTTTGTTATCACGTATGGGTAAGATGTCGAGTACGGGTCCGTGCGCCGTGCGTCTGTCGCCGATCGGACTTGTTGACTAGCTGATCGGGCGAGCGGGAGTTGGTCGTCTGCTGCACTGGGCTTGCGGACGTTGCAGAAGAGAGAGGAGGGGGTTGGAGACGGTGCTGCCTGACAAGGCGTGTGGGACTAAGCGATGGTTTTTGTGGGATGGGGGAGGGGGAGGGGAGGGAGTGCAGGACCGACTGGACGTGTAGAGCAAGAGGGACGACGTGGTTCGTTGGTGGTTAGGGTAAAAGCGCAGGGTGTGAGGGACAGATGGAATGATTGGGCCCGCTCTGCCTGCTCGGGTGCTCACCGTTCCTTCCGCGCCCTTCTCCGCATCTGACTACGCTACGCACTGCCACAAGTGTGGACTGCCGATCACTACGGGTTTCGAGTGCTCGGCCTGCTTTTCCAGCGAACTTTCGATTACTTTATTGGCAAACGGCAGTAATAGCCCACAACTAGGGGTCACACGACCATTTACCACAGATAATACAAGATACACGTCATTTCCTCTTTTGCACCGCACGGTTTCCTTTTACTCTCTGGCCAGCGCAGCAAGCCGCACCTTGACCGCGTTGGCGTGCGCGTCTAGCCCCTCGCACTCTGCGAGCGTGATGACAACGGGACCGAGCTTTCCCAGACCGGCCTTGGTCACCTGCTGCGAAGTGATGTGCTTCTGGAAGGACAGGGTGTTGACCCCGCTGAACTGGCGCGCAAACCCATTCGTCGGGAGCGTGTGGTTTGTGCCGGAGGCGTAGTCGCCACAGCTTTGATCACGTCAGTCTACGCATGTAAGAGGAAATACCCAATCCAACTCACCTCTCGGGAGAGTACGCGCCAACGAACACGCTCCCCGCATTCTGCACAAACTGCACCGCGCCCGGCGCATCCTCCAGGTGCAGGATCAGGTGCTCCGGCGCGTATTCGTTCGAAAAGTCCAGTGCCTCCCGCACGGTCTTGACAGTGACGATCAGGCTCTTGCTCACGGAGACTTTCATTATCTCGACCCTGGGGAGGGCGCGCGCCTGCCGGTCTACGGCCTGCTCGATGTTCTGCAGGTGCTCGGGGGTCAGGTCGACCGCGACGAGCACAACTTGGGAGTCGACGCCGTGTTCCGCCTGGGAGAGGAGGTCCGCAGCGACAAACTCGGCGTCCGCCGTGTGGTCGGCGATGACGAGCACCTCGCTCGGCCCAGCCGGCATGTCGATAGCGACGAGCGCCTCTGTGTCGTTTTGCACCAGCATCTTGGCGGCGGTGACCCACTGGTTGCCAGGACCGAAGATCTTGTCCACCTTCGGCACCGTCTCCGTGCCGTAGGCCATTGCTGCGACCGCCTGCCCCCCGCCGGCTTTGAGGATACACGTCGCCCCGACGAGGGAGGCGACATACATCACCTCAGGACCGATGCTGCCGTCTGCCCGGGGCGGCGTCGCGAGGACGATCTCCTTGCACCCGGCGACCTGAGCTGGGATCCCGAGCATAAGCGCGGTCGAGGGGAGCACGGCCGTCCCGCCGGGGACATACAGCCCGACCGTGGCAATAGGGCGCGCAAACCGGCTGCACACGACCCCGGGCATCGTCTCGACCTCCAGGGGCGCCTTGTCCGCCTGCGCAGCATGGAAGGCGTACACGTTCCTGTACGCTACGTCGATAGCGGCCTTGACCTCCTCCGGCAGGCGCATCGACTCCTGTGTGAACGGAGGGCGGATGATGACCTCCTCCAGCTGGGCCTTGTCGAACTTGGCCGTCAGCTCGCGGAGTGCCGCGTCTCCGCGCAGCCGCACCTGGTCCACAATAGGCTTCACTTTGGCGATCATCTCCTCGCTCTTGAGCGTCGGCCGCTTCAGCATCGCCGCCCGCTCGGATGGTGGCACGGAGGCAAGGTCGTATGAGCGCATCTGTATGGGTGTGTCCTTCGGCTCCGGCGCGCCAGGCTTTGTCGGTGCAGCAGACCCGTTCGCAGCCGCAGCGGCCTTGGAGCTCTCAGCAGCGCCGTTCGCCTGCACCCACTTCGACTTCGCATCGCCCTTCCTGCGCGTAACCTTGTGCGCCTTCCGGTCCAAACTGCGCTCAATATCCCGCACGCTGACGCCCTTGCTGACACACTTCGCAAGGGCAAAGTAGATGAGGTCCGCAGCTTCGAAAGCGATGTCCTCTGGCTTCTCGGCAGTGCACAGTTCGTCCGCTTCCTCCATGATCTTGCTCCTCAGCAGCTGGGGATCGTTGAACAGCCGCGCCGTGTAGCTGCCCTCTGGTGCACTCAGGTATCGCTGCTTCAGCGTCCCCTCGAGGGCTGCAATCCCCGACAGAGTTCCAAAGCAGCTAGGCGTGTTAAGGTGGCAAAATCCCGCACCGTGCTGCACGACCTGGAACTCGAGGCAGTCCGCATCGCAGTCCGCAACAATACGGACAACATCCTGCGTCGCGCCGCTCGTCTCGCCCTTGCGCCACAGCCCGTGCTTGCGCGAGAAGTACACGCCCTTCCCCGTGAGGAGCGCCTCGCGCACGCTGTCCCGCGAGGAGTAGACCATGCCGAGCGTGCGGCCGCCCTGCGGGTGCGCGCTCACGACGGTAGGGATGAGCCCGTCCGGCCGATCGCTGATGACGGGCGCGAGGAACGCCTCGGCGATATTGAGCTTCTGGGAGGTGGTCGAGCCGGTCGTGAGCTGGCTAAGGGGGATGACGATGGGCACGCCGAGCGGCGCGGCGGTGCGGATCGCTTCCACCGAGGCAGGGCGAGACTCGTCCCAGAGGAGCACCTCGCCCGCAAAGTCTTGCTGGAACGCCTTGATCGCCTGCGCAGGAAGCGGCTCCCTTGTGCGTAAGAGTACGAGTGCAGCGTAGTCCTTGTGCGTCTCCTGGCCGAGGATGAAGGATTGCACGAGCCTTCCCGCTGGGAGGACAGCCGCAGCCTCATCGAATGCCGGGGAGGGGAGAACGACCCTGTCCGCGCCGCCGTCGAGCCAGGCGGTGACTTGGTCGACGGAAGGCGTGGAGAAGGAGGAGGAGGCAAGGATCGTATACCCGCAGCTTGGTGGCAGGAGGGAGAGGTCGAACGAGGGTGGGACGAGCAGCTGCCCGAGCCGGGCTGCCGCGGCGAGCACCTCGGGCTCGTGGGTGTCGACGTACGGGAGGATGATAGGCGGAGCCATGTTGCTGACCGTCAAGTGTAGACACAGTAAACAACGAGACGAGGATGTTGATAATACAGGTTTGTTGGTTGTTGGGATAAAGTGCCTTGCATGCCGAGTCAGGCGAGATATGGCTCGAAACGGGTTCAGGGATCGCCGAAGAAACTTGCTTCATCTCCCGATCACAACACCGCCACACGATCGCCCCTCATTCCAACGCGCCAAAGTGCGCGTCACCGACCCTGACCTCCTGTACACGAGTGCGTTGGCGTCCTAGACTGCAGTGAACAGGATGGCACCGACTCGAGAAGCAGTCACAGCATTGCTGGAGGACTACCTGCTTTCCCAACCTCCGCTCAGCCTCCCTATGAAGTCCAAAGACCTCCTGCGGCAGTGCGTCGCCTCCCTTCCCGATGACCAACCCACTAACCCCAACGCAGGCTGATAATCGCCTCTCCCTCCAAAGCGCGCAAAGCAGGGCTACGGCTCTTGGATAGAGGAGCACTGGACGAGGCGCTGCGGGAGCTGGAGGAGGGGTGGGAGCAGGGTCGCGTTGTGCTGGAGCTGGACACGGGGGAACTCGTGCTTGCGGAGGTTAGCGTGGGGAAGAGGAGGGGCGATGACATGGACGAGGGTGTGTTCTGCCAATGATGGATGAGGAATTGAGCTGACCTGCACCGTAGACATGCCAGAGCAAGCAGACGGTGAAGATGGGAAGATGACAAAGCTCGACACCCTCTACGCAATCATGCAGCGCGGCACAGCGCGGTCCAAGCTGCTCGCCGAACGTGTTCGTCCCACTTGTAGCCTTTTCAACACGCACTGACCTCGTGCGGCAGTTCCATTCCCCTCCAGAAAAGACGTTCGAACCCCTCTGCCCACATATCACCAAGCTCGACTGTGCCAAGTCCTCCCAGGCCCTCACAGGCACCTTCGCCGCCTGCACGCGCGTACACTTCCGCCCCATCCTGCGGCCGCATACCGACCCCTCGCTCGGCCATTGCAGCTATCTCAACACCTGCTATTCAGAGCCGAGCTACGCACTCTCGCCCAGTATCGGCCCCCCGCCCGCGAGGGCGAGCGGGAGCGTGTACCTCCCCAGCGGGCTCGGCGCGGGCGGAAGGGGCAAGGAGAAGGCTCCATGCAGGTACCTGCATTTCGAGGTGGACTATGACGGGGACGACCTGCCCGGCGGGCAGAGTCAGGTCGAAAAGGAGCGAAAGCCGCCCAGGCTACCGGAGGAGCAGCGCCTGCCGTTAGGCAAGGGCCCGCAGGGCACGTACAGCAACGGCTTGGTACGCTTCATGCTGGAGGGTTGTATGATATGCTCATTACGTGCTCCAGCTGCCACCACAGTGGCTCAACTGCGACCTGCGCAAGTTTGACTACTCGATCCTGGGCAAGTTCCACGTGATCATGGCCGACCCACCGTGGGACATTCATATGAGCGTGAGCCGCATTCCTAACACCAGAGAGTGCAACGCTGACGCGCGCCACAGCTGCCGTACGGCACCATGACGGACGACGAGATGCGGAACATGCCCATGTCCGCACTGCAGGACGAGGGACTGCTCTTCCTCTGGGTGACGGGGCGTGCCATGGAGGTCGGGCGCGAGTGCCTCAGGGTGTGGGGCTACACGCGGGTGGACGAGATCGTGTGGGTGAAGACGAATCAGCTGCAGCGGGTGATTCGCACGGGGCGGACGGGGCATTGGCTCAAGTGAGTCTCTCCTTCATCACGCGCCCCCTGAGGCTCTCTACACCGCTCCTTGCAAATTTTCTGGATCGTACGACTGATATTGTTCCACAGTCACACGAAAGAACACCTCCTAGTTGGGCTCAAAGCGCCCACAGACAGCGGGGGCAACCTGCTCTGGCCGTCGTGGATCAACCGCGGGCTTGACACCGACGTCATCGTATCGGAAGTGCGCGAGACGAGCCGTAAACCTGATGAGGTATATGCCCTCATCGAGCGCATGTGCCCGGGAGGCCGAAAGATCGGTAAGTTCATTTCCTTTCCTAGCGCGGCCCAGGGTGGATGAAAAGCTGATGGGATCGACAGAAATCTTTGGCAGACAGCATAATGCGAGACCCGGGTGGCTAACACTGGGCAATCAGCTCGGATCCGATAAGATACATCAGGGGGATTTGGCAAGCAGGATCAAGAAGAGGTAAGCTGGGTTCTGTCTTGGATTCTGTTCGGTCACTGATGGTGCTTACCATGAGATACCCGGAGCGATATTCGCAGGGCGAGATGCAGGGCGGCCGGATGGGGCATAGCGCCGCTGCGGGCGCGTAGAGGCATCACGCGCCCAAGAGCGACGCGGTGGCTTGCTTTCAGCGTCTATTCGACTCCGGATTCCTGACAGCCAACTCTGAGTGTGCATGTCGGGGACCTGTGCGACCACCTGCCACCCCGGTTGATAGGACGACATCCCCTCTCCTCCCTGCCCTCTCCTTCGTATTTGTATCGCAGTTGTTGTGAAAATTTTCGAATTATGCAAAGACTGTAACAAGTGCGAAGAACTAAACCTGGTGGAAACGCGCGAAACGCGGCCGTTTCTCAGCGCTTAAAGGGCTCGTTACCAACCAGATGAGATGTCTCACAGGGATCAGGGTAACCGCCCCTGTCTGCCATTGTTATGTACAGATTGTGACGGCGCTGCGGTACGTTACAGGGTGGTAAGTTACGGGTCCACCGTTGCCAACATGTGGTTAGGCAGGTGCTCTGCGCGGCCGATTCACCAGACCCAACATTCATGGAATATGGGTCGGCTGATCGGACCTGCACGGTTGCTATTCGGGAGAGGAGGCGGCGGTGCTCATATAAAACCCGGCGTTAGAAGAAGGGAGGGCTAAATGTGCCGACTTGGCCATCAAATGCGGTCGGTCGTGGGGCTGAGGGGAAATCGCAGCCAGGATGCTGGTTAACACAACATTTTTGATGAAGGGGGGGCTGTCATTGCCGGCGGTATCACAAGCGTATGTCAACAATATTGTTGACATACGCTTGTGATACCGAAGCCATTAATGGCTTCGATATCGACATTTCAGCCCCTAGGCTAGCGTGGGGGGGAGAACGGGCTGTGTCTTCGCAGCGTTATTAACTGTAGGGTTAATAACCGGTTATTTGCAGGGGTTACGCCATGGAGGGGCAGATAAGGTGTCAATAAGGTACTTATGTAATACCTCCGCTGACTAGCCAAGGGCCAGCCGGGGGTGAACAGGTAAGTCTCGGCGGAACCTTAACCCGCTTCTTTGCAGTGATTAACTATGAGAATAAGGCTTTTTCGCGGTTATTTGCTGCGAAAAAGGTCAAGTTTTTCCGGGGGCTCCGCCCCCGGACCCCTGGGTTATTATCAGCAAATAACATAGGTGAATAACTGTCCTCCGAAACCCATCTGCAATTTACAGGGCGGAGAAGGTCGCTGACCCTTCTCCCCCCCACCCTACCCTAGGCTTGCCTCGAGGCGAATGACGAAGGATGCGGCCGGCTGATGCTGAGATCGGAACTCCGCTGCGTTGGGGATAATTTGCGGCCGCGGAGACATCAAGGCGCGCACGTGGCGGGCCGAAGAAGGTGCGAAAGGAAGGTCACAATCGCGCTTCCTTTGTACTAGACGCCCCCTGACACCCCTCCGCCTGCCTATCTTGGACGGATCAGGCTCGCGAGACCCTTTGACGTCTTTGGACCATATGCTCCTCCGCGAAGTTCTGAGAACATTGTTGGGCCGACGGTCCAAGAGAAAGTTCAAACTCAATGCCATTGGTCCACCGCGCTGTTGCCCTCCCAACGCTCTCAACTACCAATTGAACCCCAGATTCAATTGGGTCGCAGCCTCACGTGTCGCGGGAGTTACCCGCAGCCCACAACGCATATATATCTAGCCCCAGACGCCCTTTGTCTCTCTCATCGAACGAGCATCTCCCCCGTTCGCATCTTCAGCCCTCCGCCTTTCCCAGGTCGACTCCACAAAAACACCGACCTTTCGACCTTCAAACGTCCTCACCTGCCCACCTACCAACAACAACTCTCTCACCCTACGACTCTATCCACCTTACCATACGCAAGATGTCCGCACCATCACACTTCCGCGCCATGATGCGCCGCTTCGAGAATACCGTGTCTGGCCGCAACGCGCAAGGGTACGGGGCATACGTTCTGACTTCTGGATATCGTTGACCTACGTGATACAGATTCGACCCTGCGGCTATGGCGAACATGGCAGCCTTCGGCATGGCCGCCATGGCGGCTATGGCGCACGTCCACTACGACAACTATGCCGATGCCGGCCTCTTCCCCGCTCAGCAGCAGTTTTACAACGATCCTCTCCCGGCCGCACAGCCCTCCCACGCGTGGATCCAGGACTCCGAGGAGAACGCGTACGAACCTGGCCACGAATCTTTCCTCGTTTACGATGCTTCGTCCCCGCAGGAACCCGAGGCTCCTCTGCCCGCAAACGTATTGCATGTGGACTTGTTGGATGCGGCCAATGGCTCGGCCGCTCAGGGACCTTGGGCTGATCAGTTCGCGCCTGGTATGATGCCGGCGGGCGCTCCGAAGCCACTTAACTCGCATACCTTCCAGCCTGCTCTCCCCGCCGCTGCTCCTTTCCCCACTGCCAGTCAGTCAATCGTGCCACCTGGCGATCCGGGCCCATCTGTCATGCCCTTGGGGGACGACTATGCCCCTCAAGGAATCTATCACTCGACTTCGACTCCCACCGCTGCTGGCGTTCAGCATCAAGAGCGTGCGCATGCTGTGCATTGGCCATCCGCCGCTAACAAGACAAAGACGCAGGACAGGAGCCACACGCCGATCTACCAGCGTCGAGCTCAGACCGCGCACATGCGCACCAAGCGTCCGCAGCTGGCCGACATCAACCAGGGTACCACGAGCTATCCTGGCGGCCAGTCATACGCGGGCGGAGTGAGCCATCATGGGGCCGAGCCATTGCGCCGCCCGCCGCCAGCTCCATTGCAACCGGTGAGTTCATTTCTTCCCGCTTCATATGTCTTGCGTGCTCACAGCTCCAAGCGCCCGCAGATGGCCGACATCAACCAGGGTACCACGAGCTATCCTGGCGGCCAGTCATACGCGGGCGGAGTGAGCAACCATGGGGCCGAGCCATTGCGCCGCCCGCCGCCAGCTCCATTGCAACCAGTCAGTTCCCTCTTCCCGCTTCATATGTCTTGCGTGCTCACAGCTCTGTAGGATCGGCAGGAAGCGTTCCTGTTCACACAGGCTTGTGGGCCTGCGTTCCAGACCCCACAGGCGTGCGGGCCTGCGTTCCAGACCCCACAGGCGTGCGGGCCTGCGTTCCAGACCCCACAGGCGTGCGGGCCTGCGTTCCAGACCCCACAGGCGTGCGGGCCTGCGTTCCAGACCCCACAGGCGTGCGGGCCTGCGTTCCAGACCCCACAGGCGTGCGGGCCTGCGTTCCCGACCAGATACCCTTGGGGCATGCCGCGGGCCCCACACGCTCGTGGGCCTGCGTTTGAGGGACAATTCACTTCAGGACATGCATCCAGGGAGGAGGCTCCGCCTCCCACCGCACAGCAAACCAGAACAATGCCCCAGGTCAGCCCGGCAATCTTCCCGGTTGAGCAACATTCTCACACCTCTTCAGGCGCCCGTCGACGGGCTTAACCACGGGCAGCCCCATCAGACGTCTTTCCGCAACTTTGCAGAAGGCGAGCGCACGCCCCTGCCGTACGGTTATACGCTGCAGCAGGAAAACATGTACCGAATCTACCCCGCCGTACGTCGATGTCGTCTCAAATAAAGAGATTGTGCTCATACCCTTTAGACGCGCCCCGGGATTCTCGGGGAGGACTATGAAGCACCTAAGAACCCCGTTCCGCTGAACGCGGTGGAGGTGATGTTATCTACTACAACGGTATGCGGATCTCACTGCAGAGGCATTCGTCGGCTAATAATGCTAACAGATGCCACCGGGTGAAGTCGCCAATCCGGTGGTCGAGGTTCTGCAGAACCAACTCGTCGCATTAGCTGCTGCTGCCACGCCGCCGCCGCCATCCATGGAACCCGATGTCGGCCTTATGACTCCGCCAGGAACGCCCGGTCCCGCTGTGGCCGCTCCCTCGAGCAACAATTTTGCGTCCCACAGTCCCCTTCCAGGAGCCTCGCTGGAAACCGCCATCGAACTGTCCGATAGTGACGATGAGGAGAACCAGTGTCTGGGAGGCGTTGCGGCCAAGCACCGCCCGATCTCCCCTCTGCCTGCCCGGCATCGCGAGCAGCAGAAAGGCAAAGCCGCTGCTATCGTTCACACGCACACTGCACCTACATTGGACGACGATATCCGAGTCAAGGTTGAGTCTTCGGAGGAAAGGATGAGGCTGCAACCAACAGACAAAGGGAGGAAGAGGGCGCACGATGACGATCTGCCGTCGATGCTGGAAGGGTCTTCTTCCAAGCGTCAGAGGGTGTGGGTGCAGTCGCCGGCCCCGGCGCGACGGAGCCCGTCGGGCTCTGATGATCATCACCCCTGCAGGGGTTCGAGCCCTGATGCTGTTCGCGCCTGGGTGGAATCTACTCGGCCTGCGGCATCTGGGATCCCGATCCCGCCGCCTCTTGACTGCCCCTCGTGGCTCCACGATCTGGGTTCGATCACAGGCGAGGAGGAGTACAGGAGACGTCACGCCAACCAAGCGGTCGGTCCCGCCTTCCTGGCCGGAAACCGCCTTGTGGACGACCTCCCGGACGACTACGAGAAGGCGGCCCAGCAGCAAACATTTGCGGCTCCCGACCGCCGCGCGTCAGCAACATTCATGGATGTGCGCAGGTGGGGTCTGAAACTGAAGAGCGGAGTCACGCTCGCGGGTGAAATCGGCTACCGCCGGGACACAGGGGGCCGCTTGTCCTTATGCGACCTGCCTGGATGGATTCGCGCCCCGATTTCAGCAGGTTACGACGAGGCACACCAGAAGTCCGGCCTCCCTCCGCTCACTGAACTCGATCTCCCTCCCCTGTTGCGTCAGTCCGTCTCCACTGCCACATCGGGCTGGGTCAGCAATGAGTATCCCTTCAGGTAAACCTTTGGCTATCGTCAACAATCTCAGTGAGGAACTACCTACATCTAGCCTTTACGGACTAGTTATGCACTGCCAGAACGCAAAACACACGTGCGTACATACCTGTATTAGTAGGGTACTGTGCAATGTGCATCTGTACGACAACCGTTGATACATCTTCTGCTGTCTGTTCCCCATCTTCGCAGAGGGTCACTGGGCGCACGCTCTTGCAGAAAGCAGCAGCGCGCATGTCTCGCCCTCAGCCATTAGTCCGCTTGCCGGCGCGCGCTCGAAGGGAGGTATGTACGTGTGGATTGCCAGTGCTTGGGTATGATACAATACCAGTACAGCTCAATACAACCGCTGGGGCCGGCAAATGCGTATGCACCGAACAGCGACCCCCTCACAGATACACCCCGTCCTCCCCTCCATCCATCTCCATCTCCATCCCGTCCTCTGTCCGCCTCGGCGGCGTCTCCCTGCGCCGCCCTCCCTGACTTGGCTCAGTAGGAGGCGGCTGCTCCACCGGCGGCCCATGGGGCACCGGCCGGCCGTTCATCGTTACCGCACCGACGGCATAGTGCCCGCTGGCTGCGGCGCCGCCTTTGCGCTCGATTGCCCGCTCGATCAGGGTGATGCGTTCTTCTTGTGCGGCGCTGGGGGAAGTGTCAGTTTGTGCGCGGGTGACTTGGATCACACATGGAGATGGATCCGACCACACACATTGCCCGCTCATTCTCCTGCACCGCGCTCTCAAACTCCTCATCCGTCACCTCGCTCGCGAGTATATGCTGCCTGATAGCGATCTGTGACATCTGGAGATGGCGGATCGAGTTCTGCAGGCGGGCGATCTCTAGGACGCTGTCAGGAGCGCAGGTAGGAATCGGAGAGAGGGAGTACCTTGTGTGAGGCTGGTGAATGGGAGGACGGTGGCCTCTTCGAGGGTGAACGGGTGTGGATGCCGGAGCTGCGGGGCGGCCATGGTGCAGAATAGGATATGGTACAGCAGTGCAACAATGAATGGGCGCGGTTCAGCAGGCGGAGGTACGCGTCCCTGACCGTGTTCTCCGGCGGGCGCACGTGCATGACGTCGCCCCGCACTCACCCGCGTTCCCGGCGATCCTCCCACACAGCGCCCAGCCGCAAGCCCACGATGTGACCCGCCGTCCCCAACCGCCTCGCTCACCGCATTCCACCTCTCGCGACCACCTCGCTTTCCTCACACGACCACCTACCACCCAAACAGCACAAGCAGAATGCCGTTCACCCTGCCCCCCCTCCTCGTCGACCTCCCCCGCAACCCCGTCCTTGCAGTCGGCATCCCTCTGGCCCTCGGCTCCCTCTCGGGTTTCCCCACCTACAAGGTCGTCTCCACCGCCTGGTACGAGGTCCGTCTCTTTCTCCCTCCCGCCTACCCGCTGCAGGGGCTGATACATGCGCAGGGGCTCAAGGCGCCCCCCGGCCGTCCGCCCAGGCAGGTCTTCCCCATCGTTTGGCCCGCGTTGTACGCCGGTACGCCCCCTCCTCTCCCCTCCCCTCTCCCCTCTCTGACCGCGTAAACAGCCATGGGCTACGCCTCCCACCTCGCCGTGCAGGCCATCGCGACCTCCCTCACCCCCGCGAACAAGGCGGCGGCTGAGCAAGGGTTGGCGCTCTACTGGGGGCAGCTGGCGCTCAACCTCGCTTGGACGCCGCTCTTCTTTGGCCTGAAGAATGTGCGTATCCCTTGCCCTTTCATCTTCATTTCCATTCTACACGCCGAGAACTGTGCTGACCCTCCCGTGCAGAGGCTTGCAGGCCTGGTCGACCTGACCGCCGTGACAGGCGCCGCGTACTACATGACCGTACGCCCTTTCCCTTTTCTCACACACATCGGTGTTGATATGTGCGGTACGGCGGCAGTACAAGCTCCACGGGCCCACGAACGGACAGACGACGTGGTTCCTCGCGCCCTACTGTGCCTGGTTGACCTTTGCGCTCTACTTGAATGGGGGCGTGTGGTACCTCAACAGGGTGCGTCCATCTATTCCTTGAGCACAGCACAGGAGCTGATTGCACCGCAGAACTACGAGCTGAAGGGCAAGGGCAAGGCCGACCTGTGAGGAGAGCAGTCGGATCAACCAAAAGTGAAGAAAAGTCGCATCGCATAGTAGTGAAAATTCATAATCTGCATTGTCATTCTCATATCTCGCTGCGTGTGTCACCCAAGCGACTAGGTGAATCTGAGCAGCTCGCAATCTGTACACGCAGTTCATTCGGGTCGTGGCAAAACGGCTCGCTAACCATGAATGGCATTATTCACATCTCTACGCGTAGCACAAACTGTCAGATGGAAGCGAAGCTCATCACTTATCTGAACCCTGCGATCCAAAAGCCGACAAGCATTATATCCTTCTATCTCTCTCGGTCATCGCCATGGCCGAGCAGGTGGGCAGTAGCTGCGCGGCATTGGTATATTCAGACCGTAGAGAGCAACTCTAGGCGGCGCCGCGCGCCCAAGGGCAAGCAGAGGTGCACGTGGATAATGCTCCCGTTGCGAAAATGTGCCGGCCAGCGCCCTAGACTGCCGCATCTTCGTCCAGTGCTTGACAGCCGACAAACTTTACTCTCATCTGTGCCGCTCTGCGCTCTCACTCTCTCGGTCCCTGTAGCTGTGCTTTTCTGTCATTCATACCTGTCTATTCACGAGTGAGTCCCCCTATCTGACAACCCGTGTCCGCATGATGTGCTGATGCTGCGCCCGGCAGTGCTGCTGTACTCTGATGTGTGAGCCTATCGAGCATCCACGGTATCGGGCGTGGCTTACCCTGGTCCCGCAATAGGATTACCGACGACGAGATCTTCTCGGATGCGTTCCCCATGAAGCTCGTGGACGATATCGTGTACGAGGTCGACTGTCAGATGATCGTCTTCAAAGAAGGCGATGTGGACATTGGCGCCAATCCCTCCGCGGAGGAGGGCGAGGAATCCCTTGAGGACGGCGCGGTGCAGGTCAACAATGTCGTCCACTCCTTCCGTCTGCAGTCCACATCGTTCGACAAGAAGTCCTACCTCACTTATCTCAAGGTGCGCATCATGGCCAGAGCGCCGGGCCAGAGCGGCGGTGGGCGCCAGGTGTCATGCATCGTTTGCGGTGATGGCGCGCGCACATCCTGGCGGCTCGGCTGCTTTCCTCGGATGTTGTAGGCAGCATGCTGACCATATGCGTAGGGCTACATGAAAGAGGTCAAGGCCTATCTCGCGAAGAGCCACCCCGATCGGGTCGAGGCGTTCGAAAAAGGGGCGCAGGCTTTCGCCAAGAAGGTCATCGGCAACTTCAAAGACTACGAGTTCTACACCGGCGAATCCATGAACCCGGAGGGAATGGTCCTGCTTCTGAACTACCGCGAGGACGGTGTGACTGTAAGCATGAGTTATTTTCGCTGTTCGTACACGGAGCCCTGACGAAATTGGTCTAGCCCTATTTTACCGTTTGGAAAGATGGAGTCAAGGAGTACGCGCCTATTTTCACTTTACCTCCGCGTATACTGATCGATATTATAGGGTCAAGCTGTAGTGTGGTCGCCAAAACTTCCTTTTCCGGTACAAACATAGCCTTTGTTTCCAAGTGTTCATGAGAGAATGTGAATCCTGTTTTCTACCGTTCTCATGTCGGTCATGCGACATCTGTTCTGGTCTGGGTCTCGCCAAGACCGGCATGTACCGATGCCCAAACCGGCAACCACCCAGCGGCAACTTTAGGGTTTACAAGCGCAACATTGGCGAATTGATGGTCCCGCAGGTATGGTCGGTCCCTCCGCACTATCGTAAGGACGACATGATTACCCGCAATTCCCCCGGCGTGCACCAATCATTCAGACACAGTCGCACCGAGCCCACGCGCGCATTCGCATTAGCTTTACTTCGGTCTGGAAGGACAGGGTCAAGGAGCACGCCTATTGACGTTGTTGCCGCATATACTGACCCTTGGAACAGAAGCAACTTGATTTTACCGAAAAGGAAAGGTTGGGCGGCACATCACAGCTTGCCCATGGCCATCCGGAGGCGTTTGTTACACCCCTGGAGGATGACTACGACCCCCAGCCGACCGCTCATTTCACCATGACGTCCACCGCTGTTGGAGTCGACAATGAAGACCAGCACCTGTGCCGTTTGAGTTGCTCCTGCCATGACTCTCGGCGCTGTCCTGCTCAGCCATTCGTTAACCACGGCTACCCGGCCACATCTGTGGATGGCTACGGCCCTCAACCTACAGACCATCTGGCCTCGACCTCCACCACCGTTGGAGTCTACCATCAAGGCGTGCACAGCACGCCCTGCACTCGCCATTCGTCGCGCCCCTTGAGCCTCTCTATGATAAGCCAGCTGCAACACGCGCATATTGCCCGCTAGTCGCATATGTATACGCGTCAGCGGCTGGCAAGCTGACAATGCCAAGCCGATGATTGTGCAAGCCAGGGCGGTGCCCTATCTTCCGGAAGACGCGGACTGTCTGGCGCGTATCTTGCGTCTGGCTCGAGGAGCGAATAGGCAAGCCACGGCGGGACGGCAGACCTGGCAGGAATGGCCCAGGAATGGGCTGGGAATGGCGAGACATGGCCCCGGCGGCAGACGCATGACGTCTGTCAACGTCGGGGCAAGCGCCCAGCGGTTCCACCAGTCCAGGAGACCGGGCCCGCTGACTCGCCTTGCGCGCGAGGGGTTGACTGCTGGGCGGGCTCAATGGACTCAATAGGTGACAGATGAATGAACGGAGGCAGGTGAAACATAGGGTCCTTATGGTGTGGCGTCACGCGCAGAACGCCACGCCCGTGATTCTCCAGCGATCGTATTTCAAGTAAGGGTCCTTCCTTGGACACGTTTCTGGGCAGAAACGGTCGGAGGACAGGTGTTGCGGTCGCAAAGGAACGAGGAAGCTGCAAAGAAAGACGGCTTCGTCTCCTTTCTGTGTGCTGGCAACAGCGTGCCTCAGTGCAGACTGCATGATTAATATTGTTGTTGTGCGAGCGGGGATGGCATCATTGCGCGCGGGGGGATGACGCGTATGAACTGACATGCCCCTTCATTCCTCCCCGCCCGCCTCCTCGCGCATCCGCAACAACGCAAGGCGCAACAACAGTGCTGCTTCTAGCGGGCGCGCCATCCCCGTCTTGCTTCTGCACAATAGCATCATATACCATATACCGCGGCATAGTAGTCAGCCTTGCACGGCCATTGAGTGCCCGATGCATCTGTGCAGGACGGGGCGAGCCGATCTCCCGAGACGATGCAACAAGCGTTTGCCAATTTGCGTTTGTTACCGGGCTTCCTCCCGCCCTTCGCCCTTCCCGTTGCGTCAAGGGGCGTGACGAGCGCTTTTGCTCGGCGCCCTGCCCCGTTCGTCCTCTGCCGTCGGCCTGCCCTTGCGGTGCGGTGCCCCCCCGTGCGTGCGCGTGTCTTAGGCGACCGCTTCGCCCTTCCTTTCCCGTCCGCCTTCCCCGTCCGGCCTCGCCATCCCTCCCCACTTCGGCCTCGCCATCTGGTGGCCTGTACATCCTTGCGGCAGATGCCGTGTCACACTCATTGATCATCCCCCCCCTTACAACTCGCCTTAATCTCTTCTAATTCGCAATCACACCTTGACGCCCACCGCCTTCCTCCTCCCCACCAACCTCACGACGCTGTAGACCGCCCCGACCGCCGCCCCACCAATGCGGCTCCCCACCCTCTCCCGCTCCTCAACGCCCCTCCCCGGCCCCCCCTCTTCCTCCTCATCATCCGGCTCATCCCACCCATCATCAGCCCCCTCGACAACATCAAGCGCCACCTCACACTCGGGCGCCCACACCGCACCCCGCTCGGGCAAACATCCGCCCTCGCCGTTGTCCCAGCCGCTACCCCCGTCCTCCCCAGCACCAGCACCGGACGAGAAAGTCAAAAGCAAACAGGCGAGCTACAACGCCCTCCGCTCCTTCTTCCGCAAGCCCGCACCACTCTCCCCCCTGGATCCAACAGTAGCAGCAGGTCCGGGGGAACGCAAAGGGGAGGGATTCCTCCAGCCCCCACCACCGCTCTCCGCCGGGAGCAGCGCTTGCAGCAGCGACAGCAGCAGTCTGAAAACCCCTACGGACGAGCTGCCCGAGGAGGGCACGGGAGCCCACAGCGGGGTGGAGCTCGCAGGGGTGGACGAAGAGCTCCTCCGGGAGCGTCAGAAGGAGAGGGAGCGAGAGAGGGACAGGGTACTGGAGAAGGAGAAAGCGCCAACACGCACCCCTTCGTCAAAGCTCAAGACACTCAAGCGCATGTCCTCCTGGCTCTCGTCAAAGTCTTCCTCATCCGCGCGCAGCCAGGGGAAACGTACGACCTCTGCCCCGGGGAGGGTGCCCACGCTTGCGCATCCCAGCGCGGGAGAAGGAGAGGGAGAAGAAGAGGAGGAGCTGCCGCCTGTGCCCCCGCTGCCTGCGGCGGTGCAGGCGCAGAAGCTGCATCTTCGCGCGTTGACCCCTCCACCTCCTCTGGGAGGGAAACGGCCAATGGCGACCCCGCCTGCACACTCGCCCGACCTGCCTCCCCTCGAACGTCCCCCAACCGTCCTCGAACAACAACCGCACCCCCGCGTGCCCTACCCGCACCCGCGACACATCCCCGTCCTCCTCAGCACGATCACGCGCCTCTCACTCCCGCCGCACGTCTCCCCCCACCCGCTGCTCGTCCACCCTTCGGGCACCGCGCTCTTCCCCTCCTCCACCCGGGCACACGACCCCACCAGCCCCCGCACGCACAGCTCGCCAACAATCAGGAGGCTGTTCAAGTTCGCCGTCCTATCCCGCCTCGCGCCCGGCTCCCCGCACCCGCTGACACACGCAGAGGCGAGGGAGCTCGCCCACCTCTCGTACCGTGCGCTCCCTCAGCCGCCTGCTGCCGCTCGGCCCCTCTCACCGGACAGCATCGCACCGCGCAGGATCAAGACAACCCGCGCGCCCCCACAGGTACGCCGGTTCCTGGCCAGGGAGCCGTTCGAGCACAGATGCGCTTTGTGGGTGCACGATCCTGAGCGCGGCTGGGTGAGGGAAACCGTGCATGCGGCGAAGAGAAGGCAGCCGCTCGCCCAGGGGTTCTCACCGGGGATCAAAGCCCTCGGCAGGGGGCTGGAGGAAGAGGAAGAGGACGAGAGCAGTAGCGATGAGAGCAGCAGCGGGGACGAACTCGAGCAGCTGCTGGCGCCCAAGCCGCGCAGGGAGAGTGTCCTCGCTCCCCCAGCTGTGATTCGCCCCGCGCCTGCCCCGCGCGCGCCATCGGCCATGTCTGTCTACTCCACCGCGACCTCAAGGGAGACGAAGGAGCGACGCCGCTCTGCCCCGCTCCTACAGCTGGAGCACCCCTACCCGCACGCCTCGCACGCGCACTCGCTGTCCCCAACGGCTCTCTCACAGCAGCACGAGCAGGAGCAGGAACTGCGCACAAACAGCAAACGGAGCAAGGTCTTCTCTCCGCTGTCCGAGTACGGGACGCCGGGGAACCCTGCGATGCCGCTCGTGCCGGACTCGGCGAGGCTGCATTTGCTGCCGCCGGGGTATAGGAAGGAACAGGAGTGGCTCGATGCAGAGGGGCGGAAGAAGCGGACGCTGCTGGACCAACGAGCACAAGAGGAGCGCGAGCAGGACGAGCGCGAGAGGGAGAAGGAGCGATATCGCGCCGACGTGCGCAAGGCTAGGGAGAGGAGCGAGCGTGGCCGCCGTGGAGCGAGGGAGGACGACTCGCCCGTTGCTGAAGGCGAGGGGTGGGACGCGAACAACCGCCGTGCCCGCCCTGCAAGCAACGTTGTCAGCTCGCACCCAGCCAGGCCGGCGCCGCACACCTCCAACACGCTTCCCGCCCCGGCTCCCGCATCGAACCCTTCCAGGCCCGGAAGGAGCAGGACCGCCACGGCTCCCGCTAGCGTACAATCTGGCAGGGAGAAGGAGGACACACCGCCTACGAGCCACTCGGGCTCATCCCAGCTGAAGAGCGATGCCCAGCCGCATGCCCAATCTCGATCCGAGTCGCGACCTCGCACCCAATCCCAGTCGCAGTCGCAAGCCCGGGCGGGGAGGGCGAGCGTGCGACCCGAACAGCAGAAAGAGCGCGTACGCCCCGACTCGACCGTCAGCTCGCGGCTCAAGGCCGACAGGCCCATGAGCATGCTCGCCTTGCCATCGTTCCCTAGCATGCAAGGCATGCCCTTGACCCCCAGCTACGCCCGGATGTCGATGTACGCCCCGTCACCCGTGCCGACTTCACCGGTCTCGCCAATCTCGCCGGTGGGGATATCGATGTCTGGCCTGCCGACGATTCCCTCCGTGCCTATGAACCTCGCGGCCTCCCAGTCGCTCGCGCAGCTCCAGATGCAGTACCAGTACCAGGCGCAAGCGCAGTTCGCCGCCAGCCAGTCGATGGCGCAGCTGCATTTCCAGCAAATGCAGATGCAGCAGCAGATGCATGCGCAGGCTCAGGCTCAAGCGCAGTCGGTCGCTATGGCCCAGATGGGCAGCACGAGGGGCATGGCGGGGAGCGGGTTGGGGACACAGGGAAGGAGGAGCAGGAGGCAGACGGTCGACTTTGCTAGCGCGATGTTATGAACACGCAACCGTGAATGGACGCATGAAAATTTGGATGGAGGTAACGCAACCTCTGCTGGCCAGTTGCCAGCTTTGAAATGTTTATTACCGGAAAGGAACGGTGCGGAGTTCCCGCGGAGGAAGGCTTGTGACTGTTCGACTGTTCGCTTCATGGATCATCTCGCATTCGCTCTTCCAGCTCAGCACGGCAAGGAATCATGGATCGGAGCGCGGATGGTGTAGTATTGTTTCTCCTTTTCATGTTTATGGATATTTGGACTTTCCGCTTTCTGTATACCCTCGAACAGCTCATGTCTGGCTCCCGTCTTGCTCCATCACATCGTTTCGCCCCCCCCCGCATTCCTTTTTGGACCACAAGTATGGACTGAACGGCATGCGGCATTACACATTTCGTTCATTGCACTACAGTACAGTAGCTTACATATAATCTGATACGCAACACCTCTGGCATGGCCACTCAACCCGGATGCGACCTCATACCCTAATCGGTGCGCACCCGACCGTATAGATGACTAGGACTCGCGGAATCAGCGCATGACCCCGCATCGGGCGATCGGCGCGCCCAAAATAGCAAGCGGTGCCGAGTTGTGCAGAGTGGCGTTCCCCTCGAGCACAGATCTCCCCGTGTCCGTCTTGCCTCGTCCACCCACCACTCCGTCCTCACTGCTTCACTGGTCGATGCCGCCCGGCGCCGGTCATCCCGAGCGGCGTCCTTCCCTCTCCGACAAACTCCACGCGGCGATCAACGACGCGCCGCATCATGCCGGCGAGTCGCTCCCCCTCGCCCGCCGGCGCACCCTCAGCGACCGGATCTTCCCCGACCAGGAGGGGCTCGCCACGTCCACGCCCGACTCCGACACCATCACCGACGTACCCATGGCCCCACCCGAGCCGCCAAGGCGCAGACGCTCCATCGTTCAGCGCATACGCACCAGCATGTCTGCAGGGAGTGAGCACGCGGTCGCCGATTCACCCGAGGACGACTTTCCCCCCGCGGCGGCGATCGAGCCCGGGCACATCGAGTCGGAAGGCGCAGCAACGGACACCGCAGACGTGCGTGAGGAGCGTGGCTCCCCCCGGCGCCGCCGCATGTCCCTCTCCGACCGGCTGTTCCGCAGCTCCCAGTCACAGGAAGACGCCGCGCTGGACGCCGAGGGCCGCCCACGCCCGCGGCGCAAGAGCATCAGCGAGAAATTCCTGGAAGCGCAGGAGAACGAGGGCATACCCGTACCGTCCCCACCCTCGCCCTCGCCCGCCGAAACCCCGCCCGAAACGCAGGACACCCCGCTGCCGCGCCGGCCCGAGAGCCCAAGCCCGAGCGAGGCGATCGAACCCCCTGCTGCGCGGGTGAAGAGCTATCACCCCCTTGCTCTCGAGGTCTTGGTGCTCTTGATGCCGGGGAGCGTGCTCGGCGTGCTGGCGCGACTTGGGCTGAGCGCGCTAGATACGTATGACGGGCAGGGGGTGTTCGCCCTGGCATGGGTGCAGGGGATTGGATGCCTAGTTATGGGCGCGTGCGTCGGCTGGCGAAACCAGATCAGTGCTTTGTATGTCTTCTCTCGGTGCTTGCAGATTATCGAGCTGATAGGATTGCAGCCACCCACCGTTATACACCGCCATCGCGACGGGCTTCTGTGGGAGCCTGACGACCTTCTCAAGCTGGATGCTCGACGTCTTCCTGGCCTTTTCGAACGGCTACGGCTACGACCGCATATGGATCTACGATGTACGCTTTCCCCTCCCCAGATGTGGCGCGGCACTAACCAAGCAGTAGATCATGGACGGCCTCACACGCACCTTCGTCACCTTCGCCGTCTCCCTCTGCGGGCTCTCGCTCGGCCTGCACCTGGCCTCCTACGACCTCTCGCACAACCACTTCATCCGCCGGCTGGGGAAGATCCACATCTCCCGTCCGCTCCGACTCTCCCTCGTCGCCATAAGCCTCGTCATCTACCTCCTAACAATCCCGCTCTACTTCGTCCTCTCCCCGCGCTTCCGCCCGCTCGCCACGTCCGCCTTGCTCTACTCGTTCCCCGGCACGCTCATGCGCCACGTGCTGGGAACACAGCTGAACGGCCGCCATCCTTACTACCCGGTCGGGACGTTCCTCGCCAACGCACTGGGCACAGCCTTCCTAGCGATATTCCACGCCATCCAGCGCTTGCCGTCGTCCTCCCCCTCCGGTCCCATCTCTGCAACGTCGTGCGTGGTGCTCCAAGGGCTGGTAGACGGCCTATGCGGCTGCCTAAGTACCGTGTCCACGTTCGCTGTCGAGGTCCGCGGCATGCAGGGCAGGGGAAGGAATGGCAGGCGGGCGTGGGCGTACGCGATCGGCAGCTGGGCGGCGGGGCAGATCCTGATGGTTGCTATACTGGGCGGGAGCACTTGGGGCGGGGGCGCCAGGGAGGTCTCTTGGTGCGTGAATCGGTTGTAGAGTAGACGAACTGGATGCGGGGGTGGGGTCTCCGAAGTTAAATATCACGCGGGTTCTCATGCTGTATCACTATCAGTCTGGAACACACGATGGCGCGGGTACGTGATTGAATCATGCATTATAATCGCAATCGTCCTGATATGTGCATCGTAGTCATCGGTCGGCACCAAGTTCATAGACTGCGTGCACGCAGGGCCCTTAAAGCGCAAGCCTACAGGACATCCTCCTCCCATTCCCAGTCACTATCGCCCTCCTCACCCCACTGCACCGCCAGCTTGTTGTTTTTAGGGTCGTCGCCAGGCACCGTGGGGTACGTCGTGTTCGGTAGGGAAGGCGGGGCGATCTTCTCCGGCCAGCGGACCTCGCGCTGCTTGTCAAGCGGCTCGCCAGAGGCCATCGAAATCAAGGCTTCCATCGTCCACTGATCAGATGTACGTTAGCACGCGAAAATGACTCGAAGATGCAGAGCCACATGAGCATCGTTACCGGCATTATGCCATCCGCCGATCTGGTTGACCTCGGACAAACGCATAAGCTGGCACATCCTTTCCAAGTTCCTCGCAATCTTATGGTTCCCCTCGAGCGCCTTGAACAGCTCTTGCGTATCGAGCGTATGGACATTCGGCAGCTCGGCTTCCTTCAGCTCCGGCGCGTTCTTGGCACGCGGGATCGGCGTCGTCGCTGGCAGATCGTGGTTGACATGCGTGAATGGCACGCCGCAGGCGTTTAAGTATGCGCGGTCGCCGGCACCGCCGTGGAGGATGAGGTAGAGCGGGCCAGGGAGTCCGTTGTTGTACACGACGTCATATACACGCTTGCGGAACTCGGCGTCGGGGATGATCTCGGACGTGCCAAACTTGAACCCCTGGATACACACATGCTCAACATCAGGAAATCACTGGATTTGACAAGGGCTTGCCCTGCGATTCTCCTTGACGAACTTGCCGTTCAGCAGGTTCATATTCTCTTCAACACACCAGTGTCCCTCCCTCCGCACTTCCTGCCCTTTCTTGTCCCACGTCAAGATCGAGTATCCGAACTCGGTCAGCGCCCTGTGGTCGTACTCGAAGCTCTCAAAGTCGATCGCAGCCCAAATACCCTTTTTCGTCTGGAAGGCAGCACGAACACGTTCAAACATCGTTCGGAGATCCGTCAGCCCCCCCGGAGAAGTCTTGAGGCGCTGACTGGAAAGAGGGTTCAAGTCAGCATTTAAGCAGGGGGACACGAGACGTACTTGGTCTTCTTCAGATCGCGCATGGCATGCTTGAGGTCCTTGACCGTGCGATACAGCACAGGGGAGACACTCTTGACCTGGCTCTCGAGGATCAGGTACTCGGTAGAGGGAAGCGGGATGTCGTCCAGCGTGTTGATCGCTTTGACGGCATGCAGCCAATAGCGCATGTACTCGAGCTGCTTGCTGGAGAAGCAGAGCCTCATCTCTCCACTAGGTATAGTGAGCATGTAGAGCTCCATACCCTGGATTCCAAGATGCAGAGGGTTTTCCGGATGGACCAGCGAGTCCGAGCTCAAGAACGCCCGAAGGGCATTGCGCCCTTTCTCGGAGGGGATGGCTTTGTACCAGTAGAACTGGATGTCGGTATAGCGATAGTAGCCATGCACGGCGAGCTTGGGATCCTCAAACTGCACCATTTTCCGCAGGACTTGCTGGTCGTCGATGGTACGAGTGGTGGTGGCTATCAGAAAAGCTGCGTAAATGGAATATGGCAACCTCGTCGGGATATAAAGGGCGGGTGGCCAACACAGTCACCGCGGAGGCATTTCAGCTCATTACGTACTGGGCCCTTGCCTCTCCTGTCGGCGTGCCAGGCTGGTCTTTCTCGACCAGCACCTTCTGTGCCATCAGGGGTATCATGTTCAAACCCCTGGGACTCTTCTCTGACATCCAGTGCCCGGAGAAGCTAGCATGTCACCGCAACCCCTGTCCATTCTCGCACAAGGACCCGATTGTGACTCAGGCCCGCCCGTCTCCATCTCCAGTGCGATCGCCCACCGCTCGGGAACGCGTTGTTCAGAGGAAGGCTTCTCCTATTCCAGCGCCAGTGATCGCAAAGGTCATCCCTGCGAAACGGCGTTCGGATTCTCCTACTGGAGGAAGCGGAGAGCCGCCGAGGAAGCTCAAGGCTGTTGCGACCCCCTCGCCAGCCTCCACATCACCGATCGCCTGGCCTCAAAGGCCTGTACCTGTACCTGTTCCCGTCCCTGTATCTGGATCAACAGTATGCATACAAACTTCTCCTCAGTCATATATCTAGGCTTAGTCTCCCTAGACTGGGCCCCCTGTCCTCGCCATCAACGCTGCGCACTCCAAGATACCCATGAAGGATCGGCAGACGATGGTCTCGAGACTCTGGGATGAATTCAACCGATTATACGCTGCGATTCGTCCCGACCCCGGACCGGAACTCGCACGCGATCATGCGCTGAAACAGGAGGCTGAGGCGTACGATAAGACGAACAAGCTGACGTATCGAAATGTGCGCATTTATACACCCACTCTCATGTGGATACCTGCTGATGCACCATATAGGCGGTCATCACCACCCTGGCCGGGCTGAAGAAGCGCGCTGTGCCTACATCGGTCTCTCATCCATCGGTCGGAACCGACTCGCAGGTCTCTGCCAAACAGCGCGAGCAGCAGTCCATCACTGCACTCGTCGTCACAGCTTCAGACCTCGAGGCAGCGGTGTTGACGAAGGAAGATCTCGTCAAGTGGGAGTACATCGTTAAAGCTCCCGATGGACAGGGAGGAGAGCGCATAGCCGATGAAGGCCTGGTGAGGACGTGCGAGCGTTGCAGGACGGAGTTCGTCGTCAAAGGAGAAGGCTTTGATACCACCGAATGCAGGTTCCACTGGGCGCGTCCACGAATGCAGAAGGTACCCGGGGGGAAGAGGGAAAAGTTCTACGCGTGCTGCCAGTCTAACGACGCGTCCGAAGGCTGCCAGCTCGGTGCTCATGTGTTCCGCGAGACCTCAGCGGAGGAGCTACACGCTCGACACGCGTTCTCGATAACGCTGCCTTTCACTGGAGTGAAAGAGAAGATGCTGGACGTGGTCGCGCTGGACTGCGAGATGATCTATACCACGCAGGGAATGAGTTGTGCACGGGTGACAGTGGTGGATGGGAGGGGCGATGAAGTGTTGGATGAGCTAGTGCGCCTAGATGAGGGCGTCAAGCCTTTGTGAGTCGCTGACAACCCGCCCTCCTGGTGCGCTGCTGATCATGAGGACAGAGACTATAATACGAGATTCTCTGGGATCAAGAGTCTGGAGGCCGCGGTTCTTGACCTAGAGGGCGTTCGTGCCGCTCTATCCCACTTCATCGGACCAGGGACTATCATAATCGGTCATGCACTTGAGAACGACCTGAAGACGATGCGAATGTTGCACTACCATGTGGTGGACACGGCCGTTCTCTTCCCTCACCATGCGGGTGCTCCCATCCGCCACGCCCTCCGAGAATTGGTGAAGGTTCATCTTGGACAGCTCATCCAAACTGCGGGTGCAGAGGGACATTCGAGTTTGGAGGACGCAATCGGAGCCCTCAACCTGGTGAAGTTCTGGGTGAAGCGAGACAGAGAGAAAAAGGCGGCGGGGATTAGTACTGGGACTGGCGCAGGAGCTGGTAATGCGAAGGCGGTAGATGGCACGAAGGAAGAGGTAAAGAAGGCGGAGAATGGTAGCCCAGTCAGCTAATGTGGTGACGATGAAGGACTGGGACGACCGTTCCTTTCGGTCCAAATCGGTTTATGGTGGCGGCACACTTGTACAGCAGCAATTGTATCATCACACCCATAACAGTGATTTCCAAGGATTAACCAGATGGATTGTGGAAGATGGGTATAGCACGCATACGCATACGCATAGCCATACACGCAGGCGCAGAACTACAACACACGAGCGCACACATCTACTCCTCGTCCTCTTCTTCCTCCTCGTCCTCCTGCTCTTGGGCATCGCGACCGGCCTGGAATATCTTGATCTTATCCTGGACACGGACAGCGCGCTGTTCGCGCGTAAGGCGGTGCGTCTTGTACTTGAGGGACTCCTCCTTCCAGTCCTTCTCCTTCTCTGAAGGCTCGAAGGTCGGGTTTTCGCGGATGGCAGCATAGGCACTCCGGTAAATCTCCTCGAGATCCTCAGACCCAATGTCGTCAGCGAGGTAGGTCGCAAACTGCTTCTTGAAGCTGTAGAACAATATCAGAGATGCATCAAGGCAGATGAAGATTAGGACATACCGCTCGTCATCCTCCTCTTCCAGAGACTCCATGTACTCCGCAACGTGGCCACCGAAGATGTACTTCTTCAGGACCTCGGCATCAAGGGTCTTGCTCTCAACGTCGAAGCCGGGGAAGCGCTTCTCGGAGTGAGGGATGAAGAGACCACCGTCACTGGCGCCTTTCATGGCACCGAAGATACGGGAGCCAGTGGATGTCCGCTTGAGACCAGCATCGAGGTAGCACTTGAACGGGCGCGGTGCGTCTTCGTCATCCAGAGCCTCGACGAGCGTCATCTCGCCATCAGGCTCTACCGTGCCCTCATACTTGTCGGCAAGGCCAAGCTTCGTGAGCGCACGGCGTGCGCACAGGAGACCAGTGGCGTAGGCAGCAGTCCAGTTGGTCAGACCGTGCTCAATCCCATACTTCGGCAGCTCGCGAGACTGGGCAGCGCAGAGGATGAAGTCGCCCTGCAAGCGCGCATAGGCGATCTGAACAATGATGTTCTTGTTCGTGAAGCGGACGACGAGCCGGTACTTGGGAGCGTTGTACTTGTTCTTCGCCTGGGAGATGAGGCGCTTGCGGGCGTAGTCTGCAACGCAATGTCAGGTTACAATCTCTCACGCTGGACTGTCAGGGACATACAGTCAGTCTTGCCCTCTCTGCGACGGCGATACTTGACTTGATACCGGGAGAAGTAGGCGCGGGACTTGACGGTCTTGACGAATGGCATCTGGTCGAAGGTGTCAGCAGCCATTGTCTAGCCTGCTCATCCACCCCTATCTGAATCTCCCTGCCACGGCTAGGCCTTCCATCCGGTCGCAGGCATGCCCAAGAGACGCAAACAGGGCTCAGATAGATGGATAATATGCTCACCTTGGCGGGGGTGGGGCGTCGGGGTCGGTGAGGAGGACGATGAGGGACGGTCCAAAATTACGAAGGGGAGCGCACTGCAATTGCCTCCGTGCTTCTGATCATCCGTCTCCGAAGCAGCGGACGGCCGGACCCGATTCCGATAAGAGAAGGCGCTCTCGGGGGTCATGGAAACATTTCTTCCTTCCCCTGTTCTTGACCACCAGCATCTAACATCGTTGCAAACATGGCCACTGACCGCGACACCGAAGGGACCGAATCAATCACGTCGGATGACCTCCAGCTGGTGAATTACGGCACTTCAGAGCTGGCTTTGGGACGGTGATCCGTTCGCAGGATGATCACATTGGAGTTCTGAAGTAATAATCTACTGGTAACGTAGCCTCTCTAGCGGAGTAACAATCTGGGCTGCGGGTATCCATGTCAGCGGAACGTCAAATTGGCCTGCCTCCCCCAAGCTACCCCTCTGCGGCGCAGCAAGGGCGGGGCAGACTGAGGAGACCGGATGCACGACTGGATTGAGATTATACCGCTTGAACCTGATCAGTGTCCATACCTGCGGAGGGAAGCCCCCAGAGTTACTCCAAATCTACCTCTCCCAAGGGAGAGGCGATTGGAACTTTTTGCTGACCTTGTTCTCCTTTGATTTAGCAAAAGCTCGGATACAAGCCGGTAGGGACTTTGTCCCATATCTATCCTCATTCTGCGCAGAATTCTTATGACGATGAGCAGACCTTGCATCGATCTTGGCACTTCGTCGAAAGCTTCGCCGCCAGCTTCGCCGCCCTTGACTTCATTAACGGCGTCCGGTGCGTCCCATTCTAACCAATAAAGCCGCATCCAATGAATATCCCGCAGCGCCGTATTCTTCTTGGGCATCTATGCTGGTGGTCCAGCGGCGATGTGGTCGTCCTATGTGATCACTTGCATCTTCATGTGGATGACTGCTGCCGTGCTGGCGGAAATCTGCTCCGCCTTGCCTGTCAGCGGCTCGATCTATACCTGGGCTGCCGAAAGCGCCGGACCCAAGTATGCACGATTCTTCGGCTTCATCGTTGCATTCTGGAGCTCGGCGGCTTGGTCTACGTTTGCTGCGAGCAATTGCCAGACGACGGCAAACTACATCGTTTCACAACTTGCCGTCTGGGAGATCGACTTCCCCGGCGGTATCGACAATGACAACGTCAAGTGGAGAGCGCTCATCTGGGCGGTGTCGGAAGGCTTGTTGATTCTTTCGATCGCAATGAACTACTTGCATCGTACGTTCTGTATTTGGTCACTCCGTCCACAACTTACCTCATACATTTCAGCCAAATGGTTCTCCTGGATCTTCAGGTTCTCCGTCGCTTGGGCGCTCTTTGACTTCCTCCTGATGGTCATCTGGCTGCCTATCGGAGTATCCAGGAGCTACGGCTTTAGGTCGGCTTCCGATGTGTTCACGCAGACTTGTGGGTCCACCCTCCAGCCTGGGTGTGTACATTTCTGACCGCCTGCACAGATAACGGCACTGGTGCTTCTGATGGCTGGAACTGGATCCTTTCCTTCTATGTGGCTTCCGGCACTCTCGTCGGCTTCGACGCTTCGGGCCACATAGCGGAGGAGACCAAGAACGCTAGCGTCACATCCGCTCGAGGGATTTTCTGGAGCGCAATTGCTACCGGAACGCTCGGATTCTTGACCACCATTCTCTTCTTGTTTTGCACCCCAGACTTCGACACTCTTTTCGCTCTTGGTGCGCCGCAGCCTTTCGTGCAGATATTCGCGCTCGCGTTCGGACCCGGCGGCAGCATCTTCGCAACGATTGTGGCGACTGTTGGCTTGATCCTGAACACCACATGTGCCATTGTGGCCTCGAGTCGCCTGATCTTCGCAATCGCCCGTGACGGTGTTTTCCCTGGCTCACATTGGCTCGGTCAAGTGAATGAAGTGGGGCAGCCGATGAACGCCGTTACCTTCATATTCGTATTTGCAGCCCTCTTGCTGTGCACCATCCTGCCCAGCAATGTTGCTTTTACGTCTCTCGTTTCTGCAGCCGGCATCCCAACTGTGGCGGCGTACGGGCTGATCGCTGCGTTGCGACTGTTCATGACTCCAAATGATTTCAAGACGAGCAAGTTCAGCCTTGGGCGTTGGGCGAAGCCGTTCTATGTTTGTGCGATCATCTTCAACGGAATTGTGTTTGCTGTAGGCAGTCAGTCGCCGCGTGTATTGACGACGTTATTGATGTTCTTGGCTGATAGACCAACTGCTCTCCATTCTTCTTCCCAGTCACTGACACGTCCGAAATCAATTATGTAAGTATCTCTTGATTCCCGCTTCAGCATCATTATTCACCAAATCCCAGTCGCCCATCATCATGGCTGCCATCACCGTTCTAGCGCTCATGGCGTGGTGGTTCACTCCGGCCGACAAATGGTACAGTCGTTCTCAGGCTGTGCAGCTGTTCGAAGGCGCCGACGGTGACGACATCACTGTGAAGGACAACAGGGCAAATTGATCAGCAATACGTAAATGGTTAATCGGCTCAGAAAGTGGATGGGTGGTGTTGGAAGTAGATGAAAAGCGGATTATATGTGCGATGTTACAGAATGCGAAACTGCGTTGATATGCTCCTTCCACGCCCGCAATCCTCTGTGGCGGCATTCTTGGACAGAACAGCACTCTGCGCTGAGACCCAATTATACGCAGCTCGTTAGTGTGGACCGAAGTATATACCAGGTCGGAGGACTGACCTCTGTTCAGTTACGTGAATTGTGGAGATGTTCAGCAATCAATCGCAAAGAGGAATACTCCCGGGTTGACCACATTCCATGATAACGACATCAAAGGAACATTGCGGAAAGCATCTACTTATAATGGCCATGCCTTGGCAAAGACTCTTACTGCGATCAATGGCTCAACCCATGACATACAGTGCACCTCAACTCGTGTATTCTGCGAGGCAGTATAGGTATCGGGTTGTCGAGTATCCCCTAGCTCGGGAGAGCCAGGGTTACTAGCTACCCCATTCGGGTGTGACTACTTCTGAAAGGTGATTGCAGTGCTACGAAAACTGAAGGTCCCATTTGACTGGGACTCAAAGCGCTTGTTAGTTGCGGTGGATGAATAGGGCTTGCACAGTGGCTGCACGGCTGCGGATTGAGTCTGCCACGCGACAAGAGCTTGCCCTGAAGTACGGGACCCGGGCTCCCAACCGCCTGCCCATGCGCAATCAGTGCCCCGAACATTCGGCCTCGCTCCCCGTCTGACCATTCCCTTGTCGTCACTTGTCTGTCTCCCTCTTTCTTCACTCGAACCAACGAATTATCTTAGGTAAGTTGCGCCGTTGCCTTCCCCTTCGACTTCGCCGCTCTTCGGAACTGCAGCGCAGTGTGCGCCACGCTGCGCCTCGACACCGGAGACAGGAGTTGCACTGCCTTGTCGAATCCGTCATAAGGAACGGACACCGCGCATGTGCTCTACCTTCCTTTCCATCTCATTTCACCCCCTTGTCCCTCTTTTCAACTTGACACTCACCTACCTGTCAACAGCCCATCATGAACGCTGCTGAAGACGAAGTCGCCGCTCTCGTATGCCATCATCCGCTCCCAAATCGCACCCCCTGACAATTCTCACAAGGTCATTGACAATGGATCCGGCATGTGCAAGGCTGGTTGTAAGCCAACCTATCCCACACTCGGATAATGTCAAACTAATGTCACCCTCTTTTCTCTAGTCGCAGGTGATTAGTTCGTTTGTGGGCGCCTCTTATGCTTTAACTCCAATGTACCAGGCGACGATGCACCCAGGGCCGTTTTCCCGTACGTGCTTCTGAACATGCATTATGCCATCCAAGCTTAATATATGCGCACTAGATCCATTGTCGGTCGTCCTCGCCACCAAGGTGTGATGGTTGGCATGGGCCAGAAGGATTCATACGTCGGGTTAGTGGATGTTGGCATGCCGTAAGCAAGCAGATGTTGATATGACTCCATAGAGATGAAGCCCAGTCCAAGCGTGGTATCCTGACGCTCAAATACCCCATTGAGCACGGCATTGTTACCAACTGGGACGACATGGAGAAGATCTGGCACCACACCTTCTACAACGAGCTGCGTGTCGCTCCCGAGGAGCACCCCGTTCTCCTGACCGAAGCTCCTCTGAATCCGAAGGCGAACAGGGAGAAGATGACCCAAATCATGTTCGAGACTTTCAACGCTCCGGCTTTCTATGTCGCCATCCAGGCTGTGCTGTCCCTCTATGCTTCTGGACGTACCACTGGTATCGTGCTTGACTCTGGCGATGGTGTGACCCACACCGTTCCCATCTACGAAGGTTTTGCTCTGCCCCATGCCATTCTGCGTCTTGATCTCGCCGGTCGTGACTTGACCGATTACCTTATCAAGATCCTTATGGAGCGAGGCTACACATTCACCACTACCGCTGAACGTGAGATTGTCCGGGACATCAAAGAGAAGCTCTGTTATGTCGCGCTGGACTTCGACCAGGAGATGCAGACTGCTGCTCAGAGCTCCGCCCTGGAGAAGAGCTACGAGCTTCCTGACGGCCAGGTCATTACCATCGGGAATGAGCGGTTCCGCACTCCCGAAGCGCTGTTCCAGCCAGCCTTCCTGGGTCTCGAAGC
Organism: Calocera viscosa TUFC12733; assembly: GCA_001630345.1. Lineage (NCBI taxonomy): Eukaryota > Fungi > Basidiomycota > Dacrymycetes > Dacrymycetales > Dacrymycetaceae > Calocera > Calocera viscosa. The sequence continues at coordinate 14,450 of KV417299.1, read as the reverse complement.
TGCCGGTATTCACGAGACTACGTATGCGTTGCTTCTGTTGAGGACATTGTCCCAGATTTCTAACTCATCGTCTAGGTACAACTCCATCTTCAAGTGCGATCTCGGTACGTCGACCTTCTGGGGTGCGGGCATAGTTGTTAACCTCGCTGTCAGATATCCGTAGGGACTTGTATGGCAACGTCGTGCTGTCTGGCGGCACCACCATGTACCCCGGTATCGCCGATCGTATGCAGAAGGAGTTGACTGCCCTCTCCCCTTCGAGCATGAAGGTATGAGCTGAACGGAAACTCGCAACGGACACGTCTCACGTTCCCGTAGGTCAAGATCGTTGCTCCCCCTGAGCGCAAGTACTCCGTCTGGATCGGTGGTTCTATCTTGGCCTCCCTGAGCACTTTCCAAAACCTGTGGGTCTCCAAGCAGGAGTATGACGAGTCTGGCCCTGGTATTGTGCATCGCAGTACGCCTTCGCACCCTCTTCGGCCAAATAGCCCATGTCTGATCGAGTTTTAGAGTGCTTCTAAGCGATTGGAAAAAGGATGATCCCCTGGACCTGAACCGAAACAAGTGTTGGACTGCGAGTTGGTATGGTGTTACGATTACCTTTGTTCTCGATAGAGCAATGTCAATTAGCTTTGTCTATTCACGAGTGCCGAATGTGTAATTGCGTAGCCGTATGGGTTACTCCTTGTCACATGATAGCGTCCTGCCAGTTTCAGGTCTTGACTCTCCGACCGAAGCACGTGAGACCTGGGGGTTTGTGATATTTTGGCCGGCCATACATTTTGCTTCTATTTAGTTCCATTTCATCCCGTCTGTTTCCCTGGTGGCTGTCCGAACACTGCCGACCGTTTTGCATCCGGCTCGGCTCCGGCAGCGTGCCTGCGGGTTCTCCCGCGGCGAAGCAGAAGCACGCGACCCAAAGGGATACTATTGGTACGCACGAGCACCTCCGGACATTCCTGAGCCCGATTAGCATTGACATGGAACAATCGGCCTTGAAGCATTCCTGTGCGCGGCATCCCTCCGCCTGATCACCATTGGTATGCATGCTAGCTTGGGCCATTCCTGCGTGGTACTTTCCTGGGCAGCCTGTCAGCATCGGCATGTATGCTCACTCTGGCCATTCCTGTACCTCGCATTCCTCAGCTTGGTTACGATCGACCCCGGCATGCCTCCGCCCTGCATTCCTGAGCCTGGTAGCGATCGGCCTGCACGATCGACTCCGGCATGCCTCCGTCCTGCATTCCTGAGCCTGGTCACGATGCATGTGCGATCGACCCCGCCGCATCCCTCACGCTGGCGACGATCGGCAGGTGCGATCGATCTCGCCGCATTCCTCAGCCTGCCTTCCTCAGGCTTGTGATCCATACCCTGCTTTTATACATGTTGTAACAGCTCTAGAAAGAGAGACGCTGAAACCCACATCACAGCCACATGTCATCCGTTTCGGCCAAGGGGGTGACCGGTCGCGAGTGCGCCTTCGAGCAGGGCCCTCAACCGGGGTCCCCGCTCGCGTGGGACGGGGGCAAATCCCCTTCCGCACCCGTGAAATCAAAGTAAGCCCTTCCGCCGGTTCTTCGTACGTAGGTTCACCCTGACCTGGGCTATCGCAGCGCTCTCGATGACCAAAGGGCATTCCTCTCGTGGTGCATTGCTTACTGCCAACCTGCCTCAACTTCAAAACCTCATCAAGAGAGATCCTGCGGGCTACAAGGACGAGTTTTTGCAACAATGGAACCACTACCAAAGTGTTATGCTCATTTTCGAGCAGAGGCCCGACGAACAAGCGGATAGGTTCAGGGAATTGGTCACCTTCATCGCACAAGTGTGTCTCTCCTTATTCTGAGGCGCATTGTGTTTATCGATTGTCTAGGTCGCGCAGTGCTATCCCGAGGAGACCGCCAGCTTTCCTTCGCAGATAGCATCACTCCTACTCCGTAGCTTCTCGACTCTTGTCCCTGACACGCGCAAGACTTTGGTTCAAAATCTCGTGATGCTTCGCAACAAAGGAGTCATAGGTTCTATCGAGAAAGTCCATCACTCTCAAAATGCTTACTGGCTCTAATCTGCACCATACAGGCTCTTGCAAACCCTGTTTCCCCTCCTGGCCAAAACGACATCCGCACCCCTTCGATCCTTCATCCGCAGGACCATCCTTCTTGATATCCGAACTGCAAACCAAAAAAGTCAGAACCACAAGCTCAACAGAGCTGTGCAGGCCATGTTGTTTGGCATGCTGGAAAGAGGGATGGGTTCAGAGATGGTCGGAGACAAGGGAAAGCTGAGGGAGCGGCCTGCAGATGCTCCGCGGCAGGGGATGGATGAAGCCGTGTGGGCCATTGCGCTGGCCAAGGAACTCTGGAGAAAGAGCGTCTGGTGAGTTCGCAAGGCTCCTTGAATGTCCACGTCTGACTTGTAGCAGGAACGACGAAAAGACCGTGTCCATCGTGGCGTTGGGATGCCTTCACCCCTCGACGAAGGTTCAGAAGGCCGCCTACTACTTCTTCCTTGGAGATGATGAGGACGAAGCAGGCTCCAGTGACGAGGAAGACGAGGTACACATTACATGCCTCGTTGCGCTTATTGCCTCTGACGGTATTCCCAGGGCCCAGATATCAGGCAGCTGAAACATCAGAGGCTGGTGAAGAAGAAGACTCGAAGTGAAGATCGCAAAATAGCGAAAGCGATGAAGGTGGTTAAGAAGAAGGTCAGCTAGCTACGCTGTCGTACAGCCATAGCTTTCCTGACTGAGGTGCAGACTAAGTCGAAGACCGATGAGACGACAAGCACAAACTTCGGCGCTTTGCAGCTCATACGAGACCCTCAGACCTTTGCAGAGAAGTTACACGACCACTTGCAGCGATACGGTAATGCTCATGTCTATCATTCTTGTCTATCGCACTCAACCCAACACATGTCACAGATAAGCGACTGTCGCTGGACCATAAAGTGCTCATCATGCAGCTGTTGAGCCGTATCATGGGCTACCACAAGCTTTGCGTTTTGGGTTTCTACGGGTACATAGTCAAGTAAGCGTGCTTGCACACGTCTGGTTCCGGCACTCACCCCAAGCTTAGATACTTGACTTACCATCAACTGAGGGTGACTGTCATTCTAGTCTCGCTAGCACAGTCTGTGCACGAACTGACGCCTCCTGACGTCTTGTTGCCGGTCATCCGGAAAATTGCGCAGGAATTCATACATCCTGGAGTGGGTTCCGAAGTGATCCGCGCAGGCCTGAACGCAATACGAGAGGTCTGCCGAAGGCAGCCTTGGAGCATGGAAGAGGATCTACTTGGAGACCTGGTGGAGTATAGAAAGAGTCGTGATAAAGGTGTAATGGTTGCGGCAAGGGGTCTCCTCCAGCTCTACCGAGAAGTGAATCCTGGCCTCTTGAAGCGGCGCGAGAGGGTGCGCATCTAACGTATATTTGGAAACGAAAATGATGCTTACCTTTTCGTTCAGGGCAAGACCGCGAGCATGGCAGAAAGCTCTGTCACGCCTCTTCCATATGGACATGCGCCGAAACCCGCCGAGGGCATCGAGGGCTTGGAGGTTGGCTACTGCTCCTTGAGATCGTGCGAATCCATACTGACTGTTATCATCATCAGCTTCTCCGAGCTCAGGATGAGCAACCGCAAGATGGCCCAGAGTGGGATGAATGGGAAGGTTGGGACATAGAATCAGACTCGGATGCGTCATCCTCCAGCGACTGGATCGCCGTCAGCTCCGAGGATGAAGGTGACATTGTCATCAGCGACAGTGAAGAAGAAGCAACGGATCGTCAGATCCCTACCGGAGTGACGCTGGGTACCGCGCCTGCGCAGATAGCAGAGAACCTGGCAACAACCAAGGTTAGCATGCAGTTTGATTCCGTTCCTTTCGTTCGCCGTGCCCATTTTCCGCATAGATTCTTACACCCGCCGATTTTGCTATTTTGAACAAAGGCAAATTGGAAAGCGCTGCATCTTCCATGATGAAAGGCAGTCGGGGCACAAAACGAAAGGCATTGTCCACCGCCAATCCAGCGGAACCTGAGGCAGGGACTTTCGTGACGGAGGCCGACATCATGGGTCCCAGAAAGCGAGTTAAAGCGGACTACGAGGAGCGCATGGCATCAATACATGAAGGGAGAGAAGGTCGGGAGAAATTTGGATCGAAGAAGGGCAAGAAGTCGAAAGAGGTCCCCAGCAGCACAACAAACCGCCAGAAGGCACGCAACAAGCCCGTCATGATGATACTGTCCAGCAATGCGGTACGCGGCAAGAAACGAGCATCCCTGCGAGAAAAACAACAGCGTCTTCGCAAGGGCAAGCGGAGCTGAGCGCTCAACCACCCTCGTGCAGCAAGTCGATCGATGACTCTGCTGCACTGCAGGTCTATCGCGCGGAGATGTCTCGTGCAATGCCCGTGTAATTGAGGTAGTTGGACATAGGTATTCAGTGGTTCCGCACATTAAGAGCTTCCCTTGCCCCAATTCTTTCTGTCATGACTTGCCGTACTGTTGCATCATGTTCACCGGGCGAGGGCACACCGGGTCAGGGTCCTCACTCCAACGAGGAGCGCATCAGCTCCCGCGCGTAAGGGTCCTTCCTGCTTGCACGCTCACTCCTCCCTCCCTGCGCCCACACTGCTCAACCCTCAACCACAAAGCATCTGGTTCCTTTAGCATTGTAGTAGGACGTGCAGCTAATTCCATGGCATAATGCTGCAAACTTGACTGCACAACAAGAAAGGATGGGAAGGATTAAACATTGATTGCTGATGCAAGTCTCGTGACACACAGAATATATATAACCCAGCCTAACAAACATGCTCAAGTGATTAGGACAAAATATCTTGAGTTCACCCATATACATGTAGCTTCATTTCAAGCAAGTTTTGGGAAGCCAGGTATAGTTGTGCAGCCACTATTGCCTTGTACCTCAGTTTTTACATATCAATTGGGTGCAAACTAGATCAGCATGTGCATGGAGGAGTACCCTTTCATCTGGCCAAGTAGTAGGGATATCCAGAGCTGAAAACACATAAATTTATTATCTCAGGTGTCTACTTATTAACTTTGCTAAAAGTTGGATCAGTGGGTGTATGGAGAGATGAGACACCTTTTAGCACACACAATATGGAGGATTTTTGGAAGTCAAAATCTCAAAATCTCAAAATCTCCACTGTCTGCTTATCAACCCTGGTCAACACCATACCAGTGCATATATAGAACCTTGATGTACTGTTTGACAAAGTATGGCAATTTTTGGAGGGCAAAAACTTAACAGTGGAATATCTCTTCCATCTGCTTATAAACATATACTTGTGAGGGCACACAAGCTGCTGACAAGGCTGCTACCTCAGACTACACCAGAGTCACTAGCACAATACACAACAGTAAGGGCAAGGTAAAGGGGATAACATTTGATGACTTTAGGACTGTGCTACAGTAAGCCTGTGGAGGATCCTCAGAGACCAAGTCTGAGGATCCCAGGGCAGCAAAGGGCAGGTATAAATACACAAAAGGGGGTGCATGGGCCACAGCATGGGGCATGAGAACCTTTACTGTTGCACTGTGGAGCACTGTGGAGCTGTTGTGTCATCATGACATCACTGTGACATAGCCATGAGTCAGGCTAGGGTCCAGGCCTGGGGCTTGGACCATGGACCATGACATCATAGTGAGGCAGTGCAGGCTCTACATCTGACACAACATGACATCACCACTGTGTCAAATGTGCTCCACAGCTCTGACATCATAGCACAGCACTGGGAAACAAGAGAAATACTAGGGGAACAGAAGGGGCCCTAGGGGGTCAAGGCTGTACCCTGACATCACCCCCCTTCAAGCATGGTGTCCACACCATGGCACCTCATCTCAGCTGTCTTCTATCACAGCCTTTGATATCCAATCCATGTGGTAGAGCCAATACTTCCCTGTGCACAAGGTCTCAACTGATTTTCTGTACCAAGCAGGATTTCCAGTCAGGAGCAAGGCAGCTGGTAAAGTATTTCTCTCAGTCAGCTCTCTTCTCAATAGAGCCTTATCCAACATAGCAAGCAGCTCTCCTTGAGCCACCCATATCATCTCTCTGCTCAGAGCTCCTGCTCTGTTCACTTCCCATCATGGAAGTCAGTGGTTCCTGCTATTCAGGCAGTGCAGAGGTTACTTATGGACTGAGCCACCACTGAGGATGACTGGTTCCATGTCAAGAAACACATAAGCACTGCTGAAATAGGAAGCCCCTTCTGACTCCATGCTCACTGCTTCTCTCTCTCCTGCTTTAGCTTCTGCATCTCATCCTTCAGAATGCTCTGCACATTCACAAACTTCTTCCTGACCTCAGGACAGCTGTAAGCAAAGTGTCCTAGGTTTCCACATCTCCAACATCTGATCTTTCTGCCTCTGGCAGTGCCATCCAGCTCCATGGGTATACAGTGATGTGAAAATGTAATTAGCCAGGCCCTGACGCGATTTCCACTGAATTTACTTATTGGAGACAATGGCAATCCTCCGATCACTTCTCTCGCAAGTTTGCAGACTAAAACATTGCTCCAGACAATTATATGATGTGCATCTGCCTCTAATACACTATTTCCGAGAGTATGGAGGATGTTTTCTGTTTTGTTTCTAAGTGAAATGGGAGATGGCATCTCATGAGTTTTGGCCCTTTTGGGCCCTGATCCGCCCAGAAGTGCCTGGCAGCCCAGCCTAACGGCTCAGATAGCTCCAAATTTTAGGTGGCACAGGGCTCCTTTTATGACGGGAATCTGTCTGTAGGAAGAATCTGCACCTCATGGTAATGGTCCGGTAGAAGGTTTCAGTCTTGGGAAATGCACAATGAGCTGCATAAGAACATGTATTATCTCCGATAGGTAAATTCAGTGGAAATCACATCAGGGCCTGGCTAATTACATTTTCGCGTCACTGTATCATCCTGATAGCTACCAGTATGGTCTGCATGAATAGAGTCTTGCTGCTGGGTATCACTGGTATGGTGGACTGGTGCTGGGTTGTCCATAACTTTTTCAGCATCAGCTGGATATTTCATCTCTTGCTGATGTCTAGAATACTGGGTTGGGGTATGAGTCATGGTAGCACCATTGATCTTCCTCCTGGATTCCAGGCTCCTCCACTGGTGGTCAAACCTTTCTGCATAGGAATACCATCCTTCCAGTGTGTTTGGCATCTCAGGGAGTGAGTAAATCTTGTCCACAATTGCCTTGTGAAGTCCTTGCTGAAACTTCTCCATATGGGCAACTTCATTGTAACCAGTCTGGGAGGCAAGCTCCTTGAACTCTGTAATATACTCATCCACTGACCTCTTGCCCTGCACAAGGGTATCCATGGTCAGTCTAGCAGATGAGGATGGGTCAGGATCAGCAAAGGCTGCCTTGAACTTGGAGACAAAGTCCTTCCAGTCTTTGAAGTAGGGAGTCTTGTGCTCCTGCTGCCATTCCACCACTCTGGAGGCCCATTCACCAGGTCTGTTGCCTTTCATGTATGAGAGAGCAAAGAGGACAGAGTGCTGGTCAGTGGGGAACTCCTGGGGTTTGGCCTGGATGTACAGTGTCAGTTGGCTTAAGAAGATCTGGGACTTGCCCCTGTCTCCATCATAAGCATCAGGTCTGGCAATGTGTAGATAAGAAGGGAGAGTAGCAGGGTGACCAGGGATATGAGCTCTAGCATCAGCAGCAGCAGCCTGACTGGCTCTGACCTGCTGTACTTGCTGGATCAGCTCATGGACCTGGGCCTGCAGTGAGGTGATGAGATCTGTCTGCTCCATAGCAAGAAGTATCACAGATCACAATACAAAGAAGGGAGTAATGGGAGTGGTAGTGGGAAGGGAAACCCTTGTAGCAATGTTGTCTTAGTGAGACTTGGTCTTCTGTGAGGGCACACAAGCTGCTGACAAGGCTGCTACCTCAGACTACACCAGAGTCACTAGCACAATACACAACAGTAAGGGCAAGGTAAAGGGGATAACACTTGATGACTTCAGGACTGTCCTACAGTAAGCCTGTGGAGGATCCTCAGAGACCAAGTCTGAGGATCCTAGGGCAGCAAAGGGCAGATATACATACACAAAAGGGGGTGCATGGGCCACAGCATGGGGCATGAGAACCCACACTGTTGCACTGTGGAGCACTGTGGAGCTGTTGTGTCATCATGACATCACCACTGTGTCAGAGATGCTCCACAGCTATGACATCATAGCACAGCACTGGGAAACAAGAGAAATACAAGGGGAAACAGAAGGGGCCCTAGGGGGTCAAGGCTGTACCCTGACAAGATGCCTGGTTCTGCTATTTTGACCAATCATGGGCTCTTACCCTGCACATGATTGGCATATTTGCCAGTGAATTCCCAGAATGCCCCATTTTCAGAGGCAGATTTCCCTGAATGCCCGGACATTCTTTGACACAGCAGAATAAACCTCAATGTCATAATTTAAATATTTACAAAGGAGTAAATCCACAACATGATATGGACACCTTGGCCCATGTCCTTTTTTCCCTTCAATTTGCATAATTTGGAAGAGTTTCTATAGAAAAAACTAATGACCAAAATGGCACAGCCAATTGATATTTACTTTGCAATTTCTCGCTCATTTCTTTGAATTAAAGGCTGGTTCAAGAGGTAGAATTAACAGCATGCCCACTGGATAACTGTTTTGTTAATGAAATCTGAAAGATGAATTATGTTTTGTGGCCAAACACAGCACATCTTCTGTGAGCACCCACCTGGCAGGGCATTCAAGGAATTGAGCCTCCACAAGTGGGGCATTCTGGGAATTCAGTTGCATTTTTCCACAACCAGGCTGATCCAGTGCAATCCCTCCTGCACACAGGTTATTCATACACTAACCACCTGCCTGATCAAGTGTGGCAGCCAGAGAGGAGCATTATTGCACAAGATATCAGCCTTAGAAGCAAGACTGCACAATGGTGGCTTTGCAGCCATTCAAAGGGTAAAACAGGTCTTAGGAGCAAGAGAAATTGATAAATTAAAATGGAAACTGAAGCATATGGTTCTCCTGCAGCCCTTGGTATTTTCTGGGATGTGTCAGGCTTTGTAGTGAGAGAGAAATTGCATGCAGAAAATAGTGAGTACTGTGGCTATGCAAAGTGACCTGCAAACCGCTTTGACCCGTGAACTGCTAATCTACATTATAGTATTTAACATGGCAGAACAACACTTCAGGAGAAAGTTTTGATAGCACCTCAACACATGTTTATAAGTAGGTTGCAGAGATATGTCCCTTTTCTGTTTGAGCTCCAAAAAAACTCAAAAGTTTTGAGTAGATGGAGCCCACCTTTGTGAAGAACTGTTCATAAGACTGTCAGGGTACAGCCTTGACCCCCTAGGGCCCCTTCTGTTTCCCCTTGTATTTCTCTTGTTTCCCAGTGCTGTGCTATGATGTCATAGCTGTGGAGCATCTCTGACACAGTGGTGATGTCATGATGACACAACAGCTCCACAGTGCTCCACAGTGCAACAGTGTGGGTTCTCATGCCCCATGCTGTGGCCCATGCACCCCCTTTTGTGTATGTATATCTGCCCTTTGCTGCCCTAGGATCCTCAGACTTGGTCTCTGAGGATCCTCCACAGGCTTACTGTAGGACAGTCCTGAAGTCATCAAGTGTTATCCCCTTTACCTTGCCCTTACTGTTGTGTATTGTGCTAGTGACTCTGGTGTAGTCTGAGGTAGCAGCCTTGTCAGCAGCTTGTGTGCCCTCACAAGTATATGTTTATAAGCAGATGGAAGAGATATTCCACTGTTAAGTTTTTGCCCTCCAAAAATTGCCATACTTTGTCAAACAGTACATCAAGGTTCTATATATGCACTGGTATGGTGTTGACCAGGGTTGATAAGCAGACAGTGGAGATTTTGAGATTTTGAGATTTTGACTTCCAAAAATCCTCCATATTGTGTGTGCTAAAAGGTGTCTCATCTCTCCATACACCCACTGATCCAACTTTTAGCAAAGTTAATAAGTAGACACCTGAGATAATAAATTTATGTGTTTTCAGCTCTGGATATCCCTACTACTTGGCCAGATGAAAGGGTACTCCTCCATGCACATGCTGATCTAGTTTGCACCCAATTGATATGTAAAAACTGAGGTACAAGGCAATAGTGGCTGCACAACTATACCTGGCTTCCCAAAACTTGCTTGAAATGAAGCTACATGTATATGGGTGAACTCAAGATATTTTGTCCTAATCACTTGAGCATGTTTGTTAGGCTGGGTTATATATATTCTGTGTGTCACGAGACTTGCATCAGCAATCAATGTTTAATCCTTACCATCCTTTCTTGTTGTGCAGTCAAGTTTGCAGCATTATGCCATGGAATTAGCTGCACGTCCTACTACAATGCTAAAGGAACCAGATGCTTTGTGGTTGAGGGTTGAGCAGTGTGGGCGCAGGGAGGGAGGAGTGAGCGTGCAAGCAGGAAGGCCCTTACGCGCGGGAGCTGATGCGCTCCTCGTTGAGTTAATTCCTTCGATGGCCCCTCTTCGGAGGCGGAGTTCCTACAATGGCCCTCCGGGCGCAATTTCCCAAAATGACCCCTGCGAAACCGTGCGCAACTACAATGTTGATCAAAATTACAATGATTGAAATATTATTTTGGGCTGCTTATATCTAGGTAGAATAGTGCAGATGCACTGCAGATGCTTAATCAATGATTAAATGACAAAACCAGCTTGAAATCAGTACACGTGAGATATTTGATATTGTGTATTCAATAATGCAGTTTATTTGGCCTCAAGTTAGAGCAACGAACACCCGAGTAGTTCATTAACTGGTCCATATGCATAACAGGGCTGAAATACTATTTTAATCATCATAATTATTATCAACATTGTAGTTGTGCACAGTTTCGCAGGGGCCATTTTGGGAAATTGCGCTCAGAGGGCCATTGTAGGAACTCCGCCTCCGAAGAGGGGCCATCGGAGGAATTAACTCCCCCTCTTTGGAGTGAAGACCCTGACCCGGTGTGCCTTCGCCCGGTGAACAATAATGACGGAAATAATAGCAGAAGGGGCAGGTGGATGATGGGTGAAACAAGGGGAGCGGAGCTTATAGGATGTTCGAGGCGCTGGCATGTGTAGATCGCCATGGACTGTGATCGAGTCTTCTGGTGAAGTCTCAGAGCCGGAGTCTGAGTGAGAGGCGCGCGGTGATGGCAATGTCTCAGTGAGTGAGTATGTCTTGACACGCGGATTGTAAGAGCTTGAGTAACGATCGATCTATCACAGAGCAAAAGTTGTACAACGGAGTCGCAGTACGGGACAGTTGGTGTTGATGCTCGTGCTACTATGCCACGGTCTTGTCGGGCTCGGTTTCGGCGATGAGGCCTTTGTTTTCCTCGTTCCATGGCCCCGCATCGGATAGAGAGCAGCCTTCAGGACATTGACACAGTCCTCCTAAGTCAGCCAGAAGATTCTCCGCAGGTATCTGCAACAGCAACTCGTTCTTGTAATTGTAGCCGAGGATCGAGATCTTGTTTACGGTGACTTCATCGAGCCAGGGCTTGATCACCATCCACACGGTCGAGAATACCCAAGGCGCGTTGATGATATAGAACTTGCCCATGCATTCGGGATAACGATCCTGTCCGATACGGGTGGCTTGCGCAATGTAGTCCTTCACTTGATAGAATTGCGTGAGACCAACATTCTGAAGGTCCATGATCGTGCACGAAGTCTCCACGGGATGGCCGACGACTTCACTACACGCAGGGAGTCTCTCGGTCAGGAACTTCTCATATTCCAAGACGAATCGCTTGAGGAGCCTTTCAGGCGTCGTGACAGCGTAAAGCTTCTTGAGGTCTAGTTTGCCCAGTCGCTCGATGTAAACCGGCCGGCCGTCCTGACCAGACAGCCGGTTAGGAGCTGAGGACAATGAAGGGCAGTCTAGTATCATACCTTATCCGTCTTGTGGTAGTATTGTGGGTATATCTTGTCGACTGCTTCCTTCTCCGGAAAGTCGAAGGTCCTGAAGTATTAGGATTGAGCGAGGCTTTTGCGAAACGGAGCATTAGTCCACGCACTTGACAACTTCGTCCACTCCAAACTCCTTTCGCCACTGTTCACACGAAGCAAACATTGCCTTTGACTTGGCCAGGTCAAACTTGCGTGCGCGCAGGAAACGTAACAGCGTAGCATCGTCGTGCCGCTCCTGGTCGAAGATACCCTCATCTTGCAGTTCTGTGCGGAACTTGCCAAGGATGTGCTGCTGCTCCGGGCTGAGATGGCCCAGGTGACCGGAGAGCGGATCTTTCGGGATATTGGGCGGCATCGCTGTGATAGATGGATGCGATGCGATAGAGTGAAGACAGCGCGGGGATGCAGAAGAAAGGGGGACGAGTTGTTCTTGGACGCGAGTTGGTGAGACGAAGTGAAGGAGTGGGTGAGACGCGATGCCCTGAGGCCGGAGGGGTGGAGTCGCGTCACACGCGCCGAAACCCCTGGGAGCTTCCGACGAGGCGTGGTCCCCATGCAGATGCCTGCCATCGAGAGGATGGATCACGCGTTCAGCGCTAAGTCATCATGCTCTCCTCCCCGCATGCACAATTTGGTACAATTGATCAAGACAACCAAGACGGACAAAGGAACCCGGGAACAGGAACATAAAACGATGGTCGTGTGGCTAAATGATGGCGGCCCCAATTACGCACTATACAATGTCCCACATCTCCTCCACAGCGCAACAAAACTGGCCTCGAAATCAGTACACCGCACGCTTGCAGAAAGAGGATTATCGAGTATCTTACCTTGCCACAAGCCACCTGCCAGTCTCATTGGTCATCACTTCGCAGGCAAACTGGCAGATTCACTCACCGACGCAGACAATGCATAATCGCTGATTGAAATCTTTTCGTCTATTAGACCGTCCGCAAAATCATCTTTTCTGTACTAACGGTGAGACAATACGTAAGCGCCCACATACGGTCAGACTTACCCTCTGGCCATGGCACCGACGAAAACGGCGATCGAATGGGTCTCCGGTAAACTCGGCAGATAACGTGACAGTCGAACGGTGGGCGCATCCCCGGAAAGACCTGTGAGGGAATGTCAGCAGAAGGCGGCTCCGAGATGGAATGCAAACGCACTGATTTTGTAAGTGTTTACCGGCAAGTGGTCTGTGATGGGGTTCTAAAGCGGGTAACGCAAGTAAGACAAAACAGAATGAGTTGCGTCTCAGCTGACCTTTATCACTTTCAACAACTTCTCGTTCCCATTGACGCCTCGAATGCTCAGTTTGTGTAGTAGTTGGACTATTGGGAGCAGCATGTCAGCACCCTCAAACGTCGGCTTGCACGCCTGAACAACTGGACGCACCCATCAGCCCAGAGAATCGCTTGAAGGTCCTCGGAATGCGGACATGGGGGTTGATTTCGATCAATGTGCCTTTGGCGGTGTGGACGTAGACTTGAAGGAGCCCTGATTTGTTCAGAGGCGAATCTAAAAGCGTGAGAAGGCACTTGTCCAAAGGTGAGGACAGGTATATAGGGTGGCAAAGTCCGCTCGACTCACCTGATGGACGATATCGGGCCGAGCGTCGGCAATGTCGCGTCCCGTCTTGGCAAGTATGCCTTGATGATCATCGCAATTGAGGAGCGCGTATTTGGCGTCCTTGCCATCCTTCCCTCTCGACGCTGAGCCAGACGAGACCTTGTATGCTTCGAGGCAAGCGCGTTCAAGGACGACGATCAAGCGGCGCTTATTCTCCTTTTCTGCTGGGGCGCGCGGAGTGGTTGCCTGGACTGGAACCATGCTAGGCGCGCTGGCTGGTCTGGGACCGTATGACGGGGTGGGTAACACGGATGACTTGAGGATCGCGCTGGAGACAGCCTGTGGGACAGCGATGTGATCCATGACTGCGAGTGCGATGTCAAGGGCAGCGGGCGGTAAGCAGGTGAGAGAGATCGGAGAGAGCAGTGGAACTGTAGTTGATATAGGGAATATGGGTGGCAAACGAAGATGGGGTCGAAGTTGCGATTGCCGGTGGAGTTAGAAGAACGTGCAGTCAATCCTCCTGCGGGCAGGTGATTATCGTGTCAGGCCCAATGGATGACAGGGTTCTCCCCATGTCACCGGCCGTGGCCCTGAACTTTTACCTCCGAGATTTCATAAAAATGTGAAGGCATTGAGCATCTACAGCCACCGGCCCGGCCACACGGAATACAACATGCAGGGATGTCTCGATGAATGCATAACCAGTGAACCGCGACAGGTTCTCAAAGCGTAGAAGTGTAATACCAATCATCATGCGCATACATCATAGAGGAGAAGATGTCTATGATAATCAGAAGACCATCTCGTGCGGAAACTGGCCCTTTTGCAGTCCCCACGACGCCTTCAGGTACTTCTCGAGGTTGGGCGTCTTCTTCACCGCTGCGAGAATAGCCTTGTCCAACTCCTTCTGCTCGCTCGCCTTCTCCTCGGGGTAG